>VWZG01003361.1:951028-979043 GCA_013396735.1 Grallaria varia | reverse complement strand
GCCGTGAGGGGGCTCAGGCCGCGGGGCTGTAAGAGAGCTGCGGCCGTGAGGGGGCTGCGGCCGTGAGGGAGCTGCGGCCGTGAGGGGGCTCAGGCCGCGGGGCTGTAAGAGAGCTGCGGCCGTGAGGGGGCTGCGGCCGTGAGGGGGCTCGGGCCGTGAGGGGGCTCAGGCCGCGGGGCTGTGAGGGGGCTGCGGCCGTGAGGGGGCTCGGGCCATGAAGGGGCTCAGGCCGCGGGGCCGTGAGGGGGCTGCGGCCGTGAGGGGGCTGCGGCCGTGAGGGTGCTCAGGCCGCGGGGCTGTGAGGGCAGGTGTCGCCGCCCTGTCCCCAGGGAAGGCGCCCGAAGGCAGCCCCCGGTGGCGGAGCAGGCTCCCTGGGCCGGTGTCCGCTCGCGGAAATCGGGCTCTCCGTCCCGGAACGCCCGCAGGGCGGACGCAGTTCGTGATGTGATGTGTCACACTGACGGCTGCGATACGCGTTTGTTTGGGTTTTAATGATTGCCACCGGTTCTCCGGTGGAGCGGAGTGCGAGGGGCCGTAACTGCGGGAAATGTCCCATTGCTCTCGGGGCAGAACTTCGTTTGCTGGCGGTGGCCGAGGCGGGGAGCGAGCAGCCCGGCCCCCGTCCCACCAGTGCAGACCTGGAGGTGTGCGGGGATGGTGTGAGCGGTCAGGGCAGTCGGACCAGGGGATGTGCCCCGGGCTGAAGGGCTCAGCAGCTGCTTGAGAGCTTTGGCGCCGGTCTCTGGAGCCCCATAGCCGTCTATTACTGCTGTGTGGACAAGGTGCAATAGTTTTTTCCTAGCTCTGCCCCTGGAGAGTTGGCACGTTGGGAAGGGATGAAAATTTCAATTTCTCTGCTCTGTTTTAAGTGTTCTGCTATTGCGAGAAAAATGAGATGCACTGTGGTAGCTTCTCTTTGTACTGAACTAGGAAAGGTCATTAATTAAGAGAGGAAACATTTTCTGCATTAAATCACTGAATATATAGCTCATTGAAAGCTATCAGTCACTTTTTTTTTTCAGTGATTAGTGAGATTACTAGGAGGACATGAATAAGGTCTGACAGTAATGAGCAGAATGCACTATACAAGATTTGGATCTTGCAGTTGCCTTATCAAGGTGGTTTATGGATTCTGGTCCTTTTCTCTAAACTGGGAAAATGTTCAAAATGAGCAGGAGTAACTGAAATGCATTACTTTTTACCAAAGACAGGGAATACAGAACTGGTGAGGCAGTAGCATTGCCAAAGTAATTTTGAAAGCATGGTAGGTCAGACTAGTAAGTCAACATGATCTAGCATTGCAGGAAAAAGGGGAAAAGTTGTGCTCAGATGTAAACATAGGAGTGTTCTTTTTAACATACAAGGAGTAGTCTTTGGGTACTACTCAGTGCTGTGGAGGTTTAGAACTGTCTGGCTTTGATATTACTCTTGAATGTGAAGCAAGAATGCTGATACATGATGAATTTCGAAGAAACTGAGTTTTAAGTCTAGAAAAAAATTGGGCTGGTGAGGGGGAAATTTGAGACTTTCAGGCAAGAAAAAGGTATCCATATGTTCTCTTGGGGCCACAGAGAATGGAAAAAATGACACCCTGTTTAATTTGCAGCAAAAATTGGGCTAGAGGTGTTGTGGCTTCTGCTTGACTTATCTGAGAATTGAAATACATAGTTCTCTACTAATATACTAGCTCTGGTCTATTTGCTTTTTCCATGTGACTTCTTTAACTATGAATCTGAAATGGTAATATGTAAAGGACAGACAAGACTTTTGATCTGTTTAGGCTATGTATATTTTAAGTGTTTGTTCAGCCAGGCTGCTTGTCAACAGCAAAGGTGGTGGTAAGGTGGAATTTAGGGCTTTTCTGAGGTAGCAGTTCCAGTGGGTGAAGTAACAGAAGCAAAAAGGGCGAGAGTTTTCATTGTGGGGTTATGAAAGAAAGTCAGTCTCAAGAAGCTCACTTGATAAGCTGTCTGCATTCTCATCTTTTCAGCTCATCAAAGCACCGTCTTGTGTTCAATCTGAAGAAGTTGAGTAGAGCACCAGCCTTGCTATCACAGGTTAGCTCAGTTGTAAAAGGTATACTATGCTGTGCTACAGGAGTGAAATCTGTCTGGACCAGCCTTATGGGAATGTTTTTAATTTTAAACTTGGCCAGGGTAGAGTTTAGTCTAATCTGTAAGCATTGCACTTGTTTAGTGATAGCAAGAGAGTCACTGCTTTTTGTCAGTAAGTGTTGGATCTTTCCCATCAGCTGTAATGCAGTTTTGAAATTTTACTATACAGTCTTTCTGCAAACATGCCATAGAATGGATTGCTTAAAGGAAAATTGTGAGGCTATTTGTATTAATTGTTTTATATGGTCTGTTGATTTAGTGAAAACAGTTAAAATTTGATTCAACTTCTGAATTGTGATCTAGAGAGGGATGAAACAGTACACTGTGCACTATCTGGGTGCTTCTGACTGTTATTTTTCAGAGAACTTGTTATTTTTGTGCTTTTTTTTTTTCTAGATTCAATTTTTTCTCCTACTTTTCTAAGGTATTTTACACAGCCCTGTTGTTACCTTTAAGTACATTTCCCATTGTTGCTTCTGCACTTGGTACTGTAATTGCATAGTGATAGCACAAAAGGCTTTGTGCTATTAAAATTAGGTGCTGACATTTCCCATGACTTGGTCAGATGCAGTGTCCATAAACCTGTGCGCTTCAAGTCTTCTTACATGGGTGATTCATTTCCTGAGGTCCTGTCGGTGCTATGCATTGGGTTTCCTCTGTGAGAACAACATGTAATTAATTATATGTCACAGGAGAATGAAGAAACAAACATGTTATGGTTAAGTGTAGGGTTTTAAAATGTGAGTGCTTGACTTCCTGAATACTTACCTGTTTCAGTGTATTTTTGTGAGTAATAAGTAGACAAATCATTAATACACAGTGAGTTATTACGTTACCCCTTTGAGCATGGTTTCTTACCAGAAAAACGTTCAGAATTTTGTTTGTTTTGTTAAGTTGCTGGCAGCATCTTCCACTGATTTTGGTTGTATGAGGTGCTTTGACACTTCCTGCCTGGTGGGTTTGTGTTCATTTGAACCCAGTCGTAAGATACAGAGGTGACAAAAGCTCCTCTTTGAGGATTTTGTATTTTGGAGCGCAAGCTTGACTACTCTGTAATCAGAATGTAGAGACAGGCTTTAAGGATTTGTCCAAGTATAAAAACACTGGGTTTGTGTGATATTTTGTTCTCATTATGTATTTTTTTACTTGTCTGGAAAGAGAAGGGTGTCTGTGCTTTCTCATTAATTCTGAAGTAAATGATAAAGGGATAGCTTGAACGTGAAGCCCAGGTTTTCTCTAAGTGCATCAGTGCCTTAACAAATTAAGGAAGTTTGTAGTAATACTGATTTTAAGTAAATAAATGTGGAGATTATGTATTCCTGACTAATAACAGTTTTTTGCTTTTTCCGTCTGTAATGCTCTATATTCCATAGGTTCTCCAGCTGAGGTAATAGCATGTAATCCTTCCCACTGCATCCCATTCCCAGAGTTCTACTGCTGGAATAAACTTTATTTCCAAGCTTGTATAATGTTAACTTGTTAATGAGAAATTTATGTTCATAGATGCAATCATTTATATGTGACTTCAAATAAATAGGCTGAAGTACGTGAAGTAATGTAGTATTAATTAATCTTTTTGGCTCTGTCAGGAAAAATACTTACTGTCCACATTGCTGTGGAATGAACTGATCTAATTGCCATCTCTTCAGCTATACTCTGCTCCATTAACTACTGCCTGCTCGGAGAAGGGGCTGAGTTTATGCTGTCTTTTAATTCACTGTCCTGATAATACACATCGTGCCACAATAGGAAGTTTTTGTTGGACTCGTGTGCCATCTGCTCTGTTAGAAACCCTGGGAATTCTCATAGGTGGGCAGACTTAAGCTCTCACTTCTTCACTGTGAGCCATCACAGTGTCAGTCTCCACAGAAGGAATCTTGAACCGTGATCAAGATTAGTGGAAGAGGATTTGCAGGTGCTCTTTGGCTTGCTGTTTAATGACTATTACGGTACTGCACGTGACCAGCCAGTTATGACTGTAGGAGATAGCTGTGAATCAGCTTTTCCTTGAGTGGTTTCAGTCTGAGCAGTTTCTGTTCTGGACTTGAAAATGAGTATTGATTTATGAAGGGAAAAAAACGCTTTGAAGAGAGAGACACTTTTTTTCACTGAAGAGAAAGACTATGAAAAAACATTTTTTTCCCCCGCTCCTGCCACCTCTTGTCTTTTTCCTCCTCATTCCTCTCCTGCCTGGTGATACATGTAATAAGATAATGGCATTGGTAATATTGTGTAGGCTTTGTCACATTGCTGATTTTGAGGGCAAGGGAAGGTATGTGGGATATCAAGTTTGTTAAAACTGTGAACTTCTGAGAGCTGTTTGCCTCTCAGTGTTATTGTGCAGTCCTCAACACAGTCAAATTGTCATTTGGTGATTAAGTAATACCAAGATCACCAAGCACGTAGTGTTTTACCGTCACAGCATGGAGCATTTACCATATCAGCTCCTATGAAATAGCATCTGCTCCCTGCATGCCTTGTGGGGATGGACTCTGTCTTGCAGCAAGTCCTGTGAAGCTCTGCCCAGTTCAGTGTTTGAAGGTTCCCCAAGCAAAATTTGCAAATTTTAAGTGAACTGTAATTATGATCAAAGTTTTTTGATTTGATTTTTTTAATCGAGTTCAAGCAAAAGGTTCTGAAACTAGGTAATACATTGTTTTGTCCTCATAAGTCTGATAAATAATTGGAACAGCCTAATGTGTGTTTAGTTAAATGGTATTTTAGGCCCCAGCTGCATGTTCGCTCAGTGCAGTGATTCAGTTTCTTAGTGCAGATAAAGTTGATGGGAATACAGGTTTTTGAAATGTGATTTGAAGTCTGTTTTTTTTTTTTACTTAAACTCCTTACTTTAAGCCATAAACCTGACAACCCAAAATCTTGTTTGAGAAATGCACTGTGTTTTCTGGAACCTTACAGGAGCTGACAGAATTGGTATTTTTATCTTTTACAAAAAGCTGCTTGAGGTCTTTGGGTCTGTTGTTTAAAAATTGGCTCCTAGCACTTCTAAACTCCTGCATGAGATTCCTAAAATTTCAGTCTGAATCGCTGAACAAACTTTCATGGAATCCAAAACACTAATGATAGGCTGCCCCAGGGTCAGGACATGCAGGCTATTTTTCCAGAAATGGATCCTGGGAGTTTTGATTAACTCTGCTGTTCCTGGGAAGGTTGATAGTGTGGAAAGTCTATCTTCCTTCCCAAACACTTGTGAGTATATTGCACAGAAATCCTGAATGCTAAGGGGTTATTCCTGGTTTTGGTGAGATTGCAGCAATATATGAGCTGTGCTTAAGAATCTAAACTTGTGCAGTTTTAAAATTACATGGCACTTCTCTCATATTTTTTATTTATTTTTATAATTGTGCACCTTTCTTAGATCTGCCCTTTTTCTTTTTGTTAGATAAAAAACAGAGGGACAAAAGCAGTAGTGATTTCTGTGCTTTTATTAAAATTTGCACCCCTGCCTGTTTTTTTATTTTATTTGCATGACAGAAGGAAGTAACCTTTGATGTAACAATTTATTTTGGAAAAAATAAAAGATTAACAAAATTATGAGACTTAGAATACAGGCCTTTCAGATGTTATTTAATTTTCTGACACCTGTGTGATACAGACATGCTCTTTTTTAAGCTTCACTAACAGCTCTAAGTTCTTGTTCTTTGATGTGGTAAAACTGGAATTTGCCCCCTTTCCAATCAATATTTCTGTGCTTGAGGGGCCAGAGGCCTTGTTATTAAGCTTTGCCAAGATGACTGAATATTCTTTGACAGTCCTTGTATTAAACATCAGATTGATTTGGCTCTTTACAGAGTCTCTGCTGACAAGAGAAGGGATCTGACTTCTCTAGTTAGATCTGTATGTGTCTCTTTCCACAACTGTATTTTCCCATACCAGCTACTGCATGCTTACCTGCTTCTCCTATTTCTCCTTCTTCTTGCTCATCACTCCTTTGACTTCAACATGTTCCAAAGAAATTCACATACAAAGCACAGTGGGGCAAGTGTTACGGTTTCTAGTCCCGTGTTAACATAAGCACTCATAGCTCTCCTGGGTGGCTAGGGATTTGTTTCCTATGTCACATACTCTGATTCTTCTCTCTGCATCAATATTAAAAGGAAAGTTTAGGATTTTAAAACTGTACAATAATGAGACATAGTATGTACATATGTGTGAGTTTACCTTAAGCTACGGTGACTGAAGACAAACATGGTGCTTGTGAAAGTGGCAGGATAGCATATTACTGTACATATTTTTTCTTTTAGGTATATGTATCATATTTTGACTAAAAATACAACAGTAACAGATCACAACCGCAACCTGCTGGTGGAGACTATTCGTTCCATAACGGAGATTCTCATTTGGGGGGATCAGAATGACAGCTCAGTGTTTGAGTAAGTACTTCTGAGCAGTTTGGACGCTGGTTTTGGTTTTGAAGAATGCTTAAAGTTGTACAGAGTTCTAGTTCAAAAGGTTAACTCTTCCAAGATTCTATTTCCTGAATGGAAATATGGGAAATGTCCTGTAGTAGATGAGTAAACAGAATCATATTCATGTCATGAAAGAATTTGATTCTTCTAAAAAGTGTCCAAAGTTCAGAGCCCCTTTCATGTGCTGCTTTTGTTTGACTCTCCTTTTTTTTTTGATAGAAATACAAACTATTTTAGGGCCCAGACTTACTCAGTACATCTATTAATATCATATTGCTTCAGTTTGTTTACTTCAGTTTACCTAAGCTATCACAAATAAATGTCTTGTTCTAGCTATGATATTTAGAGATTTTGTTAAGGTGTTATTCTAATCCTCATAAAATAGGGCGATAGAAAAATGAGCAAAACTAATACAAATAGCCAAATTATGTAATTATGCTCCTGTTACAGAATGTGACTTAATGACATCTCTATTTTATTTCAGCTTTTTCTTGGAGAAGAATATGTTTGTTTTCTTCCTGAACATCTTGCGTCAGAAATCTGGTCGTTATGTGTGTGTGCAGCTGCTGCAGACTCTGAACATCCTTTTTGAGAACATCAGTCACGAAACGTCCCTGTGTAAGGGCACACTTCTGAACTGTTTAGGATTAAGTGATCAAGATTTGACTGAATCTTTTTTCATTCAATGAAATCTAGTACTAGTATTCCTTAGCAGAAGAGCTGTAGGAATTACTAACAGTCTTTTTAATTGAATACTACCAAAATAGAGCGTAAATTGACTCCAAAATCCATTCTAATGTAAATTCTCGTAGTATAGAAGTAGTTGTTTGGTACTGCTGAAGCGTTCAGCATGTTTCAAGGGGGTCTTTAAGTCAGCAACTTAGTTGTGATCTGGCATGGTCACTTACTGCTGCAGATCATGTGGTAGAGTGTGTTGTATAATTTGTACTGGAACTGTTCTGATGTCCTTGGTGCTGGCATTCAGCCAGGGGCATTTACTTCAAGGTTTTTGGAAAAATATGAAGAGGATGGAGAATTAATAGCTAGTTTCAGGTATTTCACAGCTATCACACAGAGAGTCATGTTCAAGCCTTGGAGAGTTAGGACTTTGGGAGGAAAAGAGAGTTAAATCTTATTAGCTGCAGAGCCTACATAAATCCAGGATGCTGAAGTATATTCTCAGTTGTCTTGTTCTTAGGAGCAAAGACCTTCATAGGGAGCGATTCCTTTATATTACTGCTTGAAGCCATCGCGAGTTGTTTGGCTAAAAATTCTATCTTCAAGCATCAGGTAGTTTGTTGCTAGCTGCTATCTTAAATACAGCCTGTTACTATAGTGATTTTTTTCCATTAACCTATGTAATGTCTCCTATTTTTCAGATTACCTGCTCTCTAATAACTATGTGAATTCTATTATTGTTCACAAATTTGACTTTTCTGATGAGGAGATCATGGCATATTACATATCATTTTTGAAAACTCTTTCCCTGAAACTCAACAATCATACTGTACATTTCTTTTATAATGAGGTGAGTGAAGAACATTGCAGTATAACAAGTGGACTTGCATGCTCTGTTTAGTCTCACGTTTCATAATGTCTTGCCTTTATTTTTATAATGGTAATACCAGTGGTTGATGCTTCATTTGTGGGGATCTCTGCAGAAGCATGGTAAAGAAGGTCTTTGTCCTCATACAACTATAATAAAATAGGAATCTGGAAGCTACTATTATGTTGGACCATTTCAGTAGTTCTAAATTTTACTGCCCTGAGAATTCAACTTGTTTATGCCTTGTTTTCCTGTGCATGCGTAAGCTGGGTCTTTTCTACTGCGTCACTTGGTTCTAAGAGGTTTAGCCAAAGTCCAAAAAGCCTGAGTAATCAAAGGGCAAAGGTGAAATTGGGTTTTCCTTGCTCCATTCTGCCTTTTGCCAGAAGAGGGCGCGAAAGCACCGAGTATGTGGGTTCCCAGTTGTCGTGGGAAGCATTGATGCTTCAAGCAGTTTATTTTAATGCAGAGCTGCAAATGCCACTGACAATACATTGTAGACTCATTTAGATTGCTTAAGTAGAAGGTAAAAATACTGTATTAATGAACAGGAAACATTTTTCATGCAGAATCCCAACAAATATCCTGTCCATGTTTAATGAATAAATCCTTTCTTTCCCCTTGTTACAGCACACTAATGACTTCGCTTTGTATACTGAAGCTATTAAATTTTTTAACCACCCCGAAAGCATGGTCAGGATTGCTGTTAGGACTATAACTTTAAATGTCTACAAAGGTATGTTTTTTTATATATTAAAAATGGTATGTGTACAAATCTTGTTGGATTGTAGTTTAATTTTCAGTTATTTACATTTAAGGGTTTTCTGTCTGCTTTGAGATTGAAAAGCTTAGCATTTTGACTTGCTTCAGATAGACATTTTGTCTTTTATGAAACGTTAGCCCAAGCCTACAGTATGTACTTCTAAATAGTATTATTTCCTTACCAGTGAAACTGGTTTAAAAAAACCTCAAAATGTCAAGGGTACACAAGGAACTTTAACTTCCCTTCCAGGAGAGGTCAGAATGTGATTGTATTTAAAAAGTAAACAACCAGAAACCAACCCCAAAACCAAAGTGTTTCAAGAATATGATTACATTTTTTACAGATGAAATTGAGCTTTATGGTGTATGAAAGAGTATCCTATACCACTTCCTTTTGGATTTGAAGTGCATTAGAATATGATTGTAGAATTCGTAAGTGCTGCAGTCACCCTCGTCTAAAGAAGAGCCAGACCATTCCCACAGGTTTTCAGTGAAGGCCAGGAGGCCATAATTGCAAATTCCTGGGTTGGGCATTCCAGTAGGACGTAAGAAAAAATCTAGAACTTCACTGTCAGAGTAGTTAAGCACTGCAGCAGGTTTTCCAGAGAAACCGAGGCATCTGTCTTGTTTGAAATCTTCAAAACTAAACACGGCCCTTAACAACCTGGTTGCGTGTTGAAGTTAGTCCTTCTTTGAGAATGGGTTTAGACAATGTCCAAAACCCACTTCCCCCTAAGTTTTTCTTGGTATATGTAAAGTTTTTAATAAACTGAAAATATGACAGTATCTCTGTAAAAAAATTGTTGTTTACTCAGAACCTCTACCTCTGAACTCATGGTTCTTTAAGTTAGTATGTATTATGCAGTATGTTCATGCAGGACTTCTTAAGAAGTCACTTAGAAGTAATGTTTGATTACAGTCTTCGTAGAAGTGTGTAAGATCTTTCTTAAAACAATGAGTAATTTGCTTTGCAAATCACTGGGTAGTTTGCATAGCAGATAACGGTCTTTATAGTGTTGGCTGCAAGGCACAAAATATTTTTGAGAAATGGGCAGTCGGTACTTGGTGTTCTGCTTCAAGGAGCTGTAAATGCAAATATGAGCTCCCAAAAAGAGGAAATCTTAGGCTTAATGTCCTATTTGTGATATATTTATGTAACTAAATACTTTCATGGAAAAAATGTCTAGAATTTTCATTGAATATTGTAGTGATAAAAGGTTAGAGTTGAAAAAGCACAGCTCAGATGTTCAGGTTTGATAATTCTCTGACTATCCATTTGCATGTGTTCTGCTCTAACACCTACCCTGTATCCTTTAGTTTAGATGCTTTGTGCTTTAGCTTTTTTAACCCTTTTAGAGGGTGTCACTATCCCAGTTCCTAATCCTGTTAACTGTTGTCTGTTTCTTTTGCCCTTCCTTCACTGATGATTCCTGTGTTCCTTTATGCAGTGTCATGTAAGTTTAACTAGCTTGACTTTCAGCATTACCGCTTTATTCTTGTGCTTTTTCTCTTGTTTTTAATAATGTGCTAAAAGAACCTTTCTGAGTTCCACTAGATTTATCTTCAGACATAAGTAAATATATTGATATTAGGCTCATCCACCCCACTAAGAACTGATATGACGTTTGTATAGATTCCATTTCACGCATAAGATCGTGTCAGGCATATTCTTGTGTGGAAAGTGAGCATGTAATCAAAATTCAGAAGTTTGTTGTATTTCTTAAGAAGCGATAAAAAGTACTGGCAACTGATTATTCTTTTCAACTATTTCTCTTCAGTGGACAACCAACCTATGCTGCATTACATTCGAGATAAAACTGCAGTTCCTTATTTCTCCAACCTCGTCTGGTTTATTGGCAGCCATGTGATAGAACTGGATAACTGTGTGCAGACTGATGAAGAGTAAGCTTTTGCAAATGCTGGGCATTGAATGGAAATGCATTTCCGAGATATTGAAGCTCTCCTTGTTTTGTCTGTAGTAGTCTAGTTAAGTTACTTTCTGAATATGTTCCCTTGTAGACAGTTCAGACTTTTCATTCTTCAAAGCTCTTAGTGATTATGTAAGGTAACAGCTAGTGCTGTGTGCCCAATCTGTGCTAATATCCTTAACAAGTAAATTAGTGTTTGGCAAATGCTTTTTCTTCATCTCTGTTCCATTCTGCTAAATTTAGTAGATCTCCAGAAGGCACCAAAGGTATTTTATGCTTCTCAGTCTTACAGACATTGTCTTTTTAATGTTCCTTTTCTATGTATCATCTTGGTAGAAGATATTTCTGAAAACACTCTAAAAAAAAAATTTAAACTGGAAAGATGGACTGTATCAGAGCTGACATTGCTGTGTAATATTCCACTATCAACTACAGAAAGATTTTGTTGATTCAGATTATTCTTGGTTTGCCTTGCCACCCCCACCCTGGAGTGGGTGTCTTCCTTGCTTTCTTAAAGTGAAGAGGTACATGTTAAATGCAACTTAGAATTCTTCTTTTGTTTTTTGGGAACAAGTCTTATCATCTTTTATGGTTGGCTTGTGAAAAGGCTCTGCCAGTGGAAATCAAAAGTTTTATAAGAACATGTTTTCTGAAAACTTGGGGGAAAACTTGATGTGTGCATCCTAAAGCACACCTGAGCCTGAATACGGTTTGCTGGTTGCATTATTTGACTTCACTGTAACATCTAAAGGCAGTCTGTCTGTACAAAGTGATTGGTGACAGGGATGTACACTAATTTTTTTACCTAAGTTTTTATGACTTTCACAACTGATAATGTATGATCCTTCCTTTCTGCTCTCTTTCAGGCACAGGAATAGGGGCAAACTGAGTGACCTGGTAGCAGAACATCTTGATCATTTGCATTACCTTAATGATATCCTCATCATTAATTGTGAATTTTTAAACGATGTGCTGACAGACCACCTACTTAATAGACTCTTTCTTCCCCTCTACGTGTATTCATTGGTAAACCAAGATAAGGTAAGCTAGTATCCGCAAACAATTAATCCTCAAAGGTGTTTCTTGCTTTCAGCATGCATGGTGACTTGTTCAGGATGTGTTTACTGTAGTAGGATTAATACTGTTAATATCTGTGTGTGTGTGTGTTTTACATGAAGCAGCTTAAATAAGGTGCTTGTAGGGGAAATACGCTGAGAATGAATTTAAAAGGTCGATAGATTACATTTTATTCACCAAAGAAATACTGTTTTGGATGACCTGGTGGTTAAAAGCTGGAAGCAGTGGAGACAGGAACAACTGTGAAATCGGAACAGGGGTTGAATTTCTCTGACACTGGGAGATGTGTGATTTCCTTTTCTGATAAGGTAACGTCTGCTGGCTAAAGCAGGTTATAATACCTTTTCACAGTAGATATGCAAATTTTCCATGGTGTTAAAATCTATACCACGTAGAAAATGTGAACTTTTGATTTTGATACCTGATTCTTTGATTTGCAGAGAAGCTCTGTTTGAATGTGATACAGCTGAATTTATTTTTAAGGCATAGCCTTTAAATTTAGTGGAAAACTACTTTTTAATGAAATAGAAACTGTTCTTTTAAAACCTGCACAGGTTCCTGCATTCAGTTGTCTTTTAAAAGAATAAATAATTCACTGTTCAGTTCTTTTCTGGTTGGATTTCTTTTGTTTATTTTTTTTCCCTTCCCTCTTCTTGTACTGCAGTGGTGTTTGTTTTAAGATACACAATGCTTTGGAATTTCAGCATACTTTCATTAGATCAGGTTTCTTGCAAGTTAATGAATTCAGTATATGCATGTGCACTGAAGATTGAATAACAAACAGCCTCTTGTCTTGCCATTGATCAGACCACAGAAATAAAGGAGCTTTCCTGACTTTCATTTCAGCTGTTCTGCCTTGTTCCATGTACAAAAACCTGCTTGTCCTCCTGTTTTCAGGCAGATATGAGATCAGACATTGGCAAGCATAAAATTGGGCTGCTCTTACCTTCTGATGAATTTGTTTGGTGATTTTTTTGTAAATTCATTGAAATTTTAGTGATACTGAGTTATTTTTAGAAACATTTTCAATACTACTGGTATATAAACTTAGTGTTGTTGTGCTCAAGTTAAAGCTTCAAATATTTTTGTCCAATGTTATTTACTTGATTTAAAGAAGTGTCGACCAGGAACATGTTTTGATTATATGGGTAATGTTTCATTGTTTCTGAATAGCTAATTTTTAGAGCAGATTTTAATGAATGTTAACTGAGAAGTACTTTTTAAAGGAATAGTAGCATGGTGAAAACTAGTGGACTCCTCAGGTGCTCGCCTGTAAAACTTAAGTTTCTCAAGTGACCATGAAAGGCAGTAATTAAGAGCCATTTTTTAAACAATTAGAGTAAGGGATATGCCTGTTCAGAGAGTCTCCATTTGAAATAGTTTACAAGCAGTGAATGTTAACAGTGATGCCTTCTGAATATTTTGTAGCAGAATATGGAATAATACAATATTAAAAGTTTTAAATATAATATTAAACAGTGTAAAGGCTTTAACTTTGTATATGTAAATCAGCATTTTTCTTAACTTTTTTCCATAGGGTGGAGAGCGTCCAAAAATAAGTCTCCAAGTTTCTCTCTATCTTCTTTCTCAAGTAAGTATTTTAAATATTTGTTGTGTATCAGAATAAGTTTTGCACTACTGTTATGATTTATAAATTACTGTATTTTTGTCATTTTGGCAAAGCTGTTAAAGACAATTTGGCAAAAGAACTTTTCAACCTTCCAGTTTCTATTTTTTAAAAAAAAATGGGCAAAATCTTTTTTCTTTTTATGGGCAGACAAAATGATTTCTTTCTTGAGTTAGTCATTTTTCTGAGGGTCCCGTAGCGCAGGGTCACCTCTAGAGCATTCCTTGACTACAGATCATCACCACCTGACAAATGCTGCATAATAGAGTCATTAAACATGCTGGGACAGAACTTGCTGAACTGGCAGGTGAAATTTAGATGATGCTGTATTGCATTTGGAATCTGCTTAAGCTGCAGAAGATTTCAGGTTTGAATTTTCCTCTTTGAAAACTCAAACCCCAACCACTAGACCAAAATATCACTTTCCCACAATTTGAATTTCATTATGCCTGTAGCTTAAATCGGTAATGGAGTACTTCTTATTTCTTTTTCTTACCAGTCCCACCTCCTTTTCTTTCTGGAATTTATTTTCAGATTAGGAGTTTTACAGTGGATTCTTTTGCTGTAGGGAAAATTAATCCTTTTTTCCCTGTAGTCTTCATTGTGTATTGCTATGAGACTGGTTTTCTTACAGTATATTCCCAGAAAATAATTTTGACTGGTATGGGTAGAATTTATATTTCCTTTAATTTGAACTTACCATTTTTCAATAGTCATTTTATTATGGTCTAGCCCACAATTTCATCTTTTTCAGAGCTTTGCTAAAAGTGTGGGTTTTTTAAAGAATTTTTTTCAGAAGACTATAATTTGATGCTCCTTAATTTAAACTTAAAGCACTTTGGTGATGTGAGAGTTATTGCCCACAGATAAAATTGTGGTATCAACAGCCTCTTGTGACTAAAGGGATTTGCATCATAGGGTTATACAAGCTGACCTCTTTTAACCTCTTTGATTTCAGTGGAAGCATTGTCTAGGTATCACTTCAAGATTTGTATCTGTGTTCTGCAATCTTTTTTAACAAGAAAATTAAATAGTCATAAAGAATGGAGAACGAGTTCTGTGTGTCAGAATGGGATGTGATACAGAAAATCAAGCTGCTGTTTCTGCAACTGGCAGAAACCCATCTTTTTCCACCTTTTTGACCCAGACTCTCTCTGTGGTGGGGTGGGATCTGAAAACTGTATGCTGAGTATCTGACAAACCTTGCAAACAGCTTGTTATTGCCACCAGGGATACACTTTGGGCACTACTCATATGTAGAGACAAGTGCTGGAGAGACTCATGCTATCAGGTGAAAATGCACTGCTGGGACTTTTCCTGCACTGTTCCCAAAGTGAACGTGTGATGTGCTTCCGCCAAAACAGGCCTGTGTGTAGTCGAGCAGCGCTTTCTGAACTGGCAGAAGCTGGAGTGATTTGGAGGTTGTTCAAAGCATTTTGGAAGCGTGATGTGACTTTCCAAAGTTTGACATGGGTCAGCACTGCATGCTGGTAATCACTTCCCTTTGGAAGGTCTGGCATGGATCTGGCTTTAATCAGAAAACCTGTGGAGAACGTTTAGCTAAATATTGTCAAAACAATGAATATATTTAATGACTTAGAAAATATTTGGGAATTTTGCGGCTAGAACCGCTGTTTAAGGTTCCAGCTTTGATATTCCTGTGGAGAGAATAGATATAAGCTGGCAGAAGGTTATTATGACTGGACCAGAGCTGGTTCTGTCCAGAAGCCAGTTGTTTGCTGGCCCACACTTGTAAGCCTTGGCTCAAAATAGAGTAGTTGGTGTAAACAGAGAACTGTTAAAGCACCAAAGCACTTGTGGTTAAGTGTTTTAATGTTCCAGGCAGTATTGCCCTTACTCCTGCTTTTGTAGCCACTTTGTTGCTAGACCTTAATTTGTTGCAATTTCAGAGCCAGAAAAGTTGCTTGTGAACCCGTTCAGCCCATTGCATGGTATTTACTCATGAATCACCACACAGCAATTGTGTGCACAGCACAGAACTTACCAGAAGGCCCCTGAATGCTGTGCGCCGTCATCAGTTTTTGTTTCTGAAAAAAAGAAATTTCTGGAGCCGTTTTAATTTAGAATATCACACAACTTTCGTCTCAAAGCTGGGAAGCAGAGAGACTTTACATGTCGCAGAAGGAGGGAAATATATGAAGAATTATTAAACCTAGGTAGCTTCAATGGAAGAGAAAGTTCAAAAACCTGTAGAGGGGATTATGGTCACCTGGGTTTTAAAGTAGGTTTAATGAATGATCAGTGTTACCAGTTGTACTTTTATGTAAACTAAAGTTACTAGTTAAGAAGGTCTATGAAGTTTATTCAGCAAGTGAAATTGTGAAACTGTACATATTCTGTAAATACATCTGATATTTCTTTCCACTCTTCTCTTAATAGGTTTTTCTTATTATACATTATGCTCCTTTGGTGAACTCCTTGGCTGAGGTTATACTCAACGGTGACCTCTCGGTGTTTTCTTCTAAGGTTGAGCAAGATATACAGAAGAACTCAGTAAGTGGCCAACTGTCTTAATTTTAATCTTTCAGAGGCAAAGAAAATATTTGAAAAGCAAAATCAGGTGTTGGAAACTGGTAAGCCAAGGTGTTTGTGTTTAGGATAGAAGAACAGCAATAGACTTCAGCTTTTGTTGTTGGGCCATCATTTTGATGGAACACTTCTGTAATCCGGTCTTCTGTGTTTGGTTTTTTCATCTGATCTTTGATAGTGAAATAGAAATGAATCACCATGACTTTCTGAAATTAATTCCTTACACAACTTGTCATAGAAATGAGAGAAAAAAATACCTGACATTTTGGTATATCCTTTGGATATAGAAAGAAAGAAAATTTTTCCTGTGAATATTCAAAGTGTTTCAGCAGTAAAACTCATCATTTCTGTAAACAAGCATTGGTGTCCATGTGAGAATAGAGACCAGCCACAGATAGATGGGAGAGCTATCACTTTGCCCTTTTACCTTCACATTCAATCCTGTGTAGATGTTGCTAGATTCTGTTGTTACTGGCTTTCTAAGTGTCATGTATATATTTTTCCTTTTGTTGTGGGTTTCACAGTTTGTGAAGTGCTTACTTGTTACTTTTTAAAGATGCTTTTTGGGGATGATAGTAAGAAGATGGTATGATGTTTAAGAGGCCCCTGACTAGCTCTGTCTGAAAATTGAACCTGTTCCCTAATGACTGGCCAACAGTTGCTGACCTAGTGTTTAATTTTTAACAAGCAGTGGATTGGTTCTCATGCATATTCTTTCCCAGCAGTGGCTATACCTCTGAGAGTTTCAAGGGGCAGGCGCTTCAGCTCTTCCATCATACAAGTTGACTTGTCTAAATTTCTTCTCACTGTGCATTGGAAGCTGGGTGGCCTGATCTTAGTCAGTAGCTTTTGGGTTCTGGTATTTTGTTCTTTTGACCTTAAGATTTAGAATCCAATCTCTTTTAGAAAAAACTCTAGTAGAATGGTAGAGCTGACTGAACGCTTTAAGATAAAGCAATCCCTTCCTTGTGTTGGGAAATGTCTGACCTTCTGCTGGCTACGTACTGAGTGTTGTATGTTACTGGTGCAGAAGCAGCTTTGTTACTAGGAAATTTGTGGCAAGAGGGTGGAGCACCCGTTGTTACAGAAGTGAGATTTTCTTTTCCTGTCGTAGTTACTGTACGGAGTTTCAAAATACCTATATCATGGGTTTGTGTGCTTGCACTAATGTTAGAAATATTGGGGGTTCTCTGTAAACTGTTCATCTATTCTCTTACGTTTGTAATACTGTTTAGGTTGTTGCTTCTTACTGTGCTTAAAGATGTGTCCTCACAGCATTAGAACAGGGATTTCTGTCATAGCTGAACAGGTAGTCAGCAGAAGGGGTATTGGCTTTCTGCAATAGATCCTTAGAGAAACTGCTAGACACAGAGCTTTGTTACCGAAAGTGCGGAGTGGTGGATGAGGGGAAAAACTTCCATGGGAGAAGCTTGACATTTTAGTAAATACAACTATGTTCTTCAGTGAAACCATGGAGGAGAAAGCCCATGCTGTCAGGAAGCCCACTGGTGGAGGTTGGTTGTATGCAGAAAAAGTAAGGTGTAATCTTCAGCAGAGGAGATCCATGCCCTGCTATCAGAGGAGCTATCAAGTGGGCTACTCTCTGTAAATGTGTGTGAACAGCTGCTGCATGTATTGTGTGATATTTTCTGATACACAGCTCCTTGCAGTGTGTCAGCTGTAGATAGAGAGGCGTAGTAAAGTTAAGGTGAGGCAGTTTCTTGTTGCTCCATGATGGGACTTCATAGCGCACCAAGTCGATTTTTGAGCATTTTTAGCCTTTTCAGGGGCTGTTCTTTGGACTATAATGTGTATCAGCGTCATTGCAAAGTTATTGCTGTGGTGTTTTCTGTTGCAAAGAAGTTGTCAACTTCTGTTGAATACTGGAAGCTATTTCAGAAGTTACTTCAGAATTACATGTTCTGAGGTTAATAGAGAATAGTGATGAGTAAGTTTTTTAATTTGCTTTTTGTATGAGTGTAGAATTGTTTGTTCATAAGTCAGAAGACCCAAGTTTATCTTTTACTTCCTTTCTGTTCTAATTTTTCATGATAACCAATCTGATAATCTTTTAAACTCATTTTGGGGAGATGTAACTGAGATGTCTTGATATGTTTAAGCTGAAGTGTAACTGTCAGTTTCTAAAACCCAAAGTAAGTAGAAATGCATATCTATGTTAATCTTCCTAATAAGATCAATTACAGTGGAATGAGGTGTACAGAGTAAGGACTGAGATTACGAGAAGCAGAGTCACATGTCCTTGTCCTAGGTGACTAAATGAGTAAAGAACACTTAATAAAAACAAAAGCTGAGGAGGGCTGCAGTTGCTGTGTATTAATGCAAAATACCCTGAGTGATTTAGGGCAAAGAGCAGTGGTGGTTGTCATGACAGGAGCAAGCAGTGCTTTTTACCAAAATCAATTTATGGAAAAAATGACCAGCAGCTGTAAGTGCTGATGTCTTATGATTGACAATAACCTACCCATGCAGATCTGCTGGCTATCATCGGGTAGTAATGGTTGGCTGACCTCCATTGAACAGGTTCTTCTCTCAAAGTATAGCAAATTAAGATACGCTTTTATTTGTCTATGTTTTTCCCTGTATTTCTGTTTTTAGATGTCATCAGAAGAAACACAAACCCTTATCTCACAGTGAGAGTTGAATATGTCTAACCAGCAGAAAGTACTTAATCTTGTTGTCAGTCATCCCACTAAGGTTTACCTTACTTCCTGTGAGATCTGTTTTCCTGCATAATTCAGATGTGGGCCAGTTCTACCTAGTGCATGTTTCTTCTTTAACCTACTTTCTCCTTCCCGTAAAAGATGTTACCAGTACTGCCTTACTTTACCAGCACACATTGCACAAGACAAACCATTACTGAAAATATGTTTGAAAGAGATCTTAAAAGTGTAAACAGTAGCTCAAGCTGTATAATCAATTTTTATAAAAAACCATATGCTATTTAAATTAATTTTGTCTAATGTTAGATAAATATAAAGCCTTGTTGTATTTAGCAGAACAGAATATATGTGTAAAGGTTTTTTTTTCACCATTGTTTCTTTAGATGGAGCAGACCATGGCTCAGTATTTGAGCACATCCCTATCTACTGGTCTGTTGGACTACTTTGCTCAGGTGGCCAACAGGGTATTAGGAATGCAAGGATGTTAAGTACATGCATTCTGCCTAAAGAAAGTAGCTACAAGATTCTAGGAAGCAATGCAGTAGTAAAAAGTGAATGCAGAAAGGGGAAAATGCATTATGCAACTTGTATGCTACTTTTCTGTTATTTCCCTAAATAATAGGACTTAAGGTGTTCTTCCCATTTCTTATGACTTTTCTGACCAGAACCCACCAATAAAAGGTAACCTGGTCATTTTATAACCTTGTAGTTGGATCAGACTAAAAATTTATCAGAGAGGTTACTGGGGACATAAGTGTATTAGACTTCATATTATGGGGGTTCTGCTATTGTAGAAAGTTCCTCCTACTGTGTGGTTTGTTTCAGTGCCAACTGTAAGGTGACTTATGCAAGATTTCTACAATACCTCTGCAAAATGTTAGAAGACTCAGAGAATTATTTTGGCTTTTTAACTGACAGACAGCTTCTTCTATGACTGTTTCCTAGTGTCTTGTTTTTTATGTTTTTTCCTTATTAAATGAAGGGAGGGATTTTTCCAAACTTTTCCCCTGAGGTCTCTGATGGACTCACCTTCAGTGCTTACTGTACGTGAGTCGCCTAAGCAACAAAGGGGATCAGTTTGGTATTTACTCTAGTCTTACTTCTTTTCTCTTGCCCTAAAATTTTTAACCCTGTAGCCAGTGTGATTGAACAAATGTGATTGAACTCTTGAGCTCTGAAAGGAAATGGAGTTTCTGTAGCAGTCTTGTTTAGCATAAATCTCTGCTGGCAGGATGCCCCCAAACCGTGTGTTTCACTTCTCAGTAACAGAGGTTTGGCTTGTCAATGTTTATATTGTACTCTGGTAATCCAGCTGGCAGGCCTAGAAAGTGAGAATGGAGCTCAAAGCAACACAGCCTAGAAACAAGCTGCAAAATTGTAGAAACCCAAGTTTCATTAGTCCTGCTAGTTGCAGAACTTCTTGCAGTGTCTTGGTCTGTTTCTATAAAGAGTATGTTGTTCTGTGTTAGGATGGCACAGACTCCTGGAAGTGCTTAATTTTTGTTGGGAAAAGTATGTCATCTAAGTATATTTACACGCTCTATAGCTTAGTAGTCAGGAAAATCAGGTATTGATTGAATTATGTTTGCCATCTTGTCCAAAGGCAGTGATAACTTTGGGTAAAACACAAGTAAATTAAGTCTAACAAATGAAACTTTTTTTCTAGACTCAGTAAGTCAATGTCTGGAGACCCAAAAGGGCTAATCATGGTGTCATTTGTTCCTAGTTGATACAAGGATTAGTTTGATGTTGAGGGAAGTGTAAGACAGAAAAAAAAAAAAAAAAAAGCTGTTGGCATAGAGCACTGGGTTTTGTCCTCATTGCTGCCAAAGAACTTTAAAGGATGTATCTTGTTTTAATACACTGCTGTCAACACCCACTTTGGACTTTTGAAGCCTTTACCCTTTTTGCAAAAGGTGTCTTAACTTTATATGTACTATCTGTCTCATCTGTTCAAAGAAGGGGAAAACAACTTCCTAAACTTCTGTTGATGAAATAGATAATTCTGTATCTTCTTGTATCTTTGCATGCTTTAATGATTAGTCTTTGGGGTATGTTACATTGGAGATAATTGTGCTACTGATTATTTGATACAACCTAGTTTTTTGTATTTTAAAGTGGACTTGAGATTTGTAAGTAGTATGCTAATTTACATTCTAAGCTCCATCTTCTGTATGAACTGAGGTTTCTTTATCGATAACAGTTAAAAATGCCTTGCTATAACTCAGTGTAAACTCCTCAAATTTACAGGCAAAGTCAAGTATCAGATGTTTCATAAAACCAACAGAAACACTTGAGAGGTCTCTTGAGATCAACAAACAGAAGGGGAAGAAGAGGATGCAAAAAAGACCCAACTATAAAAATGTTGGTGAAGAGGATGAAGAGGAGAGAGGATCTGAAGATAACCAAGATGACCTTGATAAAACTAAAGGTACAGAAGCAAGTTCAAAAGGCATAAGAACAAGCAGTGAAAATGAAGGTGAGTATTTCAGCAAATAAAAATTGTGCTTACAATTTAGGTACTTTTATTAAATATATGGGCCTAGTTGTGATCTGTTACATGACTTGTTCTCTTCTTGCACAAGGTAAACATGGGACTATTACATTTGTTTAACTCTTTGGCTGTATTTTTTTCTTGTGTTAAATCATTTTGTGAGAACATGTACTTCTAATCTGATTTAAAAACTATGAAAGTGTTTTCGTATCTTCCTGTGGGCCTCAGCCCTTACCACAAATGCATGCCTTGCATCAAAGTGTAGGTGGGTATGGGGCACTTGATAAGTACACTTGACAGCTTTGTGGCTTCTCCTTCTGTGATAAGGCAGATGCTGGAGCCACTTCACCTTTGCAAGATTGTTAGGAGTATTTTATGCATGTTTCAGTGTTCACATTTAACAGGTGTGCTAGAAGTGACAGTACATGGTAGAAGATGATATCAAATAGTTCAAAACTGAAAACATCTTGAAATCTTAGATTTTTTTAATTGTACATTTTCAGAATTTTTGATGTAATGCAAACCTGAGAAGAATTGGTTTTGTAGGATGAGTGGTTTTACAGTGCATTGTAATTATTTATTTTACTAGTTAGTAACTATTACAAGGACAGACATCAGAAACTAGTATTTACATTAGACATAGATTGAGAAAAATGTGGTAGAATGGCATGGAAGCATTTGAAAACAAGGGTGTTATGCTTTGACAGTCCTGTCCAAACATGGTTGAATTTAGATTTAGGAAAACAGTCTGAGAAGACTTTCCTTAAATGGTGTCAAATAACTGATGGTGTATTGCCTACCACGATTAGAAGAAAGTCTGAAATGATCTACTGTTTAAACTGGTGCATTTAGTAATCGTCTTTGTCCAAATTCTTAAGCAAAAGCTGCATTTGGTCCTAAAGGTTCTCCTGACAGTCAGGTTTGAAGCCCTGGGGCCCAGGTATCCTGTTTGCTGTAATTGTAAAGGCCTCTTTACACCTCGATGGAACTTGATGTCCACCCGTGCCCCATTCTCACCAGCATTCACACAAAGAAATCTTTTTATCAGAAAGAGGTTCTGTGCTCTTTCTTCCTGTGGTTTGTGGGGGAGGAAGCTTACTGTTGCTTGTTTAATTACCAAAATGATATGTTTATTTTCTTTACGTATTTTATGTATATATTTACATTTCTTATAACATCAAATTTCTTAAAGAAATGTGAACATGGTTCTTCACTGGGCAGAAAATTTGCCTAAATCTATTAATTAATTAACTTTTCTGAAGTTATGGTTCTGCCTCTTATATATAGATGGATCAGTCACTTCTAATGCCAAACAGAAAATACAAAAGTGCTTGTGATAACTTTGTGAAAAATACCGAATTTTGGTGATGTGTTCTTTCAGAAATAGAGATGGTAATCATGGAGAGGTGTAAGCTGTCAGAGCTGTCCATCTCAACTGTGACGGAACAGAACACAACAGATGAGGAAAAGAGTGCAGCTGCTTCTGGCAGCGAGATGACAAACTGGAACAGGTACAAAGGAACTGCAATATATTTTGCTGAATTGTTTCCTTACTTGTCCTCCCCTTAACTCTTTCACTTCTCTTGAAGGGTGTTTCAAATCTACTTCCAGTTAAAATTACAGGGTTCTTCTGCATCACATTCAACAGAAAAGTGAGATGTGGCCCCTCTGCTGCTCAGTTTCACAAATGATCTTGTTCCTTTGCAGTTTGTGCTTTCCTTTATGGCAATTGTGATGCATTAAGTTGGTAAAGTTATAGTACAGAATATTAACACAACAAACCAGAATATAAAAGTTTGCATTCCAGAATTTTCTAAGCCTCTAAATTAAAGCTGAATGAGTTTTCTTATTTATATTTATGGTCGCATTTGTCAGTTTTGTTTGCACCTGTAGGGAAAAAAACCCAAGGAAAATTCCTCAGTGCAGAGATGAATTTGGCAAAATTTTAGCAGTAGTAGTTACAGATGAACCCTTTTAACCTATGTACAGTTTCCAGGGTCTATTAGTGTATCTTAAGATTATTGAAAACTTCTATTGGAAATACAGTTTTTAAGTGTTTCTGGGAGCAGAAATCACCCTGACTTAAAAATTTAAACTTGGATATATTAAATAACCATAAGACACCTTCTCAGTAAGAATTTTGTGTTCTTGTGAGTAGAACATTAAAGAAAAGAAATTGAATGTGCCATGTATGACACAAAAGTAATTGCAAATGAGTCTGTTGGGGAAATGCACATTTAATAGGATTTAAAATTTATTTTTAAACTTGGGAAATGCTGCCTGGTATTCCCAGAATTTCACTCTGTCTCCATTATAGCTTTGATGTACCTTAGATTACATTCATTAATAAAGATAACATTTAATTTCATTGTAAAAGTGAAATTGAACCTTGACTTGAACTGGCTTTAAAATACATTGGTTTAGATTATTGATAATTTGACTAAAATATGTGCCAAATGGCTTTTAGAAAGAAATTGGCAATGACTACATTGAATACTAAAGTGACTGGGATGCTCTGGTCTCAGAAAGCGCAAAATACTTTTTTGTGAGCTGCCAATGCATTTGGCAAATGCCTGCAGTTCAGGACTCTTTGGGTGTGTAGATATGATCTCACAGCATCCTGCATCTTCCCTGAAAATAAACAACATCGAAGAATGTGCAGAGCTAAAAGTATTTTTAAAATAAGGATAGACCTTGTATAGGGCCATTCTGGCTTTAGTTTTTTTATGTGAATTTTTGGAAATATTGATGAATAAGCTGCTATAGCTTAAAATCTTGTGTTATTTTACATGCCAAATGTAGTATTAGAATCAGTAGCTAAATTTCTCAAGAGGTTTGCTCAGGTGTGTGTAGTTTCTGCCCTACACTGATTGGAATCACAGAGTCTTGGGGATAGGGTGCCATGTGGAAGTGGAAAATGCAGTGAACTTTATTCCGTAACTGGAATAATCATTAATGATTGTGGTGATAGTGATGCCCAGTGTGTTGCAGTCTTCAGTTGTGGACATACTCCACAAGAATAAATAAATTAAAGAACACTTGTATGGCATCTGATCTGCTTCTTCTCTCAAGTCCGTGGTGAGAGGCTAGTAAGGGAAGAAAATGCTTACATAGTTAAGAACTACTTATATTTGAAAATATTTACCATATAGCCTTTACTACTAGAAGTGTTTATTAAAAATTATGCAATAGCTGTTGAAAAATAAATGGAAGACTGCACAGATGGCAGTTCAAAATCTGTAGCTCCCAAAGCTAAGTCAAGTTTTCAGTTTCCCATAGCCCTTTTACCGCTGTGAAGAACATAAAAGAGAAAGCTGAAGTATTTAAGTGTAATTTTATTTTGATGGGCCTCACTGCTGGAAAGTTTGAGCTTAAAGACGTGTTTTAAATTAACTTTGTTTTAAGATACGCTGCACAGCAAAGCTTTGATCCAGAGTGTGAAATCTTTGTGCTGTGTTGTGGCTTCTGTTGATG
This sequence comes from Grallaria varia, assembly GCA_013396735.1. NCBI lineage: Eukaryota > Metazoa > Chordata > Aves > Passeriformes > Formicariidae > Grallaria > Grallaria varia. The sequence goes on along the minus strand of VWZG01003361.1, from coordinate 954,363 downwards.
CTTTCTTACGGCTGGATTTTTCCTGGGTCTGTCAAGTATTTAGTCTGTTTGGGGACCGTTAGTGAGTGGGATTCTTGGAAGCTGTTTTGGTTGCAGGTTATTGTGACTGAGACTCTGATAATGCAGATAAAGAGATGCTGTGAAGAAGCATCTGGAATGGAGACGATTTCTCTTGCTGCTGTAATAATTTTTTTTTTAAGTTATGTAGTTTCACGAATCTAATTAGTATGCAGGGGGGAAACAATTGCATTGGAGATTACAGAAATTGGTGTTAAATGAACAACTACTTGTACTTCAGCAGCTTTGACCTGCTGAAACATTTGCTTTATTAAAATGTTATTAAAGATTGCTTTTATATGATAGGTCAGGTTTTAGGTTAGTTACTATCTGATGTTGGTGTGAAAAAAAGACCTCATGTTATCTTGTATTTCAGTATTTTAATATCTTGAACCTGAATATCTTGGTCCTCTTTCTCCTTTAGCCCTTGAAGCTGAACTCCCTCAGTTGCTTGAGGGTGTGACATGAGGTTTGTAGGGCTTGTTTAATGCATAGGAAGCCTGAAGGCCCTCTTGGTTTGTTTTCAACATTGCTAATTATTTAGGTTGTTTTACCTTGAATAGGTATGTTCTTACAAGATGCACCATATGTGGGAAACTTGGCTTGGGCACAGAGAGGTGTTGAACTTGGGCAAAGAGGGGTCACAGCTGGTGGCATTTCTGGGAGATGTTTGTAATGCAGCTTCAGAAATGCACGCCGTGCTGCAGTGTCAGGAACCAAGCAGGGAACAGCATGTTCTGTTAATGTGGTCATTGCCTTGTGTCTGTAAAAGAGAATGTTAGTGAAATGTTTGTGGAGCTGACGGGAAGTTCAAGTCTATTGTTATGACTGGGTGGCTTTGCAGGGACACGTTGAGTGTGACCATGATGGCGCCACAGGCCTGGAGGAGGTGCTGAAGTGTGTTGTGTTCTGGGCTCTGATCACCCTGCTGACCCTCAGCGGGCCATGAGTTTGTAGTGGGTGCTTCTTGTCTGCCAGCTCTGAAGACAGGAAAGTGTATTGGATTTAGGACTTCGATGTTATTTTAATTTCTTTTATTTCAATGTAATGTAGGCAATGCAAGGATTTTTTTTCCTTTCACTGTCAAAAATACTTTAAAAGATAGGGAATTAACTGTTTTCACTGAAGGTTCTAGACTGTCAGCTTTTGGTGACACTGCCTTGATATATTATTGGTTTGTCTGGACCAAGTGTGAAAACATACTGAATTTTCACTTGTGCTCTGAACTGATGCAACTCATTGGGTGCAAGCCAGCCCAAGACAAGAAGCCAAGCTACCTTGCAGTCAGGCTTGTGCTCATATCAGCTGAATCTCAGCCATTTCTGATCAGTCCAAACAACTTTTGGATGACATTGACTTTTGTGGTCTCTTCAGGGTACAGGTAAAGGGTGAACTTGGCACTTTGTCACTTCCTGCAGAAGTGTCATAGGTCACACAAGCTTAAACTCAGGAAAACAAAGCTTGTCTGCAGTCCAAAGCTTTTCTTTTTTGTTTTGTTTTTTTTTTTTTTTTTCTGAATGCTCTCTCCTTGTTAGTTTTTCTTTCCTGTAACTATTGGATAGTGAAGTTGTTGATTGTTTTAGTACAACCTGACTTCCTCCAAACTTCTGGGGAAAAGTGCTTGCTTGTAAGAATAAGAACTTTTCAACTCTGTTTAGGACATGAGTTTTAAGGTAGTCTGTTTGTTTTGTGCAAAACTGAGAGCAGCTCCCTTAAGTTACTTACGTGTACACTTAAAATGAGCTTTACAGTGCTTCTGCATGTGTGCTAACTGTTCCACAAACAACCAGTAAATGTTTTAACAATCACTTCTTGGGAAAGTATTATGTAACAAATCCTGTTGAAACATCGGAATTACTGTCAGAATGTAAATACAAGGCATGGCTATAATCTGAGTATACTCTGTAACAGAAGTTTTTCTTTAATGCTTGCAGATATGTATTACTGTAAATTTGCCTCTTCCATTAGCTACATACAGAATAAAATAGTTACCCATTTTTCTGTAGGTATGGGTTTTTTCTTTAAGCATTTTCCTTTTCTTTTTTAAATTACTCCTTTCCACAGGCCTTTTCTTGATATGGTCTATAATGCACTGGACTGTCCTGAAGATGATTACTATGCCCTCTTTGTGCTCTGTCTTTTATACGCAATGTCACACAACAAAGGTAAGTGTTGTTGTGCAGAGTTAACTGCAAGCCCAAGGGTAGAAGAAACTTTAAACCTTCTCTTTTATGGGATTGTTTACTGCTGCTCTTTAGACCAGGACAGGATGATCCCCAGCAATCCATAATTATGTATTGTTCTAAGAGGTCTTAGAGTAACCAGTCTATTCTGAGAAATGACTTCATATTTTAGAGGAATATGTTGAAGAATATTGGGATTAATTTCCTTATATAACCAGTCAGGGAAAATGTGATTTGCATGGGGGAAGGTACTCAATAAGAGGCTACCGGTTGCAAAATCAAATTCTCATTTTTTTAAACATGTGTGAACAGATCACTTACTACCAGAGCAGAATTTAAAATCGGACTTGCATCTTTTCCCCTTTAGCCACTACGCTCTTCACATGTAGGGCTTGACTTTGTTTTGATTTAGGTGCAAACAAATAGTCTGAGAATTTCAGAAGCAACAAAATAGTTTGCATTTCACTAACCACTTTACGATTTGAGTGCCTTCACCCAGTAGGCTCTGTTTAAGGCTGGGAATTTTCAGGGATTCATCCATGTATTTAGTCTTTCTGTTGTTCCTCCTTTTCCTAGTAATATTAATTCAAAGCTGATTTGCCTAGTTTCTTATTGCTAATGATTGTCTTCTGAGAAAACTGCTGCGGTGTATCAAATACTTGCCTTGGGACATACTCCTGTTTTCTAATTTGCCTTTCTTCCTTCACCCCTGTAAAAGGAATTGACCCAGTCAAGCTGGAGAGAATTCAGCTTCCAGCTCAACATGCTGAAGAGAGAAGCTCCTATAATCATGTCCTTGCAGAAAGGCTCATCAGGATAATGAATTATGCTGCACAACCAGGTATTGCTTTTCTGGTATTTGTTTTCCTTCCAAGCTGAAATTTTTGAAGATGGAAAAAAGCTATCTGGGCTCTCCTCTTTGAGGGGAACGTGACTGTTCAGCGTGCTCTTCAATGAGCAATATGTAGATATGGTTTGTGAAAGACAGCTGTTGGGTTTTTCCTTGGTATTTGAGAAACTAGAAACTCTGGATTTTATATACTGAGAACCATACAAGGATCTGTTGTCTTAATTCCTACTTTATGTGCTTTTGAC
>VWZG01003361.1:833607-951011 GCA_013396735.1 Grallaria varia | reverse complement strand
AAAACTGAGTGATTTTGCCTTAATATAGGATTTCATCCTGACAATACGATCTGTGGCACTTTTGCTTTTAAAAGTAATTACAGTGAAAAAATAGTCCTGAAAACAACATGGACCCCTTTGCTCATGGCAGTCCTCTATCCATCACCTTTTGGTGGTAGCAAATTTTCCTGTGTTTGTTTTTTTTTTAATCTCGAATTGTATTTTCAGTTCTGAACTGTTTTGGTTTTTTTGGGTTTTTTTGTGAAACGAGGGTTATGATGCTCAATGACCCATTCTATGGAAATAATGCCTTTTGCTCATGCCACACCTCTTCTCCCGTACTTTCCCCCCTTAAAACTTCAAATGAGTGGAACTGGTTTTCCTCTGAAACAGACACATTATCAAATTACTGCGGAATAAAATCTAATGTTTGTTTGATTTGCAAGACTAATCTAGAGGGTATTAAGTTGTGCTGATGTGCCAGTCAGCGATTAAAAACATGTTTATGTATGAAGAGTTTGGACTTACAGCTGCAGGACAGTGCAAGATGGGGAAACGCATTTATTTTAGTAAAGGCATATCTGGGGAGGGAAGTGCTGTAGAGGAGTAGAAATACTGGATTTTTATTAAACTTACTAAATGCTGTGCAGGACATCTTTTCTCTTTTTGGAGGGTACTGACCTTTGTATCTTTAGTTTCTGGCAGCATAGTGACAGCTTTTAAAGTAGTAGAGGGGAGTTGGAGTCCAGAGCTAAGATGTCTGTCTGTCTCCTGGATATGTTGTCTTAGTGCAGATCACTGAGCTCACTGTACATAATTCCTGATACCTTTTTTTAAATCCTTCTGATACCAAGGTTAAAATCTCAGTGCATTCTTTTACTCTGACATCTCTAGAGTCTCACATCCATGCTGTATCTGAATCCTTTGGACTTCTTTTAAGGAAAAGCTGTGCCTTATTAGTATGCTCGATACAAAGCTTCCTTTTACCTTGTAACTTTATCCATGCCAAATGTCTCTGATTCTTTCTTAATTTTAATGTAATTCCACCTGTGTTGAATATTAATAAAGGCATTGGTTTTGGCTTATTTTTCAATAGTGTTAAGCCTTGTTGCCTTCTTAATGCATGGTTCTGCTTTAAATTACTCTTGCAGTTCTTTTTCTTTTAGAGCCATCAGCATTGTAAGCCACCAGCAGCACTCATCCTTGTCAGATAAGGGTGTGTGTGACAGAGGAGCAAAGTTTGACAGTTGGGGAAAAAGTAAAACTATTTAAGAACATCAGATAGTAAGAACAACAATAATTAAACTGCTGCTCTTTTGTATATTGAAATTTTCTTTTCATAGATGGAAAAATTCGTTTGGCAACTCTAGAACTTGGCTGCTTATTGCTGAAGCAGCTCGTGTTTTCTAAAAATGGCAGCATCATAAAAGATGTTCACCTTGCCTGTCTTGAGGTGAGATTTTCTTTCAAATTACCAGTAGCAGCATTACTAGTCTTTGAGTCTTGTAGTATAGTTGAATAAATTTGTGTAATTTCTGTTTACAATAAGCCTAAATGTGAAATTTGAACTTCTAGAACATCTTTGCATTAGTGAGTCTGTGGAGAAGAATCAAAACCTGTGTTCTGTCCTCAGCTCTGCTGTTATCATGCTATTTAAACTTGTGACTTCTCAAGCAGTGTTGGGGTTAATTTTCTCTCTGAAATTTCTATGTCATCCATCTCAATAATGTAAGGAAAAGTGCTTTTGAAACTAATGAGCTCACATAGGCTGTGTTTTCAAAGGTGCAAGAACTGTATTCTATTAAATTCTGGAATGAAGGCCGTGTGTGGGTGCCATGTGTGTGTGTGTTGATATTACTAGGCAGTCTCTTCTCTATGAGTTTTTGGATGGGTTTTTTTAATGTGACTAAAAAGTAAATTGTGTATGTACTTCCTGAAAAATGTTTTGTATTTTGTAGGGTGCAAGGGAAGAAAGTGTTCATCTCCTTCGTCGTTTCTATAAGGTATGTGTGCGAAATGCTGTGAGAAAAAGTCCTTTACATAATGTGGAATTAGTCTTCACTGGTGTCCAAAGCAGCACTTTTTTTTAAGATGAGAATTCCAAATTTGTGACAGAAAAGGAAGTGTTTTGTTGGGGGATTCCTCTCCTTTCCTGCCATTCCCGTGCCACACTGACGTATGTCACAAAACGGCTGTTAGAAGACTCCCAGGGTTTATAGTGGAGGTCGCTTTAGCAGTCATGTCCCTTTGTTGCTCCTGCTACATATTTCTTGGAACTGAGCCACACAAAGAGAGCACAATTCCTGGGATTTTATCATTGACACGAATATGGAATGTGTTTGGTTTTGGCATTATTTTTGTTTGTGTCTTATCTGAAATGATGATACTTAATATTTTTTTCTTATTGGAGACCTTTGCAGCTTTTTGCCTTTTTCTGTATGTGCGTGTTGTAAACAATGAAGGAATTAAAATGATAAGCCCTAGGTGTTAACTTCCATATAAGGAGCAATAAATCCATTATAGATTTCAACTGTCTGAAATATCTTCCTGTTTTTGTTAGAATTCTTTTGAAGACTGTTTGCTCAATATGGCTTACAAAAAATAAGTAACTTGTGGTGGATTGACCTTAGTTGGCTACTAGAGGTCCACTCAGCTGCTCTTTCACTGACCTTCCTGAAGAGCCTGGAGAGAGAAGAAATTATCTTGCTGTCAGGATAAAGAACAGGGAGGTCACTTACTAATTACAGTCATGACTGGAACAGACATAACTTGACAAAAATGAATGTATAAAAATAAATATAGGTAGTGAGAAACAAAGACAATTTAAAAAAAAAAAAATCTTCTCCCTACCCCTCCCTTTTCCCAGGCTCAGCTTTGCTCCTTCATTCCTGACTCTTCTACCCTCTCCCCCTGCTGAGTGGTGTAGGAGTGACGGGGAAAGAGGGATTTGGTGTCAGTCCATGACAGTTCATCTCTGCTGCCTCTTCCTCCTCATGCTTTCCCCTGCCCCAGTGTGGGTCCCCCCCTCCATGAGCTGCAGTTCTGCAGGAAAATAAGCTGGAGGTATCTGCTCCCCGATGGTCCTCTCCAGAAGCTGCAGAGGAATCTTTCTCCCTTTGATGTTTTCCAGAGGTGCCCTTGGGGTTGCTGAAGGGCTCAGCAGTGTCCTGCTGACCCGAGGCAGCCCCAGCCTCTCCTCACAGACACCCTGGCCATAACCAACCAAACACAGCTCCACAGCCCCAAGGGTCATGGTATGTCCGTATTCTTTCTTTTGGAAGGGAGAAGAAATTTTTCTGGATATGTTTGAAGACGAATACCGGAGTATGACAGTAAGTGACACCCATCCTGCCCTGCCAAGTCCTCAAACCCAGAGACAGTGCAGGAGCGGGAACAGTTATTGATAGTACTGAGAACCCTGGGGTCTGTGTTGCTGGGAGTAGAACAACAAGATGTGGGTGGTTTTTTAGTCTCTGAGGAGTTGCGTCTATACTTATGTAAATTGTTTATGTGAAATTTCACAACTATTTAATAAAGCCCATTACTTTCTGAGACAGAGTATACAAAAATTACTTTATCCTGCTAAATAGGATGTGGGATTTATTTTCTTCCTAGTTATTAAACAATGTAAAAATCTTCCTGTATCTGTACAGCCCAACCAGGTCTCAGTTTTGAGTGATGTCACTTTATTTACCAGTGAAAAACAGGGTTCTAGTGAGCAAACATCAGGGCCTTTTCTCTAGGAGAGATATTGCCTATGAAGGCATTAATGGATTACTAAGGTTATTTAACATGTATGCTTATTTTAAAAGTAATTATCTGTTTCAGTTCTTAGGTTAGAGTTCAGATAAAACTCCTTTGGGTAGTCAGTTCCAGGGTTTTTGTCCCAGTGACACAGGCATTTAATGAGCAGCTGCTGGTTTTCTCTTTGAAAAAGCACAATCTACAGTTGGTGTGTTGTAATAAGTCTTTTAGTGTGGGAAGCATCTTACACATATCTTAGCAGCCTAAATAATGGAAGTGTTTAGTGAAACATTGAACTTTGAAAGTTGCTGCATTATTAGAAACTAGAAATTTCTTTTTGGAGAGAGAAAGTTATGGGAAGCTCTTTCTTGTGATTGAAGTAATCACAAATTTAAGTCAAAACTTAAACCTGACAGATTTGGTTTTTAGTATTAGGGAAACACATTTTCTTCAGTAGTCTTTTGGAGTTTTCCCTCTGTTTTATCAGAATGAAAACTTCAATAATGAGGGAATGATGAACAAATATAAAATAGAGATTGTGTGTAAGGAGCTTAAAGTAAAAAGATGGTCTTAAAGATTCTCAGAAATCTAGAATATGCACCAGTGAGTTGTGTAGTAATCAGTGTTAAAATACTTTTATAGATTAAACCCATGAATGTAGAATACTTGATGATGGATGCCTCAATCTTACTGCCTCCAACGGGGACACCACTGACTGGTATTGATTTTGTGAAAAGATTGCCTTGTGGAGACGTGGAAAGAACACGAAGAGTGAGTAAGACTATTTTTCTTACATTTGTTCCAGCAAAATGATGCCACAGTCCTTCAACAATTCCAGAAATACAAATAATATTTTTCCTTGAAAACTCTTGGTTGGAAGCTTCATCCATAAAATCATAATGACTTCATGAAGAGACCTGTACAGAGTATATAATAATTACCTGTCCCAGTAAAGAAGCTTTTTCTCTATGATTTCTTGCGTCTAGTCAATGCAACGTATTCTTGCACTGGGCTTTTAATTTTTCAGACCATGCAGACATCTACATACAGACACATTCTGATGACACTCATTGATATATTGTCACCTTCCTTTTGTGATCTGGTTGTCTATCTTTCAATTAATTCCTGTAGTAGGAATCTCCACTGGAAGGCTGGCTGGCTTCATATTGCTCGTGTTTGTAGATATAGCAAAAAATTCTACTCCAGAGTTCATCTTCCCAGAGTAATTCATGATAGAGATCTTGAGAATAAGGAGAAAAACAGCAAAATATCTTACTTTTATGACTGACTCAGTCTGTAAAGGTGATACTGACCTGAATGACAACATCATTATCACCATTCTTAGGTTAATCAGTTCTTGGCCCTTAATCTAGCAGTGCCAGTAAGTCTAAGAGAGATATTACTGCACAACGTCATTATTTGAAAAGTGCTGTTCTTTGGGTTTCTGTGCATTTATGTAAACGTATATCTAAGTATATTTAAGTACCCTTGAAGAAAAAACATATTTCCAGGAATCTTCTGAAAAGATTTTTTTTCATTACTAGTTGTAAGCCACACAGCTTTTGTTATCACACCATGTTGTCTGATAGAATACAGCGAATTATTTTGAAAAGTATTCTTAGAAAGCAAAAATGCTTCCTGGAATTCTCTCTGAGGCATTTAACAGAAGGATACTTAGAAATGCACATTAATGTAAACTGACTGTTCCATGGTTTTCATGTGCTAAATAAGGAATAGTTTAACTTCTGTTAGTGGAAATCAAAAAATCGATACAAATATTCATGTAGAGTCTTTGGGATGAAAGGGTCTTTATTATCAGCAAGAACTCCCACAATGCTTCCTTGTTGGTCCTCCTTCGCCTTCACATTGCTCTAGAAGTTTTAGCATTTTCTCAGTTCCTGTGATATCCTGCTTTGGCTGAATTGCCGTAAAAATATGCTGAACTTAAGGTATGTCTTGTGACATTGCTACTGCCACTTATCCTGCTGGATTTTGCTGACAGTTTCAAATGGACAGCAGTTCAATTCTGAGCATCCTGTGTCATGATTCCAAGAAAGTTCTCTAGTTTTATTTCACTGGCAAGTGAAAAGTTCCTTACTTTGATTATATTGTGAGTTTTTCACTGTTAGAGATCAGACCTTCTTTGGTCCTTTTGTTATAGGAAGTCTCTGAGTGGCAATAAAATGTTCTAGGAAGGCCCTGCTCACATGCTTTTGGGTTTTATTTATATTGCTGACAAACTGAGGGCTGTCAGTATTGTAGGAAGCAGAGTGTAGTTCCCTTTTCATATGATGTTACTTTTTTTCCTGCAAAGGCTAAAATTCTGATTTTATTTCCTACTCCTGTACATTAATCTGCAGTAAATGTGCTTACGTGTTTGAAGATGAGTGACATTTGTTTTGTAGGAAATGTGTGCAACAACAATTAATGCTGTCTAGGAGGAAGAGGATTGAAGGGAAAAATAAGTGAAAACAGGCTGAGTGATGGCTGCCCTCTGAATTAAAAAAAAAAAAAACAAAACCAAAAAACCTTACTGGGTTTGTCCTTTGAGTTACCAAAAATTCTTATTCTTGATGGAATTGATGGATTATGTGTGCTTCACATAATCATATTGTCCCGTTAGATTTCAACAGCATGCCAAATTCATCTGCTTTGTGTTATTTCATGGAAGAGCTGGATGCATGACTTCCCTCCCTTCGTCCCTGTTCTGCCAGAAATTTCAGAAAGCACTGCCCAGTACGATGGCTGGCCAAGCACTCACATTTCTGGTTCACAGGAGCCACAGTTCTGTTGATTTTAAAAATAGAGGGGTGAAGAGTTTTCCCTTAAGGCACTTTAGATTTGTTTTCCTAATACTTCCTGCAATCTGGGAGTTTCTGGGCACTGCAGCTGTTCATGAATTCAATGCTTTTACGGTAAGGCAGCAGTTAATTTACAGTATGCCATGGAATTACTGTGTAGGGAAACTTAAAAAACAAAACACCGGAAGTAATAAAAAATGATTTTTCATTTACTATACTGAAAATGCAGTTCTTGGAGGGGAAGAGAGTTATAAATGGTGCCTTTCAAACTGTGGCTAATAAAATGATGATTGTTCTTTGACACTTTTGGTCTTTGCATACCATATGTCATGAATTTATAAATCAAAACTGGCTTATTAATTTCACAGAGCAGCTGTTGAAAGTTTCTTGGGACTGGTGCAGCTTTCAGAATGCCTTGCCCTAGTGTAGACCTTCTGAGAATATAAATTAAGTGCTCCAAGAATGTTGTGTTACGTGTAGCTAGTTTTGGTGAACACTGCAAATTAAAATGCAAAAATCCCCGCTGTTTTCCCTCCATCTAGTAGACATCTTAGCTAGACTTGTCCAGAAAAGTTGTCACTGCTTTAAGTTCAAAATGGGACAGTCTCTAAAGGCTGGTTGTGGAGGTGTCTGTGGCATACAAGTATTGCAGATACAATCAGTCTTAAAATTGCCTGTCACAATATGTGTAAGTGTGGCAGTGCAAGAAAAGCTCTGCTGCTTCTACGTCATTGCAAATAAATAGCACGTTTCAACCTCTTCCATGTCCTTTTCTAACTAACTTTGAAATTACATTCTACTTTTTCAATTTAAAATGTCAGTAAGATTCTGTTAAAACAGGTAGCAATATTTTAATATTCTTTTCTTTAATTTCTCAAGGCAATCAGAGTTTTCTTTATGCTCCGTTCGCTGTCACTGCACTTGAGAGATGAGCCAGAAACTCAGTTACCACTCACGAGGGAGGGAGATCTGATAAAGACTGATGATGTTCTTGATTTGAGTAAGTAGTCCCTGCATTTCCCAAATAGTTTGACATGGAAAAATTGCTGGCTTTTGGTTTTTTTTTCTCCAAACTGCTTATTACTGCTAATGCTGCCAAAACTACCTGAATGTAGTACAGCAGTGAAGTTCTAGTGTGTGTTGTAATATAAAAATGGATTTTCCAGTTCAAGTTATTTGTCACCAAAGAGAGTAACGAGAACATGAGCATTTTGGCATAAAGCATGGGATACACATCATTGCATTGGTGCCATGTCTTGGGAGGAGACTTAGCAGTGGGCAAAATGTGACCTAAAAGAGTTGTGTGCCTGTTCTATTTATCACTTTAAGATATTGTTGATGTAACAAATTTTCCTCAATCTGTGTTATTACAAGGCTTTTAAAATTCTTCTGAACATTAAGATTCCTCCAGTGGTTATGCTTATTTGTATATAAATAGTGTCAAGTAGAGGTTAACATGATCCAGTAATGGTTTCAGCTACTGTTTTTATTTTGAAAAATCCTGCAAAACTCACTTTGTCAAAATGGCTTTTTTCCCTTTTGCCTGAATGCTGTGCTGGTGCTTTATGGGAGCTGGATGAGAAAGACTAAAGTTTCTTGTAAAGAAAATTTTAATACTTTGATGAGCATGTGTTCATTGTAAACCTTTAGGTGTAGCTGCAAGGTTTCAGCACCATATATGAATGTATGTATTGAGAGCCAGATAGTTCCACAGCAGGTGCATTCCATATTGCTGTGTATGCTGCCACCAGAGTGATATCTACTGTTACTTTTCAGTTTTGTTTTTCTACTCTTAAGTGGTTTTGAATCACTCACATGTTGTGATAACTGCCTGCCTTAGACTGCTGTAGGTGTCTCACGTAGGTGTCTTTTTAATCTTACACAGCAAGTCACTGTGTGTAGTTCACTGGCAGCTCAAATTAACAGGCTCTGTGTCTGGTTTCAGGCTGGTAACAGGATTCTGTTAGTGGTAATGTTTTAAATACCATGGCCAACAGGTAAATGATTATACATTTAAAGCTGTCATTTCTTTACTGAAACTGAAAATAATAACCTGTTCACTGGGTCTCTACCAAAAATACAGGCTTTAAAAAAGCAGCCAATATTTCCTAAAAAACGTTTGAGAAAAGTTTGTGATGGAACAATTGAGGTTGGAAGGATCATCAGGTGATCATCTAGTCTAACTTCCCTGCTCAAAACAGGATCAGCTAGAGAAAGTTGCCTAGTGCAACTGGTTGTCATATTTGAGGAGAAGAGGAAGCCAAAATGTAGTGCGGGTGTGTGACCAGGGACACATCCTCTCATCTCAACTAAATGTCCTTCATGGGACCATCTGGGTGGATCCTTGATTTGTTGCATTCTCAGTAAGCAGTAAAGCAGAACATACCAAATGGGCTGGGTGCTGCTGGGAAAAGTTCTTGTAAAGCGGGAGGGGGTGCATTAACTGTCTGCAGCCTAATGCCAGCTGTGCATACAAAGGGCTAAAAGTTTTCTGTAAGAGCTTTTAGTGTCTGCAGATGATTTCTGGAATTGTGATGACTGTAAATTATAAAATCATTAAAGATCAGGTACATTTAGACCATCTGCTCAAGTAGCTGTTTTATTAGTGAAGGATTCATGTAATACAATCTCTTCAGGTAAGTATTGCATGAATGCAGGCAGCTGTTTTCACCTAATTTACATCTGTGCTGCAAACAGCTGAGATCTTTGAACTCTCCTTCCTTGGTTGTGTTTCCTAAAACTTTTATTTTTCTTGGAGAAAGTCCACAAAAATCCTGGATCCATGTCTTGGAGCTGTAGTGTCCAAACTGGCTACAGGCTTCGTTTTGCCTGAGGAAAAGTTAGGCATTGCACGACACTTCTTTGCAGCAGGGTCGTATCAGTATTGAATGGCCTTTCAGCTTGTGGTTCACTTTAATCCTCAGATCAAATATTCAGTTTCAAACCAGAGTTTACTGGGCTTGGTATTTTCATCTAAATGTGGTGGGTATGTGTAAGTGTTTCACAGCATAGCTGTAAGTATTCTCAGAGCAGTTCACTGGAACTGTGTTTAACCACACTTTCTCTTCTGTTTTTGTCATCAAGGATGATGTAGCTTATGACCCTTCAGCAGCTGTGAGCTAGAAAAAGTCACGTCACTGGGCTGCACTCAGTTGTTTAAACTCAAAGGATTCCTGTAACAGCTGCCTAATAAATGAGTAATTTTCCCTTCTGATAAACTTTTTTTTGATAAACTTTTACAGTAATGCAAAGTTTTTGCCACATCTAAAATGAAACCTTTCTGCCCTGGAAAGCAATTTCTGCCTTTTGAGTTCTTTGCCTGAAGTACTTTTTTGTAGTCAGGCAGTTGAATTTGTTCAGCAGTAATTCCAATTATTTTCATCTTCTTGCTGTTGCACTAAAAGCTTTATAATTAATGGTCAAAAACAAGTGTTTGAGAACTCCACAACTCTATTTGGTGCTCTGGCCTGCATGTCGAGAATCTCACTGTAGATTATCCACAAAATTCAGCACGCTGACATTTCATGTTCAGAAGGGTCCAAATGCAAGTACTTCAGGTCTTGTGAAGAATAGAACTGTGCCAGGAGTTCAAATCAACTGTAATAAAGATGTTGAGGTACTAATTGGATTAAAGAAAAAATGGGACAATAAATAATGCATCCCAAGTTAAGAAATATCCAGAGATGTTCCAGTGTTCTGTTTTGAAACTCGTCTGTAGTTGTTGAAAGCCTTAAGGGCTTTTTATTGAAACTGCTTCCAAGAAGGCATCAGCTTTAAGAGGTCACGCAGTGTAGAAAATAGGCCATACAGTAAGCCCATCCTTTTTCAGTCATACCAACTGTTTGAGATTTAAATAATCATCTTCAAAATACTAGAGTAGAATTCAGTTGGCTAAGTTTAGCCTACTTTGCTATTTTAGATCTCGAGATCTCTGTGGTTTTCTGCCTGATGTCTCAGCTCCTTCTCTAAACAGGAGTAAATCTTCCACACGCTCCTATAGTAATATTTGCCAATCCTGTATGGATTTCTTGAGCCTTCTAGGGCTGTGAGAAGGTAATAGCAATCAATCCTCATGTAACTGAATCATTTCCTGTATGTATTGCATTTATTGATTAAACTTGTTTTCTTAAATTTCAAAAGCTCACAGTAAATTCACACTGGATTAGCATTAATTATCCTCTTTTAATTGTGTTAAGGTTCCTTTTTTTCATCTCCTACCAGCCAATCAATTTTGAATGGATCCTGCTGATAAAGGGTAGTTGGTAGATTCATAGAAATGTTAATTGGAAGGGGCTTCTTGCTTGTGGTGTGGCTTTTTTTGGGGGGAGGAAGAGGATGGTTTGGGGAGGATTGTTGGTTTTGGTTTTTTGAAACTTGAAAGCCTTAGGTGGTATAAATTCCACAACCTCTCTAGGTTACCTGCTGTGCTGTATAAACACAAAGGAATGTCTTCCATAATTTATGACTGTTGCCTGTAGTTGTGTGACCTGCCACAGTGAAAAACTGTATTCTTCCACTTGCAGCTTTTATGTCTGTCCTACAAATGTTTCTAGTATAAAATACGGTGTTAAATACTTGGTTAGGTGTTTGGATGAGTAATTTAAGTTCTACTGTTTTGTATAACCTTCAGAATATTTTACATGCTATAAATTGTACTAGATGAGAGAGAGGAAAAAGATCTGTGTGTATCAAGTGTATGAATGAAAGTAGCAGTTCGAAGTAAGGGAAACTCTAGTTAAGATTAGCAAAGTTCTGCTGAAAGTTGTGGGTGCCAGTTTAAGTGGTGCTTGGTACATTTCAGCTGGTGTAAAGAAGGTGATTTAATCCCTTTTCAAGAATGATGGGTTTGAAATGGAAGAGGGCCAGTGAGAAGATGCAGGAGGATGTGTTTTGGGGCTTGTTGGAGGGATCCTGGAATATTGGTAAAGAAAGGGTATGTTTATTTGATGTAAGTGAATAAACTGCATCAGTAAAGGAAAAAAATGTCACCTCATTTAACAAATGTTGGGAAAAACCTGCTGCAGTTTACCTGGAGAGCCCATGTAATCCTGAAGGACCACCAACAGCCAGCACTCAGATTTCAGACCTGCACAAATGTAACTTGTGTCAGGAGCCAAAGTTTCCAACTAGGCAGAAGGAGTTACCTGCAATGGTATAGGACTGTCCATGGTCTTCCAACAAGACTCTTTGCAACTTCCAGTTAGTGAGACACACCAGCACTGGTGCTATTTCACCCCTGAGATGAAGGGACCTTTTCTACTGAGAGATAACGAAGGTGGTAAGAGAAAGCAAAGTGCATATAATACCCATCTTACATGTAACTCTTAAGATGTCTAAACCACTGTTGTTAAAATCTATCTTGCCCTTTCTGTGTATTTATAATCATAATTATAAATATGATGGGAAAATTAAGGTTTTTTTAAAAAATAACAGAAGCTTTAACCGTGTGTTGTCAAGATGATTATGCTTTAATATATTAACATTTTATCTATCTAAAACACCTGAAACCCGGAATCCTCAACTTCAGTGATTAAGTGACCTTTTTACTTTCTTCTTTCCTTCAGATAACAGTGATCTAATTGCTTGTACAGTCATAACAAAGGATGGGGGTCAAGTTCAAAGATTCCTGGCTGTGGATATTTACCAGATGAGTTTGGTTGAACCAGATATTGCCAGACTTGGATGGGGAGTAGTGAAGTTTGCAGGCCTTTTGCAGGTAAGAGAAATTGTAGTCTAGGTGGTTACTTTCCCTCAGCTGAAAATCTGCGTTTTGTGTTGGATAAATGATACTACCAGTTTTAGCTCACATATTTAAACTCGGTGCAGTGCTTACTTGTTTCTCTGGTTAGTAGTCCTTTTTCTGCTTGCTGCTTTTTAAAACATTTCTGATTTGCTGAAGTTTATGTGGTTAACTAGAGACATACTTGCAGATGAGGTAATTTCCTGATATATGTGTCGGGCTGTGTTCATTGAAACACTGAAGTCATATCCAATTTTGGATTCAGTCCCAAGCTCTTTGCTGGAGTAGCACAGTGAACTCTCCAAGGGTTCTGATCTTCCTACACAGGGAGGGAAGGTGACAGGTTGCAACTTCAAAATGATCTGTGCTTATCTAATTAATTTCAAAAGTTTTAGGAAGTTTCTCTCCTTTATGTCTCCTTCTTGCCTTGTTTTTGTTTCCTGAAAATTTGCTGTGCTCAAATAACTTAATTGAATTTTAAACTGACTACATCTCTATGAATACCAATTTCTGAAGGAGTAAATCCAAGGTTGTACGACTTGCAGAGTCTGTTTTGGTTTTATTTTGGGGGGTTTTTTTGCTGTAGAAAATGTCTTCCTAGGAGCTTTAATGGAACATTGATAGAATTTTCTTTTCATTTTGATGCTTAATCTATAGTTTTTTTTAAACTTGCTTTTTGTTGGCTACTTGCCTTGTGTTTTCCTTTAGGATATGCAGGTCACGGGTGTAGAGGATGACAGTAGAGCTCTGAACATAATAATTCACAAGCCTGCCTCAAGTCCTCATTCTAAGCCCTTCCCTATCCTTCAAGCCACGTTTATTTTTTCGGATCACATTCGCTGCATTATTGCAAAACAGCGCCTGGCAAAGGGCCGGATCCAAGCCCGGCGCATGAAAATGCAGAGGATAGCAGGTGAATGGTTATTGAGAACTGATGCTGGAAACAAGGGTTGGATGTCATTGCAAGTCGCTCTGTAATGCAGGGAGGAGGTACAGAAGTCATAAAAGTGATGGGCCACAGAAAGCTGTAAACCAGTGCTGAGTTTCCAAGCAACAGATTGAGTGAAATATATTGTTTCATATTTACAATAGGCTGTTAAAGAATGGATAAAAAATAAGGAATCCTGTCTTAATACCACTTGCTACCAATTATTGCACGTGGATATGTTTTACTTTTATGGCTTGCTTCATATAGAAAAATTCAAAAATATCTACTTGATATTAAAAATTTTAGGTTGAATAGTAATGCAAAGGCATTTTTTGCCAGTTTGAAGCAGATTGTCTCTTTAAATGGCATTCTGCAGTGTTCTGTTGTAACTAACGAATCACTTTATTTGTACGGGGAGGGAAGTTTTTTTTTTATTTTTAATAACTCGTATTGTTTGTTTAGTGCAAGGAGCTTCCTGCAATCCTGTTTTTGTTCAGTTCTCCGCTATATTCTGAGATTTCCTTAGTGTGAATGTGATGTGGACAGCAGTGGCAGAACAGGTTGCCAGAAGTGTTGTCTCTTGCTTCCAATGCAATTTTAACCATAATTAAGAGGCAAATGCAGACAAGTTATGTTAAAAATCTTAAGATCCTGAACAAACTATCAATTCTATTTTCACCTCCTCTTCCTTTTATGTATTTTTTAGTAACAAAAATTATCAATTGTGATTAAACATAGCTCTCCTGGATCTTCCTGTTCAGCCTTCAACTGAAGTTATGGGTTTTGGCCACAGTTCTGGAGCTACAGCCCAGCACCTTCCCTTTAGATTCTATGATCAGTCCCGCCGCGGGAGCAGTGACCCCACAGTGCAGCGCTCTGTCTTTGCATCTGTTGACAAAGTCCCAGGTGAGATTGGCATTCATTGACATCCCATTATTGCTTTGTGGTTTCTATCTGTAAAAACTGTACCGTAACTTGTGTAAGCAATGAAAAGCTTACTGTGCTATGTTCCTGAACACACAACTCCAGGATGAGGCTTACAGAAAAGTTTACTTCTAGACAAACGAGTAATACCTGGGTGTGTCTTCCAGGTGTGTTGTGAGCAATACTTCCATGGCAGTTTCCCCAAATATGCTGGGAATGCCTTAACACTGCGTTCCTTTACAAATTGGGTTAGTTTAAATCCTGGTTTGCATACTCAGTACTTATGCCACACACCTGTGAGTTGTGCGTATTTCCTCCTTTAATTTGGTTACAGTGGGTTTTGTGCCAGATTGTAAAAATAGCCAGGATACTGTGAACTGCTGCATTTACCTTAGAGCTAGCAAGAGAGAAGAGGGACCACAGCATCACCTAAAAATTAGCTTGGAATTGAGATTCAAGGAATGATTCTAAAACAATGAGCTCTTTGGTTTTTTGTCTCCTTATTATCTGTTTCACAAACTGACTTTTCTGCAGAATTTCTTTTCCAGATCCTGAAATTTTCTCCTTTTGGCTTGAGTAACTTTAAAGTTGAATTTCATACTGCCTGAAAGTACTTATTTGTGCTGTATTATACAGAAAGATGCAATCTCATTACCACTTGCTGCCAATCATTTCACAGAACTCAGCATTTCTCTTTAAATGTGATTCAGTGATTCAAAGTTCAAAATCCCTACTTAGAACACAGATGGTTTACTGCTTTAAGACTAAATTAGAGCTCAGTTTCCTGAATCCTGACTGGGAAACATGAATTATAAAACCATAAATATTGCCAGTCAGGTTCTTCAGAAGGCAAGTGTGTTATATGATGGGAGTTGCTTATTTGACCTGACTTCCATGGAAAAGGTGTGGCTGGAAAGGTGCCCCATCTTTACAGTTTCAGCTTTCTCCAAGAAGAGTGGACTTGTGTTTCTAACAAGTGACTTCATCTACTCATTTGAGAGGGGGGATATTGGAGGTGATGCAACATAGTAGTTTGTTAAGCGACCACATACTTCCGTTGAATTCCAGGAAATGGAGACTACCACGTGCAAATCAAGAGGAAAAAGTATACTGAAGCTTTTATTTGATATAAAACACGAGAAACGAGGCACAAAACATGAAGTATTTCAAGTGTAGCATCTTTGAAATGCATTTTGACAACCAATAATATAATAAAAACCAGATTAATATCCTATTTTACATCTGATTACAAAACAAGTATCAAATGCCTCTTTCTTGCTAATGAGTGAATGAGGTTTCCTGATTCCAAATGATTTTCATAGGAATCTGTTTGTGCTTATCCCTTAATCAGGCCCATAGTGATTTTTACTTTAAGACCAATATTTTTTGCCTTTCAAGAAGATTAGTGAAGAAGTTGCAGTTAAGTTACTGGCTTTATGTATTAATTTCTAAATACATATATACATACATTTCTAAATGGACTCTGCTTTAGAGCTCTGCAGAGCTCATACCGTCGGTTAATTTGATTGTACTTATAAGAAACAAGTTCTGCTTTCCCTTGTAATGATGTCCTTTGTAGATTTCAAGGAGAAATATGTTTTTGGCAATATTTTTAGCAGGTTAATTACTGCTTTTAGTAGGACCATGTTAGCTGTCAGTGCTGTAAACCCAGTGTGGGTTTTAAGCAATTAATCATAATAAAAATGTTTTCAGCTTTCCTACAAATTTTGGTCCTAGGGTAATTTTAATACAGCTCTTAAATCATTTCCCTAATCCCTCTTGTCAATGAATTCAGAATTTTCAAGAATGCTTATTTCAGTCTGATCTGCTTCAGTTTCTATCATAGTGTGTGCATAAAGCTCTCCATGTTTCACCAGAGAGCATGCAATTACCCTATTGTAGTCAAACTGTGCTTCATTTTTCTCTGTACTCTATAAATAAAGTACAGGTTATCCAAATGCAGGGAGATGCTGGAACAATCCCAGCCAACTGGCAGATAAACTGGGCAGTTCTTATCAGAGAACAACATAAGCAAAATCCTTCACTTGATCAGTTTTATCATCATGAAGTCGTGACTATGAATATATACTTCAGGGTCTATTTTAAGTTAATTGCCTTTGCTAGAATATTGGAGCATTTTAGGGGTAGTTTAGCTGGCTCACCATCTATGTATGAGTATATGATACTTTTGAAGCACTCTATGTAAATAATTATATTGTTTTCAAAGAAACCAGCAGATTTGGTAGGGACCCTGTGAAAGTAGGTCTGCTATTGAAAGTAAATAAATAATGACTTCCTCTCCAAGCAAACTCAAGTATTAGTTTCAAGTATCAGCTCTATTTTGAGATTTATGTTCCCAGTGTGTCTTAAGGGAAATCTTAATGATTTCCAGCAAAAGGTACATCTAAATATTTTTAAAATTGTGGTAGCTTACCTACTGAGCAAAAGGAATCAATAGATTACTATTTTATCCAGTGTTAATACCTTATGATGATGATACGATTTTGAGGGGAAAAGTTGGAAAAAACTTCTTGCTAACATTAGACATGGCATGCAAACTATAAGCATCTTCATTTTAAAGTTTGAAGGAAAAGTCATCTTTTATAGCTTTGTAACCATTTAAATGCAAAAGAAAATACAGGCAAGAATTCTCTATAAAGTTTGCACCACAGCTACTGTAGGAACATCAGATTGGCGCAGTTTACTTAAGTATTACTAAGTTACAATGCGAGATGGTTGAAATGTCCCATTCTGCATAATTCTCAGATACAGTTGCTTTTATAGCCCATAAGTATATTTTAAGTATTTTTTTATTCCTTTGTTCTAGGCAAGCATAATGGAGGGCAAGTGCTAACTTGGTGTGTCACCTCAGCTTGTGTTTTCTCAGGAATATTTTTTAAGCCATTGCAAGGTTGATATTACGGCCGCTGCTCCTGAAGGCTCAAGTGTGGTGCCTTATTTACACATACATACATTGCTTGGTCATCAGAATTGTGTAGTATGAGCTAATCTTCCTGTCATCATCAAACAATGTAAAACTAACTTATTTCTGAGCAGAGGTATTCAAGGTAATCAGGGAGTACTAAGATTACACAAGCTACAACTAATGTGATTATGTAATGTGAATTATTTCATGGTGCAAGAAGTGAAATACCAGTGAAACTGAATTAAATATGCAGGACTGCTTTGTAGATTTTTATTTTTTTTACTAAGAAACAGGTTTGAAAACAATTCTCCATGGTTACCATTTGGCAATCAGGACAGGAGGACAGGAGCTTTCTATTTATTCAGAATTATTCCAGTAAAAAAATAGAACATTCTGAGACAGAATTCTCAAGTGTTGTGTTTTAGTGCTGAGATGCTTTAGCTTTCTCCTTGCTGGTTGAACTGCAGGAACTATTCTGATTTCTTTGAACTTGTAGAAGGGGCTCCTCTGGCAGATGGAAGAAGTTGTGGCACACTTTAATAATAGAGTACCTTTGTGCATTGAAGGATGCTCAAAATAAATGCTATCTGAACATATAACTTGCAATGAGGATATGGTGGCTGGGCATAAAGATTATCAGCCATGGCAAAGAATTTAGCCCCCTGATCACTGGACTTGAAACTAGTCTGTTAAGTTCACTAAACTAATAAGAAAAACTGACTAAAGCTACAGGCATTGCATGGCCAACACAGAGACTAGAAATGACATGGCACCCATTTTTAACTTGCAACAGCTCCTGACAGCAGAGCTCCAAGTGACCCATTTGGTTTGTGTTTTTTCTTGGCAGCAAAAACCATTTTTGCGTTAGAACAAGTGTTCTTCAGTTTTATGAGGTTATAGAGTTTCTTAATTATAAACAGTCTCTACAAATGAAGTTTTTAAAAGTTCATCAGGTTTTCTGAGGCAGAGTAACATTCTTCGAAGTTGCAAAATAACTAGTGAAAGAAATAATTTTGGGGCATGTAAGGGTTTTCTTTCATACTTGCAAAAAAGCTCAAGTTTGGAATTGACTTGATTTGACCAGGGACCAGCACATGGAAAGACGTGAGAATTTGTAATGATATAAGTGCATAGAAGAACAGAAAGAAAGAAATTGCCCCAGAAGACACTCGGGCAATGAAGGTCTGGTTTACAGTAAGGAAACAGTTACTACTTTCTTGGCAAAGATTTTGTTTCTATTTCTCTGACTTTTTTTTGCTCTTCCTGTTTTCTGCCACTTTTCTGCCCTTTCCCCTTTTCCTCACCTCCATTTTTATTCTTAGGGGAATTTACGGTTAAGACTGTCTTTCACATGAAAACTCTTTACAAGACAGTAGGTAGGCTTTTCACAGTTTAGGAGGAAGATTTGCATTAATTACTTAAGAAAAAGTTCCTTTAAGGAAAAGCTAAGAAGCTATTTCAGGTTTTGGCATGAAATTTTGCTGCTGGTGTGTAAAATGCAGTGGGAGGAGAGCTGTTGGTACATGCTTTATGAAAGAAAACACACCCCTGGGAAACATTGTGATTATGAAAATAAGATCTCCAAGGAACTGGGAAGACACATCTTTACAGTAATACCTTGCTGAGTTGTAAATAGAAAGTTACACTGAAGCAAAATCGTAACTACTAGAAAGGAAATATTTTTTTGATTAGTAACCTCAATCACAACTTGAGAGTCATAAAGTAGTGACAGAGACCTCTAGAAGCCTCTGAGTGTTACTTTACTTCCTATAACTGTGATTAATTCTGCTCACCTTCTCTTTGCAAGTATTTCCTGAGGGAGTTTCCTGATTAGGAAATTTGTTCTTGGTCAGTAGTTTCCCAGTTACAATCTTTTGAGTGATTCAGGCTTACCTTTCCCTCCTATCTAAATTAACTTCCTGTTAACTTCAAATCCTTCCTCTGCTTTTGAATTGGGAGAGAAACTATGTGAAGATCATTTGCAACACATGCTCCCACGTAAGGCCATGAATCCCTGAGTGCTGTTCTGCTGAATCAGGCCAGCTTTCCCTGTCATAGTTCACTGTTTCCTGCTGTTCTGGTGAGGATGGAAGATTTCTCCTCCCTTGAAGTGCAAACCTTTTGTGGATATAGAATGCCTTGAATGGGTGCAGCTTTTACCAGCATTGTAGGGGAAGCCAAATATCTTGATGTATATGCTTCTGTACCAGTGGCTTCAGTAACTGTTCATTGTCTTTATCAGTTGGCTTTGCCCCACTTCTGTGGTCACGAGTCCACTGATTATTCCTTGTTCCCCCATCCTATCTGGTATTTCAACATATGAAGTGTGTATGAGAAACCTAATGTACATTTTCTCTTACTAAAAACTATAGCACTCAGGGCCAGTGATATGTATGGAGGTCTTTCAATTGGAGGTAGTTCAGTTTGTGGTTAACTTTTTGCAGACTGTCAGGCGTCACTGTGTGTAACCTCAGTTTAACTTATCTGAGTGATTGTAGAAGATCAATCAGGTTGGTTTCTGAAATAAAATACATGAATTTATTTACATTTATGGGATACTTAGCTCCTCACCAAACTGTTTGGTTTTTCACTAAAATAGATGTCTCCTGCTGTGGTGGTTCTTTAGTTCTTTCAAGTGGTGTTCATCTTGGACATAATGAATTGTAACTTAAAATAAGAGAAAAGCTTGGTAAAAGTAGCATTCACTTATCTAGAACTATGATGCAAGTACTACAGAAATTCAGATAGCATTGTGTTTGTGCAAGTGGCCTTGAGTCTAGATCTAGAGTATAAGCATGGGGATGGAAGGGTGGGACTGCAGATTATTAACAGGACTGATATTTGTTAGCTTTTCTCTGTGCTTTTTCATTGTGCTTTTTTCACCTGTAGCACAGCCTGTCAGTGTGGCTTGATGACAACAGCATTTTCCTGACTTGTCATATCTATGTTTTAAAGCTTTCAGATGGGCCTCGGGGTCACTACATGAAACTGGCACCACTTTGATACTTACCTTTCCCCAATTTTGTCAGTAGGTTAACTCTTTGAAGATAATGATTAACGTGTCAACTTCGCTGTCCTGTTTTGCAGGCTTTGCTGTGGCCCAGTGTATAAACCAGCACAATCCATCCCCGCTCTCGTCACCATCACCTTCCAGTGGCAGTGGGAGCACAGGGCGCTGTGATTCAGTGACTGCCAGCTCGACGTCCACTCCCTCTGCTGCACAGAGCCCCTCAGGTACTCAACCACCATTTTCAGCCCAGGCACTAAGGGATATTGTAAAATTAAGTTACTGTGTTACTGGATTCAAAGCAGTGGGGCTTTATGGTTTACTTCACTTGATCATTCAGCTAAGCCAATTAAAAGTCAACTGGGGTGAAGATTCTAATGATCTTTTCAGCTTTCTGAAACTCTAATAGATACTTGGCATTTTGCAGTAGTGATTTTAAGTACTGGTGAAGTAATGTTCTGCTTGTCTGACTTCTCTCCTAGCACATACAGTTTAGAACATTGGGGTGGGGAGAGGTTGTTGGTGATTTAGTTTGCTTGAATTTGTAATGTAAACTATTAGCTTTCCACCATAGTGGATAAGTTGATCTCCACATGAAGCATCTTTTTTGAACTGGATGACATTTGCTTTTTTATGATTTTTCTGATCTCATGTTAATTTGTAGCAATGGGCCAAATATAAGTATTTGAAAATAGTTATTCAGAATGTTAATATTGTAAAGCTTTTGCAATAACACTTGTGGCTGAACACCACAACATTTCAGGAGGCTGCTCCTTTGTGCAGAAGAGGCTGCAATAGAAATAGTGTCAGTGTAACTTTGACAAATGTGGCTCCCATTTGTTTGCATTGGTTAGTATAGTTATTCGGTGTGTTTAAACTGGAGCTTCAAGTTGCATTAGAACATCTTTATTCCTCCTTTTTGTATAGTAATTGTAGAAAATCCTGTAAGGGCATGAGTGCAAATTATGTGTGAGGTAAAGCCTCAGATTGGAGACTAAACAAGAAGTAAATCCTGACGCATGCATCCTGAACGGCATTCATCGTAGAACTGATCTCCTCTGCCTCATTGGGTTATAAAACAATAGAGGGAACCTGATTCTCAAGACCTTTTCAAGCGACCTCCTCATTTTACCAGTGACTTCGAATGTTGGTCAGTCCTGGAGGGGGTTGTTCTCGTTACCCCTCTAAGACCATTTTACCTTTGTAAGCCCCATGTAGATCTAAATTTTGTTGCAGTCCTACGGGAAATGATGCAGTCTTTGTTAGGCAGGTAGTGTTTTGTAGGCTTCACTGAACAGAGTCAGCCTTGTATGTTTAAAGTGACTGTCCCTGCAAGAAATACTACTGGAAAGGGTGAGGACAACTTCTGAAGTAAAGCATTCTAGTATCCAGACTCTAGATTAAAACACATCTGTTACCATGAGAGATTAACATATAATCAAAATATTCGTGCAATATGTGTAATTTCAGAATAAAGTTAGAAATATTTTTCTATATGCCACCTATTTAAAACTTGAGACAGATCTCATTTTCTCCGTTGGCAAGTGATTGCAGTCTCTTTATGGGCTAGATAATATGTAGTGATTGCACAGAGAAGTGCTATCATTTATTTGTCAGAACTCTCATTATGGATTGGCACAAGAAAACATTTGATGACGTCTCCTTAGCAGTGTGAAAATGCTCATCTGCTGTATCCTTGCTGTGTTTAAGTGCTCTATGATCAGAGAAATGCATCAGCTTCGTGCCAATAGCAACTGAGAGAAAACTGTGGTAAAAGAAATTAAAATAAAAAATGGAAATTATTTTTGTTGTTACAAGCAAAATGCCAGTTCACAGAAGTACCAAGCAAGACTGTACTACATTTCAAACTGAGGTCTTTCAAGTGTGTATAATCTGGCTTGTATGAAAAAATGCGTAGATCCAGGACACATAATTACTCGTCAAGCATAAAAAGATAGTGCCTTATTGAAGAAAAATCACAGACTGTAGTTAACGAAATTACAGTCTGCTTACACACTATGTTGGCATTTACATAACATAAAATTGTTTGGTTTTCCTGCAGTGTCAAAAGCCTGATGACAGGAGGCTGCTCATTGTTTAAAAAAAAAAAAAAAAGACCAAAAATTCTAAACAAACTCTTCCCCCCCTCCCCAAAAACAAACACCACAACAAGCACAGTGACCTTCAGTGAAGTCAGAGGAAATGAGAATCTGCGTCAGCTCCTTCATTCCCGAGTTAGCAGCTTCACTAACTTGCTGCTGGGGTGACTTTGGACCTCAGCCCTTGGATTTTGTTCTGCTCAGGGCTCAGTAACAAAGAGGAAGACAGTGGTCATAGGTGTCTGAGCAGGTGTTTTGTTGCAGTAGGATAATGCACAGGTGGTAATGAGATGCATGCCTGTGGCTCAGGGATTTTGCTGTGGGTCATATTTATTCTGGCCTTTAGGACCAATAATTTGTGCCATGTATGTGATTATCTGAAGGACCAGTTACTAGTTCAGGCATACCTTGCTATTAATGTTTGAGGTGTATTTGGTGCATAGTTGCAGCATATCTTACAGCTTGGTTTCCTTGTGGAAGAATCTCCTTAATGTACGGAAACTGTCCCTAAAACCAGACTAAAGCAGTAAGTGTGCATAATTCTTCAAAGGTATTGCATTGGTCTGTACCAAACTGTTGGTGTAGTTGCAGCCAATAATGAGCAAGTAGTGTTTTAAATAGCTGAGTGGGCGATGGTGTCTCAAGGTCCTTAGTACAGACTAGAGAGAATTCTGAAATCCCTGGAGCTAGGTCTTTTGGGATGGTTGGGATGTGCAAAGGGTTTTCCCCAACCCAGGGAGCTTTTGCTATTCTTCCATGTCAGGTCAGTATTGTTGTCTGTTCCTGGGAACAATGTTTCTGCATTAACATTGGACCAGTTTTCTGCAAGTTTGTAATGAATGTTCTCCTTTTTGTAGTATTTATATGTAGTTGTGACCTGTACTGGGAACTTGCCAGGAATGTTGTCATTAAAGAGGTGATCTCTTTGGTGTGTCCAGATAGGCCTCTGCATGAACAGAAATACTCTGCTGAAAGAAGTGACAGTATCATGAGCACTGTCTGTGTTGTATCAGGTCTTACCGACCTCAGCTGAGATACGGTATTCAGCCGCTTCAATGTAAAACACAGTGATTTTCCCTTAACCAGCTGGACAATTGAAACCAGTCTGCCTTGCTTGGCTGTGAAGCAGAAGAGGAGGCTTGCATGCTGTGAAGGGCTCCTTCGAGGAGGAAGTAATAAGTAGCTGATGAGCAGCAAGCAGTTCCCAAGATCTGTTTTATGTCCCAGGGTAGCACTTGAATGCTGCCACCATCTGTCACATTTGAATCTCCCATCTCATCTCCCATTCCATTTTAAACACTCACACAAGCACATGTAGGAGCTCTTTGTCCCTCCCTCCTTCCCTGCTCCCCTGTTCGTTCTGGCAACTGCTCAGGTTGTTGAGCATGAAGAACATGTTGGGCTGCTCAGGAACTTCAGTCAAGAAGGCCAGACAAGATAATGGGGAGATGGGTGTGGGGACTTCAAGGAAACCACCTCAGCCACCTTCCTGAAGAGCATCATCTTAAACCACACAGCTTTTTATCCTGTAAACCTGTGGTCAGTGTCCTCAGCTGCTGTCTGTTGACAGTAGCTATTGATTTAAACTGTTCAGGGTTTGATAGATTTGAGATGGTACTAGTAAATCTTCACAGAGTTGTTTCAGGAAATAATATTTGGAACTTACACACCAACTTTTACATAAAACAGTGGTAGATGAGAACAAAATAAAGACAATTTGCATGTTAGTTAAGAGAAAACAGTGTTGCAACGTAGAGTGTATTAAAGGTTAAACAGCAGAAAAGCTTTCAAAAATACTTGATGGGAAAAAAATGTTAATTTGGTGTTTTGTAAAAATAGTTTACTTGTTGTTACCTGCATCAAGCAATCCCACAGTGTTGCATTAATTGCTTGGGGCAGAAGTCACCACTTAAAGGAAGCAGAATCCCTAACGACACAAAAAGCAGTATCAGGTTCTGCAAAAGCTGCTGTTGAGTTGAGTTTTTTCTTTGTATTTACATGATTAATTTTTTTTTAGATTAATGTGTCCTCTTGAAGTGTTGCTGTGCATAAAGTAGAAATGTTCTCTTTCTAGGCAGGTTTTAGTCATCAAGTTTCAGAGCTTAGAATACAGTCACATCTTGGCTACCCTTTCTGGAACTGAGCACTCCTTTAAAGTGCTTATTTTTATATATGTCAAAGATTGGATATAGAAGCTCACTTACTGTAAGTTAGCAGTCTTTCAGAATTATGAATGTGTTAATGTCATCTATGCTGTATTGTATTACTTTTTAAGCTGTCTTAACTTTTAAAAAGCAGTTGGCTTCAGTACTTAAGAAAATGTTTACATTGGAGCAATGGATATTGAGGACTTCACAAGGCACTGATCTTCTGTGCCACTTACACTGTATTTCATGCTTCTGCCAGATATTGATGATAAAAGATCTAAAATAAGTACTAAGAGCCGTCCCTTGTTACAGGGAATATATTGGATTCCAGTCTATAAAATTAAATTTTTATTCCAAGGAGAGGATAATTAATCAAGCAGGGGGAGCCTGTAAGAGCTGTGCCTGCCGCGTTACTGAAACCATCCCTGTCTGTTCCCTCTTTAATCAGTAACGTAAATGTGGTTTGATCTCCTGGTCTATGATGCTAGTAATTTTTTAACTAGGTGTGGAAGTACTTCTGTTCTTAGAAAGTTTCTTTTCTAGGAACTTTCTATGCACCAAGCATCATCATCTGAACTGCTGCTATCTTTTAAAATGCTGCGTTTAGCTTTATTGTAATCCAAATGCAGATGATAGGATAGTAGGGCTGAATGGTCTGCAGTGTTGTCATCTGCACAGTACTGCACTTCATATAATTTATGGCCAGAACAAGATTTCTAAAGCATGTGGGGAGACTGGAAAGCAACTAAATGCCTGCCAGTCCCTCCTTGATGCAAGTGCTGTTGGTATTGCTAGACACAGCCCAAACTGTATTATGAATCATTTCAGATAGGGAAGCAAAAAAATTAAATTCAGCTAAACTCATTTATTTCTACAGAATGAATACTTCCAGCTCCAGAAGTATTTCCCAAACTTAGAAGGTTCTTGGTGCGGTGTGAAACTGTACTCAAGATACCAGCAGTTCCGGATGCGTCCTTGTCAC
Source organism: Grallaria varia (assembly GCA_013396735.1). NCBI lineage: Eukaryota > Metazoa > Chordata > Aves > Passeriformes > Formicariidae > Grallaria > Grallaria varia. The sequence continues at coordinate 925,734 of VWZG01003361.1, read as the reverse complement.
TTATTCTTGTTGCTGCTCTAACATTTCTCCTTTGTCTCCATTCCAGTTTCCCTTGCTTGTGTCATTGTTAAAGCCTTGGTATGATATATCGCTGTGTTTTCCTCTAGTAAGGTGTGGCAGGAAAGGACGCCGACGGGTGTTCAGTCTGTCGGAGGCTGACAGTCACGGCGGACACTGGGTTTAGGTCTTCGAGCAGCAGCCGCAGCAGAAACTCCCGCAATGCCCATTCAGGCAGGTTCCTCCTTAAGCTTTCACGAGCCCATAACACTTACTAGAACATACTTGGTTTCCATGCTGACAGCAGTGACAGTGAGGTAGGAAACTGGAGAAAGCACCGTAATGTTTGTCTCTGCCTTTTGTTTTGGGAGAATTGCAAAGCAATGATTAGCTGTTTCTGAAAGCCTTATCTGCGGTTTCTGCCACATCTCTTGGCTCTGTTGCCAAAGGTGGAAATTCTGCTATCAAGCCTCCAGCTTCACAGCAGCAATGTCTTCATTTGCACAGGGCAGCCCTGGCTGTAGTGAAATTGAGTAAGCACAGGCTCCTGAATGGACAGGAATGCAGGTCCTTGGCAGCAGCAGGGAATTTATTTATAGCTGTTAAGATTATATAAGCACCCTTTTTCATCTTTATGAATTTAATTTGCATCTTTTTGCTTAATGTCTTGTAATTTGTGTTTCTGTTATCCTTTCATAGTATGTTGCAGCTTAGGACACTTCTCTGTAAATGATGTTCATTCCTTCCTTTTTCTGTTCTAGTCTGTCTTTTTTCACTAATAATCCTTCTTAACGTTAGTTAATATAACAGAAGTTGAATGATTTGGTGTGGATTTTTTGCTGTAATGATAATCTTTGTAGCATTACAGATGTACTGGAAAACATGTAAGGCTGTCGAAGCCACTGGACCCACAGAGAGCTAATAATACCTCAAAACTTGCAAAATTACACCCTGTTTTCAAATCTTGTTTGGTGCTTAAGTTTGGAGGTGTGTATGGGGTGTTTGTTAGAGCTAAATGTCAACATCACATTTGAAGAAAATGGCTGCACTTCTCCCTGGTTTTGTTGTACTTCTGGTTTATATTTTTTGCCAGAACACTCTTGTTTAAATACATGGAGGATGGGGAGATAGAAATACTGTTTTCCAGTATTAGATCATAACTTTTTGATATTTAAGAGTAGAGCATATGTTAGTGTTAGCTACAGATACTTTTTTTTTAATGGAGACTTCTTTCAAATACTTTTCCTTTGTGATATTAAGAAGGGAGTCACTTCAGCATTAATTTAGAGCCAGAGTATGTCTTTAATGATTTCAGTAAATGAAAGTATTCAGAAAATATATTGATATTTTATTGGGAAGGGGGGAGGAATGATACAAGAAATGAAGTGCAAAATTAGAAGTGAAAAAGCAGAACCACAATAGAAATGTGCTGTATATAACATTCCTGAGCAGATTGCAATTGATTGATAATACTTTATTTACCAGAATGCCTCAAGTTTCTGAATCCTGAATTTTGGTAACTACAGAATAAGTAAGATATAAAATAGTCTTGGCAAAGAACATTTGATATCCTTTGAAGATTTTATAAATTCAGAAAGTAAAATCACCACAAAGAGACTCACTGTTCTGTGCATACTGAAATGGTAGCATTTAGCTTGGAATTCGGAGAACTGAGCTGTATTTCCTTGGTTTAGCAGTTCATTTTCCACGCAAGTCTTGCACCACTTCCTCTGTTATCAGTTGCTGCATTCTCACTAAAGCTTCATGACAGCTAAAAAGAATCTGCAGGGTTTGAATCTATCCTTATATTTCAAAAATAACCAGTGATGTCCCTTTTATTTAAAAGGAGACTTTGTTACTATCTGTAAATTTTGTTCTCATTAAAACAAGAAGCTTTAGCCACCGATTCAGCAAAAAGTAAATTTAAGTGGTTTCTTAAGTGAGAATACATCGTTTGGGTTTATCTTACCAAGAAGGTAAAAAAATCAATAACCTTACTGTTATCCCACTGATACCTTACTGATATCCATCCCATTCTCAGCTTTGTTCTTTTTTTTTTGGTTTGTTTTGGTTTGTGTTTTGTTTTGTTTTTTTTTTTTATTTTGGTCTTATGTTCATACTTTCTGTTCTTTTACAGGATTAATTGGAATCATATTGAAACGGAAATATTTTTAAGGTCACTGTGTATTAAAACCAAAACCTAATTCTTAGCTTCTGTATTCACTACACTGCCTCGTAGACTTTTCTGCAGATGCCTGTACACTTGAACACATGCTGTTTCTTACAAAAGCTCTAAAACTGGTCTGTCTTGAAGCTGGATACCTGTTGTAGTCTGAAAAGAAAAAAAAAAACCCTGACTATTCTGGGCATACTTGCTCATGTAAGGCTGTATCACCTCATCCCCTCCATTCCTTCTCCATCCTGAGCCAAATGAACAGTTTACTGGATAGTTCACTTGGGTTTTTAGGGGGAAAAGGACAGTACAAATAGCTGTTAATGTTGGAGCTTTTCATAGTGTGGGAAGGTGTAGTAGCACATCAGCTTTTTGTAGTATGTTATGCTTCTTCTCAATTTTGTGTTGTATGCTCCATGCTTAGGAGGACTAAAAAATCATGTAACACGCCTGGATAAAACAGGCCTATTTCGCAGCTCCTTTCATTGCAGTGAGCACATTCTCCTGCTGCCTGTGCTTCCACAGTTCTGCTTTCTGTGCTTGAGGTGTCACTTCAGTGTGAATCTGGAGAACAAATTGAGAGAGTGACTTCCAAATTTTTGTAAGAAACAAGCCATCTTTTGGGAAAGCTAGCTCTGCAGTGGTTCTTTTTTTGTTTTCTTTTATTTCTAAAGATCTTCCTGGTATGGGATAGTTACTCATTTTAGTCAATACTAAATACTGGAGAGGTTTTCTTATTCTTTCCCTCAATTTCCTCTCTCTAGGAATATTTCTAATATTGCTGCATATTCTAATACTAAATGTATAAAATTGGTTCCTAATTTGAACAGAATCCTGCTGGCATTTTAGGTTATGCCTTCATAATATTTTATTTGTAATTACTAAAAAGGGAATGTCTAAGCATAGTGCTTCACAGAACTGCATTTCCCACCCAATTACTCTTGAACACTTGTGGATAGTAGTGTATTGTTAGGCTTAATGTACCTACTAAGTTGAACATTGATTGTTCTTGGCGCTCTCTTTTACCAGATGATCCTTCAGCTCCAGAGCCTCCTCAGATGGCCACTTCCAGTCAGACAATGTCGACTGATGAAACTCTTTCAGCTGTCTCAAAGTCCAGCAAAAATGCTGGAAAAACCAGTGACATAGAAACAGCAAACCTGTCTCCCAGCCTGATTCCTGCACAGCAGCCCACAATATCCCTAATTACAGATGACAACACGGATACTCTGAGTGTAGAGTCGCTCACACTGGTGCCTCCCGTGGATCCACACAGCATTCGGACATTCCCCTGCATTCCCCAGCCCTCTTTGCAATCTGAAGATGAAGTTTGCAAGGTAAAGGAGGTGGAGGAAGAAGGTTCTGACTAAACAACGTGCGGGCTGTAATAAACAGTGAAGAGAATGCAACCAAATTCTGAATTATTTTTTCTCTGGGAGTGCAGATACTTCTTGAGGCCTGAGAGGCCATTGGGTCCACAAAGGGCCCACTTGTAAATGAGAATGTCAGCAGCTTTTAGAGTAAACATGAGATACTCTGCATATCTAAACTGGAGGTGAGGAAAAAAACCCAAACTTTTGAATCTGGACTGGTTCTTTCCTACCAATTTCTGTTATACAAGAACATGAAAGTATTTCAGAGGGCCCTACTGTCTTTCTAACAGGAACTAATTAATTGTAAAAGGTCTACAGTATTACAGCAAAGTGAAGAAATTTTGGATACCTAGCTTCATGAATACTGTGTTGTTACATCTCTGAAACTGGAGACATGCCATTGACCAGAAAAAATTATATATTGTAGTACAGAGGTAAAATTTCCATTTGAGTCAGGGTGTGTTTTTTTATTTTATTTGGTGTTTGGTTTGCATTTTTGGAGGGGAGGAGGGGCCTTTGTTTTTTGTTTGTTTGCTTTTTGTTTGATTAGTTTTGTTTTTTAAGCCTGATCTTGTTCATCTTTTGGAGGTCTGCATTATACCAGCAGGCTTTGTCACTTTCAGTGTTGTCTTCATAGGACTCCAGACTTCAATATTGGTTTTTCCATGTGTAATATTTATTTTAAGGTTTGATTCAAAGCAAGATACAATTTTCTAGGAGGTAAAAGCCTGAAGTTTAATGACAATAACATAAGGGATTTTTGAGACTTTGCTTAGCCATCTACAGAGGAATGTGAAATATTTTAAGAGATTGCTATAGCTTGTTTGTTTGCTTCTGACAGTCCAATTGCTACACCTCTGAGGAATGGTGATATCCTTGCTGCTGAAAGACAACTTCAAGAAGCAGACAGAAGCAGTTTTACTCTAAAGAGAGTTTTCAAATTTTTCATAGTCTTATAGGAAGAAGGTCACCGTATCTAACCGTGAATTCCTTTGCAAGTCTGAAAAACGAAAGGTATTGTGTAATTTTTTTTTTCCTATCTGGGATGGTCTCCCAGTCAAACAACATTGCTCCATGAAAGAGATTCTGAGTTTATGCTTGACTTACTTTGCTTCTTAGATCCTGACACCAGGTTGACAGAGAGTAGTGGAAAAGGGTTGATTAAAGTTGGGAATGTTCTCTGGTGATTTGATCTGTAGTTTAACACGAAAATGAATTTTAGATTTCCAAGTATGCTAAATTAATGAATAGTAAATGAACAGATTGTCATTGTTGGTCTGCTCATACCTGGGTGCTTTCTGGCTCTCAGAGAAGGAAGTCTGCTGTTTACTGGTATTGATTTCAGTCATCAGTGCAATCTGTTTACTCATTCTGTCTCTACCGTCATGGATTTCTTATCAAATAGGTGAACCTGAAAAGTTTTTACCTACCTACCAGGGGTTTATTGTACCTCTTCCTGGCTGTCATATGGAATACTTGCAGTGATTTTCAATGTTATATTTATATATGAGATTGACTAATCCGCAAGTATAACTTTTCTCACTTTTTCCCTCTTCTCCTTCACATAATAACTTAACCTTTGCCAACAGTGTATATAAGGTGTCTGCAACTGAATGCCAGTACTTTTTTTCCTCCCCTTACTAACTTTTGCATGCAGTTTTGTTGATTTCTATTTTTCTGTGACTTCTACTTCATTTCAAATTGAATTACCTGATAATTCTGACCATTCCAGAGTGGCCCAAACTCTAAATGAATTCTGAGAGCAAGGTGTCCTCAGCACTGCTATGGGTATTGGCTGAGAATTTGGCATGGCTGGAGTAAGGGCTTACTTTTTGGAGCTTTTTGTGACATTCTTAGGGTGAGTTTGCACTCATGCAGTCACTTTTGCAGCTGATGTGCATGTAGCTGAACAAGCCTAGACATCAGCAGCAGTTTGGGCACAAGGACGACACAAATCATATGCTGAACTGATTGCAACCTAGACTTTCTCTGGGATGCTGCAGCATTAGCTGCAGCCCCAGTAATATTCTGAAGATTTTTAGAAAAATTGCCTTAATTTGGAAGCATTTTATGTTGTTAACCTTAAACTTCTGACCTAGATTACACAAAATGCGCTGTGCAGAATGAGTTCCCTTAAATAGAATTGCTTTTAGACAGGAAAGCCTTGGTCTTTATTTACCTCCTTTCAAATTCAGTTCTAGGAAGATCAGAGCCATCCAGGAGTCTCTTTAATGGGTATTCATAGCCTCACCCTTGAGCCACACTGCACAAGAGATGGGACAAAAGGAATGAAAGCCGACTTGGTGCTTTTCCTTGCCTTTGAGTGGCTTTTAAATCTCATGACCAGTTGTCTACTGAGAGCTCCACAGAAAATGACTGAGATGGATCCTATTACTAAGAAAACAGAAGACTAGGTCTGCTGTCTAGTCTGCTGCTGGCAGAGCCTTGCTGGGATAGCTTCTAGCTGTTCTATTAAAGGCTCTCGGCAAAGATGGAATTACACCAGGGAGGCTCTGACTGCACCAGCTTCACGGATGCTGTGGGGTTATACAAATCAGCTGAGTCTGAATGGGTCTGCCCCAGAAGCAACTGATTTTTGACTTTGCTTCTGATATTAAGGCACATGTGTATACAATTTCTCTGCTTTGTGCTGCATTGGGAGACTTCAGAATGTAAAAACTCTGGAGATGCCAAAATAATCTGCCATCGGCAATTTTTAAGCTCTGCAAGTATGTTCATCTGCAGTTCCTTGAAGAGTATCATATCTATCTCTCACTCATTGGAATCTGTTTTCTCAGGCTATTTCCTTGTCCTCCTTTCACTGTAAAAAGGAAACTCAACCAGGAAGGTATTAGCACATCAGCCACAAATGTATTTTTTTTGTTTAAAAAAAACCGTTTGAGTCTGTGTAACATCACTCTCTAACCAAAACCAAATAGCAAATTGCAGATGAGAGCAGCAGCTAAACAACTGGTCGTTCAAAAGCCCCACTCTTTCAGTGTCTTAAATACTGCAGAGGGAGATAGAATCACTCTAAATATAGCACTATTGCAGAGCAAAATGCCAGAATTCTGGAGATAGCTGAATTCTCAGTGTGTGTTTGTAGAGGCAATGCCTCTTCAGCCATGTTCTGTCAACCTAACACAATTATATTAGTCCCTTCCTTTTGAGAAGAGTCGCCAAAGAAGCCAGGGCATAGTGAATGTTACTTTAGTATTTTATGGTCCCTGTGTCTTATTTTATTAAATTTGACCAAGCTATTACTTGTGTAACAGAACTGTGTGTTGCCTACACTGTTGGGTTCCACTGCTTCTTGCTGGTCCTGTTGCTCTTTTGTCACCCAGTGTACAGCAATGACCAAGGCTTGAGCTTTTCAGTTGTGAAGTGAGTAATGGCAGCAAACACTTGGCACTTGGGTGAGGGAGGGAGTGAGGGAGGAAGCACCAGTGCCCGTTTCTGATGTGTTTCACCATGGAAGTAATGCTTGCAGTGGACAGCTTGGGTGTGGAAATGAATTGTTTTGCTGGAATTCTTTGATATAGAGTAAAACCAAAGGTTAAGGTTCCTGCACTTCATTTCACAAGTTGTGTGTATTAAACCAAATTTGTTGGAAATGTGGTCACATATATTACTACAAGAAGCTGTATTTTGTCTGTGAAGTTGTGAATTATATACACTGTAAGGACTGAGCTCATCTGTACTCTCCACTGCTAATTCATGATAAACTCAAATTCTGGCTACTCTTCCTTAAACTAAGCTTTAAAAAAAGAAAGATACAAAGTTACACCTGTTGAAGAAGCTCCTCAATGTTCTTCACTACACAGTTGGAATTTTACTTGAAGTCACTTGGTGAGAAAAAATTGGGAATATCTTGCAGAGTTTGTTTATTCTTTTGCAGTATTGTTGCTAAAGGAAAGATAGGTATGTGACATTTTAAAAAAACCTTCCACATCCAGAATTTAAGACTCAGATACAGATCTGTATTCAGAGTTTAAGTCAGTGTCCAGTGATTCATATCAAAGCTTTGCCCAATAGAGACAGAATACAGGGGGAAAACAGTGTTCCTTTCTGCATTTGAAGTATTTTGGTTTGTAGAATTTGAAAAGTGATAGTTAAAATAGTTTGTTTATGGGAAAATTTACAATCTTCAGGATTGAAATTACTGTGATTTTATTTTCTAATTAAGCAGTGAGATGTGAGTGATTGTAATTTCCACTTACTGCAAGTGTTTTGAGGTGATTGCTTTAAGCAATCCAAGACTTCAATAATTGCCCTGCAATTGAGTGTCATTTCACTAGGAGTAAAATACATATGCTTGGAGACACAGGTGATGTATCAGACAAGCAGGTCAAACTGTATGTGTGAGGATGGAGCCACTTGATTCAAGTAAACACTTTACTCACCTGGTGCTGGGGGTGCTCTGGTGTGACCGGTCACTCTGCACTGCGCATTACAGGGAGCTCTGGAACAGGCTCAGAAGTGGGTCACTCAGCACAAAACCCACCAGACTGAACATTATGACCTTTTCTCCACTACCCAGCTAAAGTTGAAGGGGGACTTGCTTTCAAAGGGACATTACCCAGGCAGCTGTCATCTGGAGCAGTGAGTGGTTTAGTGCAAAACAAAGGTTTGCAGAGTCATCAGCTGGGGCAGGGAGGTCAAGGCCTTTTGCCTCAGAGATAATGAGTCTCCTTGATGAGTTGCCTACTTTCAGACTGATGTTAGCCATCTAAATACATGTTGAAAGTTCTCTTCCTAACTGCTACTGTCATTCTTCTTGAAGGAGTTTTTTGGTATGTCCCTGGTTAACCATCACTGGCCTCCCCTGGGATATCACCAACTGGGCACTGCTCTTCTGCTGTCTAGAAATCTTTGGAGTAGTTGTGTTCTTTCCCACTCTGTTCCTCCTGACCTTTCCCAACTTTTGCAGCATGAATTAGAAACAAATGTAATAACTCTTACTGTCTCTTAGTGGATTCCGAAAAGCGGATTGTGGTCCAAGCAGGACTTGCTAGGGTGGGATGTTTTTAGGGGTTGGGAGGGGGGAAGCGATTGGGGTTTTTTCCTGCTGCTCAGGAATTTTTGAGCAGCAACAGAGACATAGGAGATGCAGTTCTTGACTGAGTCTCACACAGAAGGTTCTTTCATATGGAAACGTATTTTTATATTATATTTGTACAGAATTTTCCCAGTTTTGATCTCCCCATGTTTTTAGATTTGTGCGTTGCTCAGATTTGGTTTCTTTTGCAAGGTGTTTATATTTTGTGTTTGTTAATGTATTATAAATGTAAAGCTAAATTTTGATTGTCTAATAAATGTGCACTGTGGTGGTATCTGGTTTATTGTTTTGCTAACTTGAATTCATTGGCTCTTAATGAGAAAAGGAAAAACTTGTGTCATTGTTGGGACTGTCTTGTTGGCATAAAAAATTGTGTGGCGTGCATTGATTTTAAAAGTAACTAAAGAGGATTTAAGCAGGTAATGACTAACAATACTTGATACCAGAAGTTAGAGTTAAGGTTCAGACTAGCATATAGTGTTCACAGGAGTCTTTTAAGATCATAATCTGAAGATCCCTCAGACTTTTTATCTTGTTCCCCTTCTGGTTATGAGTGCTCATACTAAAGTGAGTTTAAGACGCATAGTAATTGCAATCTGATAACCTAAATGTGTACGAGGAGATGGGAAGGTCTGGGCTTTTGTGTTTGGGTGTATTTAGAGATCGTGGCAGAAATATTTACAATGAACATGAAGATAACTTCTAAAAAAATTGAGAACAGATACGAATTTATAGACCATTAGAATTCCCAGGAGCTTTGTTTTGCCCAGGAATAGCACTGAATAACACATTATCACAATTCTAGGGAACCTGCTTGGAAGTATTATAAACTTCAGAAAATAACTTGAGGTGTCTCCACCTGGGAATAGCTGTGTTGATATTTGTGTTGCAAACTTTATTTCATTTTGCGCTGTTTTGTAAGTTTGATTGTTTTAAGTGCAAAGAGGGAGAAATGTATTTTTCTAGAAGAATGAATGTACCTGGGATTTAAACACTACATAAAACATTTCATGCACATGGACTGTCCTCCTATGAAATATATTTTAATAAAGTTGTGTCTGAAATGTACTTCTTTTGAGGAAAAAACAAAATCTTGAACATGCACTTACATTTACATGGGAAAAAAGCCCAAACACAGGGTGAATTGAATTCTGAAATGTCTTTCTACAGGCAATAAGTATTAATTATTTAATGTAAGTTATGTTAGACATTTGGAGTAAATGTGACAATATCTTATGTTAATTTAAACAGAAATGTAAATAAGTGTCTGGAAAGGGGAGTGAAATCAGAAAATATTGGTGTATGTTTCTGAAATGCAGATTTCTATAGCTGAGTCTGTGTTTGCTGGCATTGATGTGTGTTGTGGCTATTGAAAACCTGGACAAGAATGAAGAATAGACCTCTTTGTAAATGGAACTTGGCAATAAAAATGGTGTTACTAAGGAAACTTCCTTTCCCTTTCATGCTCTGTTGCTGCATTTGATGCACAAGGACCTTCAATCACAGTGAAAAGCAAAATTTGCAGAAGCTTGTTTTTGTTAAAACAACATTGTACATGTGTGAATGTGGGGCATTTTAGTCTTTGAACTGAAAACTGAGATAGCCAAGGTAATGTGCAGTGTGTAATGCAGGAAAGGCATAGCATGAGAGGGAGCAGGAAAGCCTGGAAGGGAGATGGAAAGTAGATGAGACCAAAAGCTAAGGACGGCTGGACAACATCTAAAGTGTCTGTGAACCACTTTGAAAGTGCCTGTCATGTGTGATTTCATCCCCAAATATATCCTCACACTGGCTGCCTCTTTCTTGATGTATGTTGCCAGTTCAATATATGGATTGAATCCAACCAACTTACTAATTAGATTCTTGTTAATTAGCCTCCGCATCAATAGAAATTAATTACAGTCAATATACATTCCTTGTGAAATGTTATTTCTCAGACTAGTCATTGCTTCCTGAGGAAGAAATTCAATTACATTGTACACTGACATAAGGAAAGTATCAGAGATAGGAGACAACACTGTGATTTAGTACAAGGTGTAAATATGAAAATATGGTGTATAGTGGAAAATGAGCTTAAATCTGCTCCTGACAGTCAAACTTTCTAAATTGTGCCAGTAATGCTGCTTTCAGGATGCCAGTTTTGTAATTTGTGGCCAGGAAGTTCAATGCCTTCAAGTTTGAACCTAGTTTGTGGTTCTCTATCCTGGTACTTCAGAACTTCCTCAGCCTTTTGTCATTTTTTGCTGTGTTTGTGTACAAAATCTTTCCAGACTCAGATGCTGAGTCAGATTCAGCATCTTGCCCTGCATTCCTAATGATCAGAGATGGAATGAAAGCACAGCCTCCAACCCTCTCCTCGTGCTGACTGGGTTGGAAATGAACTGCACAGAGATGCAGCGCTGTGTTAACCCCCGTGAATATGGAAGTGCAGCAACTTGAACTGTCCTCTAATGGGTAAATCCACATGTTCATCGTTAAGATAATTCCAGCACAGTGTTAAAAATAAGAAAGTGAAACTCTGTCAATAGCTGTGTCTTTACTTAGACAAGAGTTATTTTGGTAAAGGTAGATCATGTGGAGATTGGTATCTTCATTCTTTGACACTTAAACTTTGTTTCTGTATCAAGGAGAGTATTTGTTGGTATTTCGTGGGTGAAAGAAACTGCATTTCTATGCTGATGTTTAGAGGTTCTGTGAAGACAAAAGCCCTTTTGGCAGTTTCAGGTGGTCTTGAATATGTGATGAATACAACCGGGAATGAGTTCGCTGTTCATGTGAGTGTATCCCCTGCAAATTCCGTTGTGGTTTAAACTGATACCTTTTATCTCTCAAATAAGGAGAGGTGGGGGGAGTTGCAACATCTGGAGTTGCAAAACTCCAGTGGCACAATTAGAAGAAAGGTTTTAGGCCGGTGTTCACACATGCTTGAGCTGATGGGGAGTAAATCAGTCTGCTTGGATACTGTTCAGTTGTCTATCTGCTGTTAGCTTAAGGATTTTACCAACAGCTTATCTGCAAATATGTCTAGGTCTTAAAATTGTTATTGGTTTTGGATGTCAGTTCTCTGAAACAGGTTATAAGAGGTGAAGTGCCTTATTATTCAGACTTAGGCTTGAGATCTTTTGAAATAAGTTGAAAACTTTTGCCTCTCCTCAAACACTCTACAAAGTTGGGAAATGTGCTTCTTGAATGGAAAATACTGATCTCATCATTCCATTCTCACTGTCTTGCCCCCAAATAAAAATTTCTGTTTCACGTAGGCCACAGTTTTATTTTTATTTTTTTTTTGGCCTGTTTGGGTGACTGATGAAGACAGATGAATACTTGGGTTCTGTTTCTTAGTTACACAACATTTTTCTCAGCTTTAGTATGGAGTAAACATTGTGACACCGGATGAGAAAACAAGCTGTTATTTTACTGTAGAAATAAATGTTGTCTTTTAGTTATTGGATGAAGACATCTTTGTGTAAATTTGTCCTTATTTAGGGCCATTGATTTGAAGCTGATTTGGGCTGCTGCTTGAAACTGCATGTTGATGGACAAGTGAGTCAAGGAGCAGATAGGCTGTGTCACCACTACAGATGGTCAGAGCTGGCTCTCCCTCGCAGCAAGAGCTCCCAGAAATAGAAAACAGGAGTTTCTGAGGGAGGAGAAAGGCAGAACCATGACAGTGTCTTACAGAAAAGAATTTCAAGTCAGCAGAGGGAGGTAAGGTCTGCAAAGGACAAAAGTAGCCTCACTCTTCCCAAGAGAACATGATTGGAATGATAATGTGTGTGCACACACTTCTGCCCAACCTTTAACATTGAGGGGGAATTTGCATCTGTCCTCCCTTTAACAAAAGTGTTTCTCTTAATAGCAGATGCTCCTGACTAACAAGCACTAATTTGGAAATTATCGGTAAGGTGAGCACTTCAACAGTTTTTGGAAATATCCAATGATGAGTAAGAGGTTTTTTTCAACTGAGGAATAAAAAATAAAAAAAAAAGAAAACCACAAACATTGATAAATCACCAGTGGAGTCAATCTTTGAACAGAAAGGCTAAAGGCCACAGTTCACCATGATTATTTCTTAGTTCTAGGCCACACTAAACAGAAGATTTTTTTTTTCTTTGTTGTCTCCTTCTCTGGTCTATTACTCAGAATTCAGGAGTGTTGTGGCTCACTGTTGATTCAGCGTTTGAAATGGTTTGATGGGGTTTTCTGTTACTGGTTTTTATTTAAGATCTTTATCCTCTTTTTCTGGGGACTGCAAGCGCAGCAGCACAAATGGAGATGCCTCTCTTGTTTGGGGGCACCAGGACTGGCATCTGTTTGGTGGAGCAGGTTAACCTCTATTTTGGGTCTGCACCCATCGGGGTCAGGGAAAACTGCACAAGGAGAGTTGTAGCACATCTGGTGAGGGGAGGTGGCCAGTGAATGTGAGCAGAAAAATCAATACAAGCACTACAAAATAAATTCAGATTATGCTGGTCTGCTTCCCGAATATTCCATGAGTGCTGCCTTTCCAGCTGTAAGGGGAGGGTTGGGATCAGGTTACAGAGCAGTTGCTTCTCTGACCTATCCAGGTGTTTAAAGAGAGCAGTGCTGGAAAGCTGTGAATTCCCTTTTGTGATATAAGTTATTTCAGAAAACTAGTGCAGTTGCCCTCCTAAAAAAGAAAGTAGGCATTTCTTCAGCAGTGTTCTTAACTTGAATTGAGTTGGAAAGGTTTTTGGTTGCTTTCAGGTCTGCTGTGACTGAGCAGGACCCGCTGCAGATGGGCTGTGCTGCTGCTTCATCTGTCCTGTCCTCCTGAGTGTTTACAAAGCATCGAAGCAATCATGCATAGTTTATTTTAAACTTTAATGCCTTATTTAGTGGAGAATGTAAGACAGTAATTAAATTTTAATTTTAATTTATTTTTGCCTATTGACATCCATTTGCAGATGGAATGAGTCAAATAAAAATAATGGAAAGCAAAGCACCATTAAAAAAATCTAGCTGGCCAGTAATCATCTAACCTTGTATTTGTTACCTGATTTGATATATCTGTTAGTTTAGATTAATAGTTTGGGTTATGTTACGTTTTGGGAATGCATTTTGTGATTTCTATCTGGTATTCTAAAACTAAATGAAATCAGGCTCCAAATGAAGTCCCTTTGCTTTGTCTGACTGGTGGCTTTGTTGTTCCATATTGGCTTCTCTCTGATAGGAAATTTGAAACCCTCTATTAACTTTAATGTAATGACTTGTTTGAGGTATTAAAGCTGAATGAACAAAAGTAATAGCTAACTTGATAGGACAAGAGAAAAGTATGGTATTTTATATTTAAACATGTCCTTTATTCGGGGTATCAGTTACTTAGCTGGTACTGCAAAAGGCATATCATCTCTAACAGTATCAGGTATAACAGTCTTAGCCACACTTGTATTAGTCTTCCTCTTTCTACACCACCATATTATCCTATGCAAACCCTCCTGCTGATGTAGAAGGGTGTAGTGTAATTCCAGAGTTCTTGGGAACAAGTTGTGAGCAGATTTGCTTTGCCGCTTCTCCAGTGTGCAGTTCACTTGAATTTGCTTATCAGTTTATCAGCTTCAAGGCTTTCCTGCGAAAGTGTTGTTTGTAACCACTGTCTGCCAGATAACCTGTAATTCTTACACAGCTGCCAAAACCCTGTGGAGCGAAATAGGCTTGCTTGGCTCACTAAATTTTGGTTAAAATAGGTCTTACAAGCTGCTTTGTAAGTTTTTTAACAGATCCTCAGATAAGATATTTTGTGAGGAAGGGAAACTTGTCAATTTTTTTAAAACCACAGATCTCTGTGAACCACAGTCTTGGAGCTAAGCTTCCTCTGTCTTGCCTGAATCTGGAAAGAAAATCAGACCTGTTATAGGAAATCAGACCTGACTTTTCTACAGCTGTGTCTAGATTAGCTCACAGCGAGTGTTACCCTGGCATTGGCAGCCTTCACCTTTGCTTCAGCTTAACAGGACATTGGACAGGTCCTTCCTGTTCCTTTAGTTCATCCCTTTTAGATATATTTGTGTCAAACAGTTAGTGGTGTGCTTGTGAAGCTTAGTTCGTGTTTGGAAAGTACTTTGATGTTGATGCCAAGTGTCAATCTTCTTAATCACCTTATCATAAAGAAATGTTGCTAAAAGCATCATTCCAGGTTTAATTGCTTGCACCAGGTAATGCAGTTCCTGGTTAATATCTGCAACTTTCAAAGCAAATAGTGTGGTTTTTGTTTGCGCCATAACTGAGTCATCTGAACAGATCCCAAATATTAAGGAAAAAAGTCTTCCTCCTGGTTTCTAGGATTGTTTCATTTAAGTTTTGGTTGTTATTTGCAGTGGTTCCCTATTGTCCGGTCTGATTAGTCTACAGGAAAGATTTTGATGTCTGAAAAGAATCCTGGTTTCTTTGTAATTTTAAAACAAAAAAGGGGTGGGGGGGAACCAGTATTTTTAGAAGTTTTTTCCATCTTTCTTGCTTTATAGTAATGATAATAAGGAAATTATTAATCCGCTTAGAAGTCAAATGTGTGAGTCAGAATGTTGAAACTGCTTTAAGTGCCTCTGTATATAAGAAGAGCATGAAACTTAAGAAAGAAAAAGAAATTCCTATCAAAAGCAAGACACTGTGAGAGGCTTGCCTTAAATTCAGCTCTGGCAGTATGATGTACAGGCCACCTCTGCAAAAGCCTCAGGTATTATTTGCACGATTATTTTGGAAAAAGAGTTGCAAAAATGGCACCGTTTAAGATGTGGCAGTACAAAAGCAGAATGGCTAGAAAGGAACATGTGAACACTTCTAATCTGCTTCAGTGGCAGCTAGATGTCTTACGTGAAACTGATGGGAAATGTGAAGTAATAGGGAAGGGCTGGTGTAGGTGAGTAGCTCTCACATGTTTCCTTTTGCTTTCTCCCAGCTGGGACCATGACAGCTTCTCTCTAACAGAGCAAAGAAGGAAAGTGTTATGCGTTGGTAATCATGAAATCTTTAACTGCTTGAGAGTCATCAGTAACAGTACTGAAAATAAGGTATCTACGAGTATAACAACCCCCAACAAAGTCAAATACAATATATAACTGTTCATCACAATAACTGAACAGTCCCACTTGGTCAGTCTGTGGCACAGAGTACCTTTCAAAGACCATGGGCAGCTTGGTTTCTGTAGTTTTTCATGTGGAGCCTTTTCTGTCAGAAAAAGATTTATCAGGAAGCACCTGAGAACAACTGAAGTGGGAATGGAAAGTCTGTATAGAGAAGGAAATAGAGAATTCCTTGTAAAGCTTTTTTAAATATCCCCAAATGAAGAATCAGCAGTGGCCAGCAGTGTAGGCCCTATAATGCACTCTTAGCAATGAGACTTAACCAAGAGTCACTCATGTATTTTTTTATAACAACTTAAACATTATCCTGAGCTAATGAAGTGAATGTGTGTGATGGCTCTAGTGTGGATTTGTCAGTATTTTAAAGAAAACAAATGCAAAAGTCACCACAACTTGGTGTTAGAATGTGCCCTTGCCTGTTGACAGGATTTCCTCAGCTCCCTGGCTGATAATGTACCATTCATTCTGGAAGCAGAAATTTCTTCGTAGTCCTGTGACTAATCTTACTAATGTGCACCACTTAAAGATATATTCTTTCTTAATGACTTACTGACTCTGAGCTGGAATACTGGAAATTGATTCAAGAACTTCTCATTCTCCACTATGGTGTTGCACAGATGTCCCTGCTCACACTGAGAATTCAATAAAAACCAGATATGAATTATGAGTCAAACCCTGCTGGAATGGGTTTGCAGCCTGTGATGCTGACTTGAGTGTAAGGTAGCGGTGGTGTTTCTGTATTAAAGACAAGGAAAGCATCTCAGGCTCATGGTTCAAAATTGTGCATGAAGTTTGTGAGTGACTCAAGAACTGAACCCAAGGCAACTGCCTTTACTGATGTCTGGTTTGAATTTCCAGTGGCAAGGGAGATTATATGTAATATGATAAAATACATCTGCAGAAGATCTTTTCTCTAGTATATGTGAGGAAACTTTTCCATGTAATTCTATTCTTCAGATTAATACGATGAGTAAGTAGATGTTTTAAGAAAAGTAATAGTACAAACCCAGGATGATTGTTCTGCCAGTCTGGATGAGAATCATTTGGAATATTGCTTCAGCTGTCAAAAAGAACTGATTGAAGAGCAATTTCCCATGGTTTGGTTACATGTGAACTACATAAACAAACAAATTTTTCAGGCGACTAAATGAGCAAACTCTGATTTTAAGCTTTCTGATAGAGGGAATGGAAATGGGAAAAAAAATTATATTTCATATTTTTAAATGAGAATATTCAATTCAAAGTGTGTTAAGCAAGTTTCATGCAAGCCTTCCTTAGCCAAAATGACTAGAAATCTTGCGAGAAGAAAGCTCTTCTGTCCAACCAAGCGCAGGCACAAGGTGTCTTTCAGAGTTTGGTAGGACACACTTTTCCTCTGGAGAGAACTATTTCAGGGGGAAAGGCAGCACTCACACAGATTTAGTGCTGGCTGGGGACACATCAGTGTTAGCTCTTGTTGTCCTGCTTTGCCCACGGTGCTGGGATGTTTCTAAATTGCTTCTAGATTAGGGAAACAATAGGGAAAAAAACACAGTATTTCTCATATCTCAGAACTAAAGTTCTGCAAACAGGCAATTTTCAAGCATTGCAGTGCAAGCAACAAAATGCACTGTCTTTGTGTTTGAGATACCCTCAGGCTTGAGTTCTGGGTCAGTTATTAGTTTATCATTGTGATTTTTTTGTTTGTTTTGTCTTGTTTGTTTTGTTTCAGTTCAAGAAAGAAAAATATGTCCATAGGGACTTAAGCATGTTCTCTTTGTATCTCTGGCTCTATGTTTGTCAACAAGAGCTAAAGAAGAAAACCAAGAGGGGAACAGAGCATTACCTGCTGTAGGTGGGGGGTACAGAATGCTGCTCCCTTTAGTGGACTGGCTCTAGTCCTGGGTGCAGAATGGAGACCTGACAGGGGATCAGTGAGCCAGTTCTGCCTTGACAAATACTCTGGAGTCTCTTTGGTTTCCCTTTTTCTGTTCCAGCTCCTCTAGGATGTGGTTAATTCTACAATGTTGCTGTGTGGCTACAGGGCAATTACTGCTTGTGTGAAACTGGAGAAAAATGGGTGGTTAAGTCTGCTTCAGATGTAATTAAGTCTGAAATGTCTCAGTGGTCACATTAGAAACACTAATTTTAAGCTCTGTTATTGGTTTAGGCCATAGCCATTTGCTACATAAAGAGGCAAAGGATTTTTTTTTTTTGTCCTTCAAATGATTTACTGTGGGAACATGAAAAAACCAGGGTTCTTCAAAGCATCAAGACAGTAATACCACTACAGACTCCTTGTCCTGCCAAAACAAATTAGTTAAGAAACCTCAAACCATTTTTTTTGAATGGAAAAAATATCTAATCATCCTTTTTTGTCCATTGCTGAAACAAACCATGCCTCAAAGTTCATTCTTATGGGTGACCA
This sequence comes from Grallaria varia, assembly GCA_013396735.1. Classification (NCBI taxonomy): domain Eukaryota; kingdom Metazoa; phylum Chordata; class Aves; order Passeriformes; family Formicariidae; genus Grallaria; species Grallaria varia. Next base: position 907,625 of record VWZG01003361.1, on the reverse strand, counting down.
TTCCACTATCTGTGGTCCAGAGATGGACTTTTAATGTCAAGTTAGTCATGCAGAAGCTTAAATTGCTTACTCTCAGGAGTGTGGCATTTCATCATATTTTTCCTTGCAGAAAATGGGTTTAGAAGTCATTTGCTCCTGCCTTTATCTTCTAAATTTCAATGTCCTTATATATATTGATGCAATGCATTTTGGGTTGCGTGTGTTGTGAACAGTTTTGATTAAGTGGGATGGATTTGAAAGTACAGAAACATAAAATATACTAGAAGAGGAAAAGGTGGAAGCAGCTAGAATTGTTGATAGGAGTATTTTTGTCATGCTTTGTCCACTTGTGAGAATAAGTGAAACAAAGACACAAAATTTACTTAAATTAACAAAACTGTACCCAGAACTAGAATACCATAACTTTTGTATTATGAAGGGGAGGTTGAGGGGGAAGAATTCTGGTTTATGCATTCCTGGTGAGTGACTTTTGAACACAGAGCTTATGTGTCAGAAGTTTGCTGGTTCCCAAAAAGAAAGAAGTTTTGAGCTGTTTCAGCAGTCTGGAATGTGTATAAATACATTTAAAACTGAGCCCCTGCACTATGGAATTGCTGTGAAGGAGTGGCCTTGCACCTGCTGGTCCAGTGCCAGATAAGAAGAGGTGCAGCATGCAATATTTAAGAATTCTTTGGTTTAGAAATACTCCTCGTCAGCCTGCAGGAACCCTGAAGGTAAAGAGGCTGTTTCTGAGAAATAGAAACTGAGCTCCTCCCTCCAGATGGGCCCAACAGCTGCAGCCAGGAGAATGAAAAGTGAAACCATCATAGTCCCATTAGGAATTTCAGCAAAGTCATTAATAAACAGCAGTTTGAGGTGTTGCCTGAGTCTGAACTCAGAGCTGGCTCAACCTCAACAGGTATTCATCCATCTCCATCTCCTGCTCCTGCAGCAGCTGGTGACTCAGAACACAAGGGCCAGCAGGTGGTGAAAAGCCTGTCTGCAGACTGTGCTGTTGCATGCCCTCCATGAAATAGGTTTGTCATTTCAAAGTACAGTTCAAAGTGGGTTTTTTTTTTCTTTTTTACTAAATCACCTGTGAAAATGTATTAAAACATATATTCCTTTTTAATGTGGTGTTGGAATTCCCAACAAACTAGACAAAGACCTTTTATCTTGGCTAGCTTTGAACCTGGACGGGTTATGCTGATGCTGACTTTGTCTCATGTTACTAAGTGGTCTCATTTTCCCTGCCTTGAAGCCTTCACAGAACTAACTTTCACTTTTATATGGCACTACGTGCCGCTGTGGTGGTACCAAAATGTTCATTCAACACATTATGGAATTAAGCTTAAGTATCATAAACAGAATTGAGTTAATAATAGTCCCTCTAAAAGAAAGACAGCCCTACAAAGGTGTCTGTAAAACCCAGGTCTGTCATCTTACAAATACCTCAGAAAGAATAATGACTCAGGTGGTGGTGGTGGCTCCTTTTTCCCCTCTCTGCCCTAGGAGAAGTGAATAAACCACTGAATATATTTCTAAGAATATGAGTGAGAGGATAAGTAAAATGGGTTATGAGTAAGTGGAAAGGTGTAAGGGGCACAGTCTGTAACAGCAGAAGTCAGGAACTGTGTCTAAAAAGCTGGCCCTGGGGTTTATTAATTTCCAATGTTCTGCACACCTATGCCATTGCTCCTTCTGGAATTCCCTGCTGATCCCTTGCACAGTTCTTTAAGCCTTTGACAAGTTTGAGTGACAGGACAGGGTGTGGGTCTTTTGCTTTGTTTCCCCCCTCCCCCCCCCCGTCTCCACTGGGTTGCCTTCCTGAATTTGGCACAATAGAAGCAAAGACTTCATGGAAGAAAGTTTTGGGAAAATTTTTTTTAATTGGGAACTAGAATCTTCCCCCTTTCACCAGCACAGAGCTTTTGGAAAAATGAAACAGCAAAGCAAAGGGAGCCAACTGAAGTCTGAAGCCAGAAGAACAACTGTTGAAGCTTTTTGGAAAACAGTCCTTTGATACCACTGACATCCCTGAGTTCTCCTCTGAAGCTTTCTTGCTGCTACCATCTCATTTTAGCTGTTTGGTGTTCTGCTGTCTCACCCTTTCTTTGCACTTCCACATGATTTCACAGAAATTATTTAATCCTCAAACCAAAGTAGTTGGAGCACATGGGCACTATCCCATTGGTATAGATCTGCAGGTCTTTTGTCCCTTCCCCACCCTGGGGCTCTTCTGCCTGGAGCTGTTGGACGCTACTTGTGCAGCACCTCACAGTGACCTGTCTTGGTTTTGGACCTCCACAAAACAGTGCCCTGAGTGATTAAGTGGGAGGGGGTAGGATGGAATGGAGGAAAGAATGGATTTTTCATTTCTTTCTGTTTTTTTCCAGGTTTGGGGGTGGGTGTTAATGACGGTCTGGAGCAAGAATGCAGGAAAGGGAGAGGACAGAGCAAGGAAACTGTGGACTTCGGGGGAAACAAGAGAGGAAGCAGAACAGTGGGAGAAAAAATCAATGTCTTATTTAGATACACCAGCCAGAAAGTGCAGATTGGTGTTGGAGGCATCCTCTTGTATGTTCAACATGCCCAGAAAAGGGAGAAACAGGTATTTGTGCCCAACTCAAGTTGCTTTCTAGTCACTGAAGACATGTCACAGCATTCTTGGGAGAGTAACATGCATTGGATGTTCAACTTGGGCACTGAAGGGAAAGGCTTAGTAGCAGTGGGAATAGTTAAACTTATCAAATTCTCTTCCAGGAGTAGAACTCATTCAGCTTCTTGCCCAGGAAATGTTCATTTATGCTGTTTGCTCAGGCAGCACCTCCTGAGGGCACGGTTTCAGCTGACCTGGGTTACCAATCACATGCTGTTCTCTGACAGCGCTTGTTCTTTATCAGCCCATTAAGCGTGGGCGTCCAGCCAGTGAAAACATTGGCTATTTGGCAAAGGATTTATAATTAGTAAGTGTTGTGGCAGAATAATGGAATCAGAGGTCTCAAACTATCAAGTGTGTCCATTTCCAGCCGATAATCCCATGGAGACAACAAAGTGGAAAGTGAAGAATACCAAATTGAAGGAGGCAGTATGCAGTGCTTAGATTTACTGTGGAGTCTCTTGCAGCGATCCAGGCTCTTTCCAGAGTCTGATAGTGCCTGAAGACCTTGCAGAGAAGGATGTCTTCTCCCCCCCACCTTGCCTGGGTTTAACAGGCATTGCCATGTCACCTTGCCTGTACCATTTGTCCCTGCCCTGTTCAGAAAGCTTTTTGTGTTTTGACAAGAGTGGCACTTAGAGAGCACTTTTTCATAATCTTGAAGTAGTTAGATCTTGAGGACACAGCCACATTGTTGGGACAGTGGGGTATCTCTAGGTGTGGCTGTGCAGATTTCCACTGTCTTTGTACAAAGTGGGAATCTCCTTCATTTGTTTTGGGTGATGATCTAGGATGTTTCTGGCCAGCCATCGGTCACTTTCTGCTCTCAGGCAGGGATATCAAGACGTGGGCACTTTCTGTCAACCATATTTTTGGTTTTCCCTCTCTTTCATTTGCCAAGCTTGATTTGTCATCTCCCATGTCTTGCAGCCTGTTTCCTAGAAACTGGCTTCCAAACTTTTGATGTTTTCTGGCTAGATGTCACCTTCCAATAGCAGAAATTCTTTTCCCCTCACATCACTGTCCATTTGGTATTGAGAGCCAACCTCTACAGCACAGATGGAAAGCTTTTCTGCACACAGACTGAAGAGTCTGATAATGAAGTGCTCCAGTGGTTCAGTTTACTAAGGCCAAGTGGGGTGGCAGTGTTTGAGACTTGATTCATTTTATACTTTTTCTACAAGGGTGCAAAGAAGTGAGGCAAAGAATTTGTCTGTGAACTTGTTTACTAGCAAAGAGGTTGAATGTCTCCATCCCGTGAATAAAGAATCAGGTCACAGCAGCCTGATCCCATGTCAGCCTCACCTGGGCTGTGGTGGGTCCTGGCAGCCCTTTCTCCTGCACTCTGTTGGACAGCCTTCCCTCTCTTCTCTGCATTTATAACAGTGCTTCTGTGACTGCAATGGGGGAGGTAATCTGCCTGAACTCCAAGTGGAAGAAATAAAGTTTCAAAATACTTAATTTCTTCTTTTTTTGCCAGACAATTTTGTTATAGAGCCACATGGGCTCTACTGCTGGCACGAGAGAGAGATGGGGAGGGAGGGACAGGCACATCCTCTCTGAGATTATTTAAACTTCCATGAAATCTTACTCAAAACTCTCAGCATGTCCCAGGCCCGGAATGCCAGGCACGTGCTTTCTCTAAGCTACAGTCTTGAACTGCTGCTGCTTTCTGCTGCCTTCTCATCTCTGGAAAAGAACCTGTCACTCCTTCTGTGACTCCTGCATCAGTGTCCAGTTTAAAGGGAGCCCTGCAGAGCTTCTCAGGACTCGGTATGTGCAGCAGTACTGTGGGCTGCAGCTTCATTTTGTTATTCTATGTCAAACAAATATCTGCATACAAAGGAACAGGATTATTTAGGATTATTTCTGTTCTTATTCTGCAGTATGGAATGAAAGGTGCTGAGCAGATCTGTGGGATTTGCACTGGCTAAGGATAAAAGCTGTGCTTGCAAGCAGTCCTTAATGGCATGATGACATAATATCCTTCCCATTTGAAACAAGGGCTCAGAACATATGTTACCGATTACTTCTAAATGCCTAGAAGGGGGGATTGAGAAAAGCAAATGCCTTATTTTTGAGTCACTGTATCCAGTGTCAGAGCCAGCAGAGTCTGCACTCTTCTGCTCTTACGGGTTCCCTTTGCTCCTTGGAGCACAAGGGAAGGTCTGGAGATGGAGAACACTTGCTCAGTAGATGCAGGGTTTGTGGTCCAGGGACTCAGTTCCAAGTGCAAAAATGATCATTTCTCAAATGCTGATTTCTGCACTAACATAACAGTAGCATAACAGTTGCACTCAGGCTCTTCCCTCGAGGTCTGAGCAGTGTCTCCATCTGTGTGTTGCCCACAGAATCCAAGCCCAGCACATTGGAGGTGTGCTGAGGGACAGAGCACCCCTCGGCCCTGCTCATACAGCAGCACCACCCACTTGGAGGAGATGTCTGGCAGGTCACATGAGTATTTTGCAAAACTTTAAATGCAGGAGTGGCAGCCTGGGCACAGCAGGCTAATGCAGGTGCTGTTGGTTACAGGCCAGGCTTCTACCACTGTGAACATCAATAGTCACATAGAAATGGGGTGAAACTCTTCCCTCTGGTGAGGATTTGGCTCAGTTCTGGATGTCAGGGCAGCTTCCTGCAGAGCAAACCCAGCTGTGATTTGTACTGCTGTTCGGTTTCCAGGACTCGTGGGAGACTGGCATTGGCACAGCCGATGGGAAGGGCAGTGTTGGACAGGGAATTGCAGGATTTCTTAGCAGGCCAGTTTCAGTCCTGGCCAGTGCTGTAAACTGCATCTGATTAAGTCAGCAGAAAACTAGGCTTTATTTTCCTTGCCAAGCTTGTAACCTACCACTTCGACCTTGACCTGAGCAGCAGCTGTGACGGTGGTGGCACTGCAGCTCTGGTGACAAACCTCCGCCTGTGCAGCCTCAAAGTTAAACACATCCACAGGCACTGCCAGGCTGACTGCTGAGCTGATCTCAGCGTTGGACACTTGTTCCTCTAAACTTTCCTCCTCTCCCTCAGCACCATGCAATGCTGCTTCTATGCAGAAGTTTTTTCCCCGAAACTGAGGGGAGAGTTGTTTTTCCAAATGTTTTCTTCCTTACCCCCCAATTAATTTAAGGTGTCCCTTTGTGTCCCCACTGAACTGCCTCAGCAGCTTTGGCGATGTGAAGCTATGTGAGTTCTTTTACTGTTGCTGACAGTGATAGTGTGTTCTAGTAAATGCTTCGGGTTCTGTTAATCAGTTGTTGAGATAAGGCAGCTCGGTGGAGTCAGGGCTTTTTGTGAGACTAAGTTTCACTTTCAGCTTCTTGGATTTACTGCATTTCCTCCATGCAATGAGTAGTAGGGCAATTGTTTTTCTCCAGTTTTTAAACAGAAGTAGTAATTGTAAATATTTCTCTTTAATTTAAATAAGTAAATACTTGGTTTCATGAAGTATAAAGATGGACCTCTTCTGATTTCAACATGCACATCTTTTTTCTTTTTTTTTTTTTTTTTAGTGTTTAGAAATATCTTCTGCTGTGACATTTTGTAATTGGCTCACAATTTAAACCGACTTTTATAGCCTTTTATTTCCTAATAGGAATCTTCTGAGCATACCTTGCCCACGTCCTTGTCTTCCTCCTGCCTGCTAAAAGGTACAGCCTCATTCCACCTCCTTGAAGGAATGGATGGAAATACCAAGGTCTTTATAGCTGTGGGAGAAAGCAGGTGGAGAGAACGGGCAAAAGGGGAGAAAACTTCATTAAGAGAAAGCACCTTTGGGATTAATAATGACACATAAATAAGGGGCAAAGGCATATTTAAACAGGGACAGGGATAACCTTGTGGGAAATGACTGATGAAAAATGGATCCCAGGAGATCAAGTGCTCCAGAGAAATAAATCCACTGGTGCCTAACTATAAACATTCTACCCATGCTACACTGATAGGAATAACCATAATTCTGAACTCTGTTATAATCCCACCCTTAGAATCAGACCCAAACCCAGCATGCTGTCTGGAGAGCTGCTCAACTCAACAGACAGCATTTAAATCTGTGGAAGTAAAGCCAAAAGTGGTCTCTGGAGTTAAGAGCATCTTCAGGGTCCAGCAATTGCTCAGCAGAATCGCACATTCATGATCACAGTTTTGAATTTAGGAACCCAAATTCTGCCCATTATCTTGCTTCATAAACCTTTATTTCTTACTGTCCATATTGGAGAGTTTTAAATACCTTAAGAGAAACCTCATCCTGTGAAAGAAAAACATGAACATGAGTTATGTATCTGGTTTATCAATTGTAAGCTAAGAAAGAGCAATTTTGCATATTGTATGGTGAGAAGAAGAAAGATAATATCACTACCCATCTCCATGCTTCTGTTTTCTTAATTTTAATGTCCTTTGGAACAAGATGAAATAAATACCTGTGTAACATGCAGTTGTAATTGAAGAACAGCAGGCAAGTATCTAGAGAACTTAACCTTATGCAGTGAGGGACTTTCAACACCAAGCAGGAAAGGTAATCATGAATCTCCTTTGTATTCAGGTATTTTTTTCCTCTCCCTGAATTCTTTGTGACCCTGATAAAGTGAGAACTACAAAAGAGGCAGTCTTTTGCACCTGTGTAATACTTCTGGCAGTGATGCATTGGTATTTCTGTAGGAACTATTTTACCAGAAGTACCGGTGGGGGAGGGAGGGATGCATGCTGTATTATTCCCTCACAGAAAAGAAAAATCAATCTATTCTCATAAATAATATACAAAATTCTCAGCAAGCTCTAAATTCAATACACTTAAGATGTCACTAGGGTTCTCAGCCTGGTTGGGGAAAGGCTTCATTGAGTTCAGCTGCTCGCAAAATCTGGGTGGAGCCGATCACCCTCCCTGTCCATCACAGCCCCTGGAGAGAGGGCAGGCTGTTCCTTTGGGTGTTGCTGCAGTGCAACATTTGGGGAGGGCAGGGGGTCGCTCCTGCTGGTTCACTCCTGGAGATCAAACAGAACAGCCAGGAGGGTGGACTCTAATGGTAGGTTTGCTGCCTTCAACTGAGAGAATGTCAGACTTGTATAAAAATTGCCTGGTTTAGTTCAAGAGTTGACATTATTGGCATTTAATTAACGCTAAAAGAAGTTTAACGGGCCAAGAGCTATAATGTTTGAAGTAAAAATGGTATCAGGTTTTGTTTACTGGGGTTGGGAGTTTTTACCCTGCTAATCCAATGTTAATTCTCCTATTTTATACCTGTATTGCCACTTTTCCTCTATATTTGCAGAATAAGATAACTGAGCTGCAGGTTGTTATGAAAAGGCCACTTGCAATGACAATGTATTTAACTGTTTTCTGGATAACTGGCTAATTCAAGACTCGAGTACGTTAAAATGGTAAATTGTTGACACTTTGCTTCTCTTGGACTTCAGTGCCTTTATCAGGAATGTCATTGATTGCTCCATAGCCTTGTTTTTGATGCTTTTAGTTTGCCTTCTGATACTGTAAAAGCATGGGAATTTAAATCTAGCAGTATAGCGAAAGTCAGTACAGCACAGGCTTTCCATCAATTGTAATTAGTTTAATTTTTCTACTGATTCTGTTACTAACTGCCTGTGATAACAAATGAGGAGCACATGGGCCCCCTAAAGGGGTCAATAAGTTCAGGTGTTCCTCAAAGAACCTCCTTTGTGGCTGTTGGGTTTTGGTGAGCAGCTGCTGCCTCTTGCCTCCCAAGCAGGAGATGGGCCATCCCAGACCAATCTAAGTTAGCTATTTGTACGTTTTCCTCTTGGATTAGATGAGTAGAGAAAAAGGAAGTAGTTTCCCCTCTCTCCACAACTGTGGGTATTCAAAGGGCCGAGGCAGTGCATAACTCTGGTATTTTGAGATTTGTAGCAAACTGAATTGGAATCAACCAATCCATTGAAGGCTACATGGCAGTAATAGGAGGACGAAGAAGCAGCACAATAATATGAACTATATTTTGTCATAAAATCAAGACAGAAACCAGTGTGCTTTGAGAAAATTTTGCTATGTGTGTGAGCAGCTGCCTAATTTAAAGCAAGGGAGCAGTTCCACTGAAATTTCCTGGCTGTCCCATGAAACCACAATTCTGTCTCCACTGTATTTCTACTCCAGCTGTTTTTCTATCCTATGCATTCTTTCTAAAGTAAGCTNAAAAAAAGGCAAACAGATCCTCTGTAACCATTTTCCAGAACTGAGTATGTTACAGGTGGTTTTAATACCAAGTGTCCTTTTGTTTAGAAATTAAAGCCTTTTCCTTATCTCTAGGCTGCCAGATCTTTGAATAATGGGGTTTCTTCCTCTGTAATATAAAGTCTTTTAAGCTATTCAAAGCCACCTTGGCAAATATTCTCTGTCAGGCAATAATTGAATAAAGACTCAAGTTCCTTGATGCTGCCCCTCCCTTTTCTCCTGAGTTTTTTGTATCCATTGCTTTTTGTCTATAAATAACACAGAGCTGGAAAGGGAAACCTTTTTTTGAGAGGAGATACTCTCATCTGGCAGCTGCCCAGTAAGGCCCTATTGGCTGTAAGTCAGTCTTGAGCTTCCCTAAGAAAAAGAAGGTCTAATGTTAGTTTAGGAAAAAAACCAAACCAACAACAACAAACCCACTTAAAACCTCACTGTATTGTATTTGCTGCTTAAAGGGAAAGGAACAGGGAATGATTTATCTTCCCATATAGGCAGACATGGGCAGACTCTAATGCTGCAGACAATAGCACTTCCCAATCCCTTTTATCCCTGGAAATCCTGTAAAGCTGTGGATGGTCCTTACTGGGAGGTGTCCTGGCACCAGAGCACAAAGGGTGGGGCCGGGTTTTTGCCTGTGCAGTGAGATCCAAGTGGTGGAAGCAGAAACTTGTCAGTACTCTGTGCACCTGCCTGAGTCTGAGCCTGCCTCGGTGCTTCAGCTGGAACCACAGTTAGAACGAAGGACCCAGTATTCCAGAGAGACTTGTGAAGTTCCCCCACAACTGTAGGATATGCCTGTTATGCTGTTGTGACTGCTTAAAAATAATACAGCAGCAAACTCTGTGTGTAAACCACAAGGTATAAATGAATGTTGATTTAGTAGCTGAAAGCACAGCAGGTCAGCTTACTGCCACTAGGTATTTTTACTTGCCCATACCTAGGGACTGAAATTGTGCGATAATCTGTTCTGATCAACTCGGCATCCAGAAAATGCTGCCTACTCTTCCCACATCTTGTCCTGTTGTTTTCTTGGTTGCCATTGTGATATTCTTCTAAACCAGCCTGATCTGATTAGTATTAATCCATCACATATTAGGGTGTGATATTAGGGTCATAACAATAGCATTTTTAAAGATTCTTGAATTTGGAAACTCCAAAGTAGACTGAAATGGTCACAATAACTTCATTAAAACAGCCTCCTTCCGCATTAAAAAGCTACATGATGAGGTACCAAAGTTAATTGCTTCTTAGTCAGATGAGTTTTTTTCCTCTTCTCTGTCTAGATATAATGCAATGGTATTAGCACTCAAACTGCCTTAGTTTATATGTAAGTTAATGAGTCTGACACCTTCTCGGCCTCTCTTTATTACATAGAAGATTATCTTGGATTTTCAATGACATATTACCATAGATATTCTAAGTTGGGGCTTTTTAATTATTATTTCAAAAAATATGGAGGACACAAATAGCACAAACCTACTCTCTGTCTTAGACAGAAAAGTATATTTTGTATTTTGGACATAGGCAGGAGCTCATTGTAAACATAGATAATTGTTTCTGTGCTTCAGAAAATAAGATTGAAAAGAGAAACAAACTTGGAATTAAACACGAGACCTTAAGTTGGTGGTTTGGCTGGAATCAGATTTGAACATAGTCAAATAGCAATGCGTGTTAGGGCTTGAACCCTTTGTTCACTGCTCCAGGTTAAACTTCAGAGCTGTGAAGAACAAATAAGGCAATGTTAAGCAAGCACATTAAAATCAGATCAGTATGTCCATATGATGACTAATGGCCCAGTACGTTCAAAACCTTAATAAGCTCTGTAAAGCTAATTCCCAGTTCCCCTCTCATATAGCTACCCTGATCTATATGAGCTGCCCTCTCTTTCCTCCCAGCTGTATCATCTTTGGACTGTACCAAATCCACTCATGCCCTGCCTGCATCTCAAACACAACAGTGAGATGTACCCCAGATTCTCTTACAATGTCTTTTCCAAAGGCATTTCTGGTTTACAACAGAAGCAGGAGAGAAGGTTCAGAACTTCGATGACCTGGAAGAATGAAATAATAGAGTGGGATGAGAAGTGTCTGAAGAAAGGTAGGCTCTTCCTCATATCCAGAAGGTAAACACTTCTGAGGAGATGGCTTGGGCTGTCACTTGGCATTAGAGCTACAGATTTACAGTGTTAGTGTCATTTAAGGAGACTTAGTGTTGATGGGTACCTGGTGCAGATGACTGTATGTGGATTGGCCTTAGGAGCAAGGAATATATTCGGAAAACTTCAGCGTAAAAATACAGAGATTTTCATTATTTCAAAATGAAGTCATTGCTGCTGCTTCTTCTTTTCTGGTTAATATTACCAGAATTCCCTAGAAGATGTTTTCCAAAGAGAGACTATCTGCTTTCCGCTTCTGTTCATTGTTTTACTTCCATGAAAGAAGCAGTTAATATTGCTCAGCTGAAGCATTTGGAACCACGGAAGTAGAAACTGATTCATCAGAAGGTGAAATTTGCTTTTCTTAATTGCTGTCAGCAAACCATTCCATGAAACAAACACTACACTCTTAAGTGACCTCTCTAGACAGTCCCTGCTGTTCTGCATTCTTAGACATGTTATGTTGCCTTCAGCCTGAAAACAGTCCAATTTGTTTAGTAATTAAGGCAGAAGGATGGATAATATTTAGAGGGAAAAGTATTTCTCACACTGGAGCAATTTTGTTGATAGCACTCTCCTTTTCCTGAGGGATTTGTGCCATTGCAAGGTTTGGGGAATGGCAGGGAAATGGATTTTGGTCTTGCCTATGGAGACTTCCCACTGTGCCTTTTGCAACCGGACCTGCCTGTCTTGCATTGGCCTTTTTAGCCACCTGCACGCTTGCAGCAAGTGTGGGTAGAGCCCTTCCCAAATCTTCGTTCGTGAAGCCCAGCCATGAATTGCTGTTAGGAAATGAAATATGACTGTTAGACTTTGTGACCAAATCAGTCCGTGATATGCAAATATGGGAAGGCCAGGGAATAGCTGGAGCTTTAGACAGTCTTTTCCCGGAATGACAAGGAAATAGATTTCTTTGTTAAAGGTGGTACAGCTCAGGGTTTTGTAATGGTGCATGATGCTGCAAGGACAATGCTGTGATAGAGCCACAGGAAGTGCCAGGCTGGAAGGGATCACAGTGGGGCATCTGGTCCCATTTCCTGCTCCAGCAGGGTCATCCCAGGCCAAATGGCACAGGACTGTGTCCAGAAAGTTCTGGAGCATTTTAGAGACGCATATATGCTTTACCTGCTCACTTTTGGAGGAGAAAGGTCCCTGTTCCTCACAAAACAAAAGAAAGTGCTCTGGGTGTGTTGCAGTTTCCCTCGGGATCCTCCTGGCTCTGATAGTTCTGTGCCTGTTGGAGAGTGAATCATCCTCCCACTGTGTGGGCATTCCCTGGGCTCCCACTGCTCTTTTGAGGTCTCACAGATGCCCATCAGCTGTAATTGCACTTCCAGAGAAAAGGAAGGATGAATTTTGAGGCAGGGGCAAATTTTCTGTGTTTTTTTGGGCTTTTATTTTTCCTCCCCTGTTTACTTTTGATATTGGAAGAAAGCCAGTAGACATCACAGAGAATAATGCAAAGGATGGTTCTCAAATTTCTTTTTAGGGGAGAAACTCTGCTAGAAAGACTGCTGTAGAGAAGAGCACAGGAGTCAGTTCAGCCTATATAAATATGAGATGTGTATATTTTCACGTTTCTCTGTTTTCAACAAAGCATTTTAGCAAAAGTGATGATCAGATAAATCACATAAAGCTATTGAGATATTATTTGACTGTCATCAAGGACAGTTTTATTCTCCTTAACTGTCTTTCCTCAGTACATTAATTGGAAAAAAAAACTAAACAAAAAAACCAAGCTTCTAACATTTTCATGTGTAGAAACTGGTGGATGTAAACTACGGAGTTAAGTCAGTGGGCAGCTTGTTGCAGACTGTACCTTGTAAATTGATGTTCTGTGTCGTGTCGGATGGTTTATCAGGAAGGACCCTTTCAGTGTGGCTGCTTCTGTTAAATCCACAGAAAATTTCCCCGAGCCCTGGTTTCGGTTGTGCCGAGCACTCTGAGGGAAGTCCTGCGAAATTGCTGAGCTCAGGGTGGTGTGGGTTGTCCGTGCTGACCGTGGGGTTTCCCACCCAGCTGAGCCCTGCAAATCAGTGCGGGCTGACCCTGCGGGACTGTTCACCCATGGCACAGCAGATCCAGGGGCCTCTGCCTGCTCTCATGTACTACAGCTGGTCTCATAACTTGCCCCCAAAGCAGTCAGCCTGCAGCCGTCCTTCTGCATTTAGTCCTTAAGTCCCTAAGACACTGTTCAGACAATTGCAGAGCTATTGTTAATGAAATGATGAACATGCAGACCTTTGATCAGAAAGTGTCCCAAAAAGACAAGTAATGTTGCATCCTTAGCCAGCTGCTGCCTCACACCTTCCTGCGGCCACCCAGCACCCTGGAGGGGTTTCTGCATTCCCAGTGACCTGGTTTTGTCGCAGAGGTGTTTCTATGTTAAAGAAATTAGCAGATAGATGAAATTCCCCTGGAAACTAGTACAAGCTTGTTATCCAAACAAGATATCTTTCAGATATCTCTGTTTCCATATTTTTGGCCTGAACAGCATCCATTTGTTTTTTTAACTTAAGCTCATTCTAAAGGTAATTACATTTTTTGACTCTCTAAGCTTTTGTTGGGAGTAGAAGCTTGATAGAAAGTTTGGCACCACTGTACATAAAATCAAGATATAAAACACTTTGTAGTGTAGTTTTGGTATGTGCTGGAATTGTGTTTGTAGATGTTACCATCCTGTTAGTATTGCCCAGGTACTGACAGGTACTTTCTTTTGGAATTAGCAGTGTTATGTCATATTTATCCTGGTAATTTACAGAGCAGGGTGTGCTACCAGGCAGCCTGCCATGAGTGCTATAGAACAGAATAAAGCTGGGTGATACAGCTCTTAGGATGCAAAACTAAAATTCTGCACCAAGCAAGATGAGGGAGATGAAAAGGCATGTTAAAGCAGGGTGGGGGTGGGTTGAAAAAAAAAAAAAAAAGGAAAAAAATCATCATAAGACACACAAACTGTTGCCTAAAAATGACTGTGTGGAACCATCACCAGCATGCAGAGTTCCCAGGAATATCAAATTGAAAGTAAATGGCAGAAGATTCATAGTTACCAAAACACACCCAAAACTTCATTGACTAGTACTCAATGGAAGAAATATTAAATGTATCACACAAAAATATTTGAGCTCTGTCACTGCTGGAAGCATTTGTTATGCAGCAATTACCCAGGAAATTAAAGCAGTTCCTGCTGAATTGATTCCTCAAAGTATCTCTGTCTGTCTCTGACAAGAGAGAACTGTGCCTAGAACAGGTCTGGAGGTGTTCAGCACCCTCAGGACTTTCCATTAGATAAGTGGTGTGAAACCTGACTCATGAGGTTTGTTTGTGTCTCCTGAGTGCCCGCTGGATGCTGCCTTCTCATATATAAGTTGCCTTTCTGAATTCTACCTTCATCCACTTCATAAAAGAAGTCATGCAACCCAGTGCTAAAAAGGGTCTCTAAAGAAAAAAAAAAAAAACGGGGCTTTATGCCTGTGTCCTTAAACTGAGGAAACTAAGACTGAAATTGTGTAGAGCCCTGGCTGGCTTTCTTCCAGGCAGCAGCGTTTTCTCTCCTCAGGACTGCAACAGGGGACACATTCTGTGTCCTTGGCTCTTCTGCATTAGCAATCAGTGCTGCCCTTTGCCTGCCATCGTGCCACCTGCGTGGCCACATTCCACTGCTTCACCCTGATGTCCTCATCTTCCACTTTCCTTTTCCCTGCTTGGCATCAGAGAGCTCTTGCCTCAATCAAATATTAGTAAGGCAACCACATTTATTTTAAAACCACTGTTGGTTTTTAGGACGGGCTTGAAGGAGCCATAGAAAATTCTGATTATTTCTCTGGAGCCAGACTGGATTGCAGAAAGGCTCCAGTGGAACCTTTGGCCGGTGTGGTGCAGCACCAGTGCAGCCACCGTGGCCGAGCAGGGGCTGCGAGCAGAGAGCATTGCCCAGCTGAGCGAACACCACTGTGCTTGAGTTGCATCACACAAAACAAGCAGCTGTATTTTACAAGGCTCCTTGCCATTGTTTTAGAGCAGCTCAAGCATGAAATCTGAAACATTTGTGAATTAAAACGTTCTGAAGGAGAGGATGAGAAGTCACCAGAGAACTTTTTTTTGACACCCCCTGTCAAAAAGGTAATAAGTTCTCTGCCTCTAAATATAGGTTATACAGCAGGGTATAAGGATGTACAGGGGAATGTGGGATTACTAGAGAATTTGATTAGCACCTACTAAAGAGTTTACTCCAATGCTGAAAAGAGATATATGAGTTCAAAACCTAAAATACTTCTTTGGATTTTATTGGTATTTTATGGCACCTTTGCAATACATATAGATATATGTGCAGTTTGTTGTGGTATGTGTGGCATGAGCCATGATGTCTGTGTGTTGGTGTCAAAAGTTGCTGATGGCCTCTGGCTGAGCCTTCTCCCTGCAGAAACAAGGGATATGTGGCAGCTTAAATGAGAAATTAAACACAGTGGTAGAGAGGAAATCCTGGTGGGCAGAGGCTTTGAATAAAAAGACTGAACCAAGGACAAATCCGGGGCTTTAATTGTATTTTCTCTCTGTGTCTGGTAGAGTGAAGGGTCTTGAGGAACAAAGTTCTGGTGATTCATTCAGTTACTGACTGGCCTGCAGTGTCTTTGGCTTGCCCTGTAACAGTGACAGGATGCAGTGGGAAGCAGTGCCTTAATCCCCTCCCTGCTGCCCTCCTTTCAGCAGGAAGAAGCCAACAATGTCAGGCTTGCTAAGAGTTCCTGCAGGGCACCGGTGACAGGTTAAACTGCATGGTAAGTCCTGTGATTTTTTTTGTTGCTTCTCTCCAAACGTAGCTGCAGATGGAGGTCAGAGCACAGGACAAGTTGCATTTAAGAAAGCAGCTGCGTGAGGGCTGCAGGCCCCCTCCCGTTGCGTGAGTGGGGCCAGCACTGACTCAAACCCCTCCTGGGAACTGGGATTGTTTGGCAGGAGAAGTGTGACAAGCCAGCACTTAGCCTGGCTTCTCTCATCTGGGAACCTCATCTGAACACAAATATTGGAGCTGTATTGGTTTTCCAGGCCAGTGAGTTAGATTTATCTCTGCTCTGATCTGCTTGGATTTGCTGGAGTCATCCAAGGACAAGTGTGACAGCAGCACACTAGGCAGAGCTAACATCAGGTTCGAGGATGGGGAAAGAGGGAGGTGTGGGAAGAAGGGAAGGTTGAGAAGGAGCCTTTTTCCTCTATGTTGTCAGGCTGATGGTGAGTCCTTCCCCAGATACAGTGGATTGAGGGTTCCCAGGATTACTTCTACATTTACCATGTTGAGGGATGTACACATCATGCTGGGAATCATTTCTTCTCATTGTACTATTAGGCACTTATGGATCTACCACACCAACAGCATAATCTCTGCTCTTATCACTGGCTCAAAGCTTTGGCCCCTCTTGGCACCTTTCCTGAGCAAGGGAAGTGCTGACCTTGACTGTCAGGCACAGGCAGTCACAATTCCTGCCCAAGGGCAGCATCTGGAGTCAGACACAGAGGATACTCCTGGCTTCCCTGTGCACTGGCTGCAGTCTGCAAGGAACAGTTCATTTTTGGCAGATGTAGAAAAGACCAAAATTTCCCTCCTTCTATTTCAAATTAAAAAATCCATCTCCTTTTTTTTTTATTTTTTATGAATCCAAGGCCAGCAAATGAAGAATCCTGACCAAGAGGCTGATTTTAGCCACTGACCACAAATAACAGTAGGAACAATGCACTGGAGGTCCTTGGGATACTCAGTCCCAGAAGACTGTGGCCTCTCTCTTATTTTTAACAAGCATATTTATGTGCTTCAAACCTCATTCACAGGAATGAAAACAGCATCAGCTGAAATTCAGGTGGTGTGAGCAGGAATAAATTAGTCTGGGGAAAAAAAAAAAAAAAAAAAGGTTGGATTTCAAAGCATGCTTTTCCAGTGAGCTCAAGGAACTTTTATTGCAGGGGAAAGCAGGAGGGGCTTCAACACTACCCACCTCCCAACACAGGCACAGATCTCCTGTCATGTGAACGAAGCAGGACAGATGCCCTGGGGATAGAGATCCCAGCTGTTCCAGGACTTTCTCTTGAGTGAGAAGGGACTTGCAAAGCAGCCATGTCTGTGCAGGAGTATGTTATGTCAAAAGCAGGGAGAAGAACTCTGTGTTTGTCCAGGCATAACAATGGCCTGGCACGGGCTCAGTTCTGCTCAGCAGCCTCATGTCTGGGGCCAGCCTGGAGGCTCAGGAGGAAAATATCTAATCAGCTGGTCCAACTGCTGTAGGGTGGTTTCTTTTTAAAAACTGCCGTCATGTTAGAACATGTGATTTATCTTCTCACGAAATAACATCCCCACCCTTAACTCATAATTTAAGGACGCAGAGTCCTGATGAGCCTTTTATAAATAACATTCATAAGATCATTTGCATGTGTCATAAGTGTGCTGGAGGTTGCCAGGGCTTCTGGAAAGGAAGTGACTGGGGCAGGGTTTGAGCATGCATGTGTGTCACACCAGGGATGCATGAGAGTGTGGATTTGTGGTACGTTTTTTGCATCCCAGTCACCTGAGTAGGAAGAGTTACAAAGCTTCATAATCTGCGTTCTTGCACAGCAGTTTCAAGGGCTGTCTGTGCAGCACTCCTCTTTTGTTACTTATTTTCTTTCCAATTAAATTTAAAAAAAAAAAAAAAAGGTAGGAATTAAGGGATAGCTGACATTGTAAACGCTAAACAAGCGATAATGGTGAAAGCAGGAATGCAGAGAGCAGGATACACAGAGCAAAGAAACTTGGGAAGGAGTCAAGAAAGAGGTTTACAACATCCTCTCTCTGTCTTGCTTCAGCCTGCCTGTACACATGATCCGTGAAGGTGACTGTGACTCTGAGCAGACACTCCCAGCAGCACTTAGGCTGCAGGGCAGTGAGAAAGCTCCTTCCAGCTGATTATTGGAGTGCATCCTTTGCTGACAGAGCGCCAGCAGTGGGAGGTCCCTCTGTCACCCGCGCCGTGCTGTGTTCCAGCGGCACTCAGGGGAGGGCTCCTCGCAGGGCACCCACAGCTGTGCTGCTGTACCAGTCATGCATCCTGCCCTTCATTTGTGGCTTATTTCTAGACCTCCTCTCGGGGCCCAGTGGCGTCACAGCTGATGCACGACTGACACATCAAGGTTTCAGAAATACGGAGCTACATTTCGCATTCCAGATTTCAGTTGTACTCCCTGTAGAAACCAGATAATTTGCCCGCCTTCCCAAAATACAGAGATTAGCTACTGCTGATCGGTCAGGTTATCAGTTAAGACAGGAGCTGATCAGATCACCCAAAGAGGTCCTCGTGTGTACCAGGTGGAGCAGAGCAGGCAGCTCTGTGTGTACCTGTTAATGGCTTTCCAAGGAAAACAAGGGATCGTATCTGGAGGGGCCACCTAAGGAGTGAGACATTAACACATCTTTGCCATGAGCTCAGGCAACTTCTCAGAAGAGAGGGAAGTGTTAGGAATAGCAGTTTCCCTTGAAAGAAAATTCAAATTCCTTGAAATCACTTGTTTTAGCACAAAAGCTGAAGTATTTCATATACTTCTCCTACCGATGCTTTTCTTCTCCATCTTGGTCCGTTGTTTTTCGGAGGCCAAGTTTTCCTCAGGCTACTTTTCTTTGGTTTTTTTTCCCTTCAATCCGATTAATTCTTTGTTTTCTTCTTGGAAATCACCTCGCCTTTCCTACCCCCATTTTTTTTTTCCTCGTTCCTTTTTCCTTCCCGAAAAGTGCAGCTGAAAGAGCTGGCACCACCACACAGTGCCTGCCTCTGGGAGAGAGGCCGCTGGATGCTGGGATGCAGGAGAAGGGAGGTGGAATCCCCTCCATAGCCATTAGCTACTCGCAGCACGGGTGTGTGGTGTACCCTAAGCTCTCCCTAGAGTCAGTGGAGACAAATTAGCATTTTGAGGGCAGAGTGTGTTAAATTATGCTAGATTATGCTTTAGGTCGAGATGAAACACACCTACACTCCTCAGTGTCCAAATCAATCAGGGATGTGACTATATTTAATCAGAATTGTATTTAACCTCACTCTCCGAGTCAGTCACTGACACAGTGGATGATTTGGAAGAGTCACTAATCTGTAAATGGAGCAATGTTGTGATTTTACTGAAGACTATAACGTGGTTAAGTTTTACTTTGGCTACTCGTGGATTAGGCTTTGTGCAGTGCTGTTATCCTG
Source organism: Grallaria varia (assembly GCA_013396735.1). Lineage (NCBI taxonomy): Eukaryota > Metazoa > Chordata > Aves > Passeriformes > Formicariidae > Grallaria > Grallaria varia. Next base: position 888,432 of record VWZG01003361.1, on the reverse strand, counting down.
TATAACGTTTGCCTTCATTTTTTAACCTTTGGACTCTTTTGCAATAGGGATTTGTCACTTCTTTAATTGGGAAGGGCTGGTCCAACATCTGCAGGCACAGAGATTGGAGCTGGAGTCTAAGACCCTTCTCTGAGAGGCCAGAGCTCCCTTTGTCCAGAGCACAGGTGACCCCTCTCTTTGCAGAGGCTGCTGCTGTTTTGGGTGTTGAATGCTGTCCTCTGCTTAGCTGCAGTTTCTTGTCCTCATTCCCTGATGGCACTGGAAAGGTTCAGTGCACCAAAACAGCCCTCCAGGTTGTGGCAGGTGGTGGGCAGCAAACAGGCAGGGTTTGGCCCTCAGTTCTTGTCTCTTTGAGAGAAGGTGAGGAGGGGATGGCTGGTCACATAGTACCTGACCTCAGACAAAGCATAGGGCACGGGTGAAGGCTGAGCAGAAATCTCGGCAGAAATCATGCCTGATGCAGCAGCTTTGGTGGTGTTACCAGGACTCTCAGTTTCATTATGGATTCATAGTATTTAGTGATGCAAAATTCTCAGTCTGTTCTCAGAAACAAACAAAGAAATGCCCCAAACGAACCCAAGTTTTTGTCACAGAGAAAAAGCTGGCAAATACAAACTGTAATGTCTGAGTCTCCAGACCAAAAAAAAATTTGGCTAGCAGGACCCAGAGTTAACTGTGAAGTTTCACAATTGTACTCATTCCTATCCATTTCTAGGGTCCAATTCACAGTTTTTGAGCTTTCCTGAGCCCCTTCTGTTTTCTTCAGAGTGACCATCAAGGTCACTCTGTGGTATTTCCTGTCTCACTCCTTGCTTTATCCCATTTTTAATTACCTCTCAAAACTGAGGTCACCAGATGCACAGCTCTACTGGCTTTTGCACAACTAATGAACTGCAGATCAGCACAATTGAAAGCATACTGCTCTTTTCATCCCTGCTGACTTTTACCCAACAACATTTCTATTCTTTATTTTTTTTCATCCCACAGCTTTACCAAATTCTATTTTTGCCATGCAGTTCTCTGCTAGGTTGGATTCTACCATGCATGATTTCCCCACAGGAACATCCTGACTTATAAAGGGAAGGACTAGTCATCATTTGCTTCATCCTCTGCAGGTTGAATTAACAGCCTCTGTAAGCTGAGGTGCTGGTCAAATGCTTGAAAAAAAAAACCTCCACATGTTCAGTTCCACTAATGACAGATGAAATAACAGGATATCCAGTTACTAGTTTTCTTAGACATTTCTGGCTTTTGGTACAGGATGTACCCAAGGGAGAGAGCCTGCTCAGTCATCATTACAGTGACAGCTTCCTGCATCTGCCTGCTGTGAAGGCATTGCAGGGACTCCCTGTTCTTTCACCTCCTCTCAAGAGGCGAGAGAGGTGTTAAGTTTGATGCCCACAGTCAGCAGATGCTGAGCTGTTTTACCAAGGTGCTATCTGGCTCTTTTATGTTGGGACACACACACACACGCATGAGAGCGGCCTTCTCCTGTCAGAGCATCAGCATTTAAATAAGACAGGATGGTGCTGATGCCATGCAGTACTGAGGGGTAGTGTTTCTAAGCCTGTCAATTGGGTCTGCAGGACCTTTGATCCTTGTTACCCCAAAGATTTACAGCTTTCAAAGTGTGCCACCGGAAAAATCTCATGCTGTGATGGTGTGAAAAAAAAAAACGCAGGAGGAAAAAAAACAGTTTCTCAATGCAAACCCTTTTGGTTACATCTTCTCTCCTTTCACTTCCTCCCCACCACCTGAGCAAAAAGCAAACACAGAACAGCAAGGACCACAAAAGCAATTGTAGAAAAGAGAAGCTGCTTAAGGTTCTGTTGTGGTTTAACTCCAGTTGGCAGCTAAGCACCACACAGCCACTCGCTCCCTCCCCTCACAGTGGGATGGGGGGAGAGAGTTGGAAGAGTAAAAGTGAGAAAACTTGTGGGTTGAGATAAAGAAGTTTAATAGGAAATGCAAAAGCCACACACACAAGCAAAGCAAAACAAGGAATTCATTCCTCCCTTGTCATGGGCTGGCAGGTGTTCAGCCATCCCAGGAAAGCAGGGCTCCATCACACCTAACAGTCACTTGGGAGGACAAATATCATCACTCTGAACATCCCTCCTTTCTTCTTCCCCAGCTTATTTACTGAGCATGATGCCATATGATCTGGAATATCCCTTGGCTCTCTTGGGGTCAGCTGTCCCAGCTGTGTCCCCCTCCTAACTTCTTATGCACCCCCAGCCTCCCCACTGCTGGGGTGAGAAGCCAAAAAGTCTTGATGCAATGTAAGCACTGTTCAGCAATAACAAAAACATCACTGAATTAGTCACACTGTTCAGCACAAATCCAAAATACAGCCCTAGACCAGCTACTCTGAAGAAAGTTAATTCTACCCTGGTAAAAACCAGCACAAGTTCTAGCTCAGCTGACTCATTCAGTTCTTCCTACCAATGCATTCAAGCTAAAGGAGAAACTGATGCAGAAGGTGTTTTCCATATCCTCAGATTTTCTGGCAATTATATGTGCAAAGAATACATATGAGAGAAGAGGACATAGTCTGAGACTAGCAAGGACTGTCTAAATTTGAGGTAGCAAAGTGTCTGAGTTTCCCTTGTATTTTCAAAATCCTGGCTGTGTCTGTTCGTGCTTTCTCCAGCTACATTTGAGCTTGTGGGTTCAGTTTTAACCCCTAATATTTAGTCCTGCTTGTGTAATTTACTATGCTCATACTCATAGATGCCTTTCCTCTACAGTAATTTAATTATGTGGAAACATACCCTAATTATGAATGCAAGTTAACTCCCACTAGTAAAGCTGCAGCTGGCATATGGAGACAGCCTTGAAATCTTCTGTTCTGAATCATTTGCTCTTTTTCCCAAGAAACATTCCTGGAATAGAATATATCAACAATTTCCTGCAAGCTGTTTGACTAAATCATTTAGCACACAGTGCATATGGTATCTTTCACCTTATCTCTGAAGAGTGCTCTCACATCTAGTGAGCTGTTGTTGCCTGCACAGAATGTACTCACTTGTTTGAGATTCTTGTTCGTATCAGCTGAGCCGTGCATAACTTTGGAACAATCTGTGTTTCCTGTAGGTCATACCCTGCCTTGTGTGCCCCAAGGGCACTTACACACTGGAAGATCTATCCCACTTAGGATAGCTGTTGGCAACCCAGTGCTTTTTTACTCCTGGAATTTTCTGGATCACCTAGAAAGAGGACATGTGGAACACTGTTGTAAACAGATGTGCAAATAGCCTTGAATTGATAACTAAGTCTTTCAGAGAAAAATCAGTTCCTTGATGATGCAGATACAGTGATAGAAATGTTCCTTGAATGACAGTCCCTGCCATAGGAGTGGGACACAGGAGTAGGAAGTACCCTGAAAAATTTGGGTCTCAGGTTAATACTAACCAATTAAAACAAGGTATTCTCCCAGAATGACTGAGTGTGAAGTACATAGAATGGATCTTGCAGCTACCCAGGATGTGGGAAAATAACTGTGGGGTTTTTTTCTAAAGATTGTATCTATCTTTAATTCTGCAAGTATAAAGCCCTTGCTTTGTAGTTTTAAAAAAAAGGGTACCAAAAGTTAAAAGGAAAAAGCTGTTCTCAAACAGAAGCATGCTTGCATAAGAGAAGTATGAAGCTGTTACCCTTTTTGGTTTCTACATCTTGTTCTAGAATAGAGACCATACTCTCTCTGAAGGCAGAAGTCCTTGTTTGTGATTGTAGATTTAGAATGGAGTCCAGCAGCATCAGATGATTAGAAATGCGCTGATTTGGAAGTGCCTTAAGCTAAAACAATTAATTCCTACTGGAGTGGAGAGTGAACTTCGTGTTGGGGCATATGCTGGTGTAACTATTTTGACCAAGTAATTGTAGCAGTGTAAAACCAGGCTTGTTTAGACCAGAAGTTAGTGTGGAAATTCGTTTGCAGTGGCTGACCTTGTAGAACAGTTTGTGCTTCAAGTCCTGGTTCCTGCACAGTTGCCTCTCTAAACTGTCACCTCATGAGGTTCAGAAGGCTCAAAGACAAAGACTTAGAAGACAAGAAGAACTTGACGTATTTTTAATGTAGACGGACTTCTGACACACTCTTACCTTTCAGACAACTCAAATGGCTTCATCTTTCCTTGCTACTTCCCCCTCTCCCGGCCAAGGCACAGGGTGGGTTTTGGTCTGTTGCTGTGTTTGGCCCAGGTTAAAGGCATGGGAAAGGCCAGAGATACAAAGCTGTCAGGAGACAGGGCTGAGAGCAGGAAGCTGAAGAGAAAGGAGCATCCTTGGTGTATGATACGTTTGTGAAGTATTTCACTTTTCACTCACAGCCAGATCTTTGAGTTGCCCTTTGCTGGTTGGCAGTCTTGTGATTGAAGGAGCAGTTTGGCTTGAGGGTAAGGTCCTGGTATAGATGAACCCTTTCAAAACAACTTTGATCTTCACTGTGGGAGGGCTAATGCCTGCTCTCCATACCTGGTATCAACAAATGAGTACAAGCTTTATAAATAGTGGATCATTAGTTTTAGCCCAAAACGTTGGTCCTTAGCACTTTATTTCTGAAGATCTGCTGCTGCTGTCACCTGTAGAATTCCTCTCATGGGCACACAAGGGCTGTGTCCCTGAACCAAACAGCTCCTGGCTCTGCTGATTGATCCTGGTTCTGATGGCAACTGGAGGTCTGTAGTCAGTCTGTTCCACTCAGTGCAGACTGAGCAGATGCCTACTTGAAGTATATGCATTTCTTCTGATATAGTTCACAGCAATCCAACACAGCATTCCAGAAATCCAATTCAATAATCTTTTCTCCACCAGAATCTTTCAAATGTCACTTACCTAATACTGAGACAAATTTTAGGGCTGTTCAAGTGCCTGTGCCCTTTTAAGTTTGGGCCCCAGTAACAGAAATGTTGTTGTGTTAATCTTCTTCCAGGACTCCGCAGCACATGTTTTTCTTTTATACTAAAGCAAATAAAGAACATTTTTGGAATAATAAAATAAGGAAGTGTTTATACTACAATAAAGGCAGAAGAAAGGGAATCCTTGTAGGGTTCATAGATGAAACATTTTACTGAGTGTTTTAAAATTAATATTGGATTCTGTCTCATCTCAGACCAAACTGTATCTAGTAAGAATGGCAAAGGGATAGATAACAGCTTTACAGTGGCTGTGTTCCTGGAAGCCACTTCTTCTTTATCCACACACTTTAATTTTTCTGCACCTTCTTTCTCATTTCTTTCTCACCCCTATTTTGACCATATAGGGATGATATTCTCACTTGGTCCCCTCCAACCTTTTGCCCTGGGGTTCATTGCAGGCACTCCAAACTCAGATCTTCCCTTTTTGTATTATCAGTCTCTTCAAACATTTCTTTTTTGCTTCTCTGGACCTATATGCATTTCTCCTGCTCTTGAAATATTAAAGCAGCATCCTTTTAGATATAAGTTCACTAAAAGTGCTGTACATTAGTTTCATTGACTATACTCTATAAAAAGCTGTTATAAATATAGCTTTTTCCAAAGGAAGTAAAAGCAAGCTAAGAAATGGAGATCTGTCAGATAAGTATAAATATCCACCTATACTAAACAGACTCAGGAAACTGTGAATTGGAGTATTTAAAATGTGAGTATTTTCATTTTGTGATTTACCAGAGCTAGACTTTCTGCAGGTTTTCTGCTGAATGTGGTCTTGATACTAACTGATGGTGTGTGTGTTTTTTGTCGATAGGAGTGAGCGGCACAGAGTGCAACCTAGAGTGGAAATAGGAATTTTGTTCAGTTTGTCTATGGCCCATAAGCAGGATTTCCCCTTCTCTCCAGCATGCATCCTGCTGTTTTTTCCAGTAATTTTAACTACCAAATAAGGAATATTCCTCTGGGACATTTTTCTGAGCTAGTTAAGCTCAGTGATATTAAATTATATTTTCCTTTGGTGATGTTGAATTCTTCTTTGCTTACTCTTCTCTTGCTCTTTAATCTCCCCTCCAGACCACTCATGCTGACTGTTGGTTAGTATTTACTACCTCAGGAGTATTTGTTCAGGAGTTTCCACCCATGGCTGGTGGATGCATATATGAAGGGGCAGCCAACCAGGACTGGCACCTCACCAAGGGGCTGGTGGGGCTGAAGGGCTGCTGGGGGTTTAAGTGCCCACCTGGCTGAAGAGTTGGCATGGGAGACAGGACGAGTGCACAAGAGGTGTATAATCTGGGGTAATTAACTTCCTGTTCCAGAGTAGGTGAGGGGCATGATCTCTGATGGGCTCAGCACTCAGGCATTCAGAAATGCATTTCTGGATATTCCTGGCAAGAGCGCTTGAATAAAATCCTCTGTCCTCAAACAATGAATCAATTATTTCCTGCTTCCCATAGTCAATCAACATACATTTAATCCACCTCTGAACCTTGTTAAGGTTGCTAAGAAGAGGATTGTCTTGGCTTTTGCCAATTCCTGTAATTTGCACTATGGCACTGAAGTGGCCTGTCAGGGAATGACCTAAGAAGAACAGTACTTTGTCTGCCGCTTTGCATCACACTGAGTCAGTACCACAGAGGATATGTTTTTTCCAGTCTTGTTTTTTTTGGTCATAAAACAAACCCTTGTTTCATCACTGACTAATTCTGGTGTTTAGGTCCAGTGTTTCCTCTCTTCAGCTAGTGAACATATCTCCAGAAATGGGTAAGGGTTAACTGGAAATGGTGATTAGAAAAGGGAATTTGAATACAGGAAGAAAGTAAAATATGAGTCAAAAAATAAACTACTTTTTAACATTAGTGAAGGTGACACATTCAAAATTCTTGATCTTTGCAGCACTGGATGGAATGATTTGGTGAGGTATGATTTTTGGGTGTGGACTGAAAGGAGCTGAGTCTGGTGAAAGCTGGTTAAGTCCTGGTTAAAGACTTGAGCTTAGAATCTGTATCTTAAAAACTTCCATCAAAAAGCCTTTCACAGCTCTGCTCTAGTCAGACTAGGCTGCAGAATACTGGGATGGATTTTGTTACTTTCTGTGTTGCAGTGACCTCTGGAACAGGGGGAGGGAGGGGAATTCTTGGCATGTCAATATTTGCAATGAGATTATTGCTTAAAGGAAAGTTTCATGTGTCTGGATATGCTTCAAAATCCCCCTGTATTTTGAGGAAGAACAGTGTAAGTATGAATCAGTATTCTCAGTGCTCATCATAGTTCTGGAAAGCTGCCAGAGGAGGTGGCTTTAGAGTCCTGTATTTTGCAGAAACCAACACTGAGGGAGATGCTTTCTTAGTTTGCTGAGCTTAAATGGAGCTATTTTGGGACCTGGAACTCCTGCTCATCAGCCACATACTTCTGGGCTAAATAATTCTCTCACTAGATTATTCTCAATTAAGCTATTCTGTCTCTAATGGATTGTGGGCATCGTAGAGTAATTCTGGTTTGAATGAACAGATGCCCAACTAAGGGACTTATTGCTACATTTATCTCTAACTTTGTGTGTGTTTCTGATATCAGATCATACAATCAGCCTACACACAGCCTAAAGACAAGTTTGCTGTTTCTTTCTATTATTCTCAAGTCTATTGCCTGAACCTTCTCCTATCTTCTGGGTTAAGATGAGTTGAAGTGGCAATACTCTCCCTGGCTGCCCTATCTGGAATTCAGCCTCATTTGTCTAGACTTACAGAAATATTACTGCAACAGCAAAGGCACTTGTGAGTCAGTTTTGGCCTGCAGGGCACTTGCTTCTGCTCTCTCATTTCTTCCCATGGAAGATACTGCAAGGGCAATAAAATACCAGGTATAGGAGAGAGAGAGAGAGATCCAGGATGCTTTTGTCTGCCACAGGGAGGGTAGGAACTGTAGTCCAGGTAGTGCAGTCATAACTGCTGCTGTTTGAGAGTGTCATCGTGATGAGGGGATCTGCTTGCACCGGGAGGAGCTCTGAGCAGAAAGGAGTTGGGACAAAGCCAGTTGTAGTTCTCTGGAATGGGGGAAAACCAGGGTGGGGGTGTGTAGAGGAAGAAATCTTAAATCCCAGCTGACTGGCACAGCTGCTGACTGATCCTTCATGTGGGCAATAAGGAGGGCTCTAAAGAGGTCCCTGTGCAGCTGCTTTCACATACTCAGCTGGACCCCACTGTGCTCCTAAGGGAAAAGGAAGCCTATGCACCACTTCTCTGACCAAGATCAATGCATATTTTCCCCTTATTTGCCAACCCTACAGACCCAACAGACAAAGAGCCGTGTCTACATCTGCAACCGAGCTCTCCAGGCCTTGGTTTTATTGAAATTATGTGAATCAGTTTGTGCAGTCCTGAAATGTCCCAATATGGACAAGTTTCACTGGGGCTTGGGACCCTCCTTGTAAACAAAGTTGTGTTCAGGACTCTTTACAGCACAGGTTCTTCAGTGGGAGCATTCTTTAGCTTGGGAATGATGGTGAAGGGTTTGTGGTGACTGTCAGTATGGAAGGCACCCTCTTAGTCAAACTGCGCACTTGTAAATTCTGACTCGTTTTGCTCTTTATTTTTTTAGTTCTCTGCTTATAAACCCAAGTTTCCTCTACACAACAACAGAACAGTCTGAGGGAAAGGGAAAAAGAAGTTACAATAATTTCCTGTTAGAAATATTTTAAGTTTACCCCAAAAGAGCTTAATCATAAACTATGTTGTGGCACTGTTATATTCAGTTATTCTTACTAAGAGACGCGAGTCCCTTAAAAGAAAGTTTTGGATCTTTTTCAGACTAGAACACCTGTCTTCAGCTGCATTTCCTGCACTTCACAGCTCGCTCTGTGATTACAACAGATGAGGAAAGTACAACTTAAGGAGAGTTGTTGATGGTGGGGAAAAAAGAAATATTTAACAACGTGACTCCTGTCTCTTGGACAGGCCAGGAAAGCAGTTCTATCTCCATGGATATCTTATGTGGATAGAGCTGAGGGGCAACTAGTTGCATTTATATAATGGTACCACAGTTCACCACAAAGCCATCTCTATTTGTGTGTGTGTGTATACATATATATATATATATAACATTCCAAAAAGCAGATGAGCTAAACTTTCTTCCAAAAAGAGACCTAAGGCAGACCAAATGCAACAATTTGCCTTGCTGCAGTCCTTTGCCCACAAGGCCCTCCCCCAGCCCTGTCACTGTATTTCTCAGAAGATGCCACTTTCAGCTTTTCCATGTGTCACTCATACTGTGAACTCTTTATACATCAGTCAGCTTCTTCACAGTACTAAGAGAAGCCTGGCTTGTCTCTGAGGTCATCTGGTATTTCAGAAAATCTGGATTATGAGAACTATTCGCTGTAGAACATTCACTTCCAGTGCTCAGGTCTTCTGAGTTCATGGTGTTCCCCTGCAGGGAAGGATCAGGCCACCCATCTGCACAGCTCTGGTTGCATCAGGAAGACTGCTCTGAATCTTCAGGGCTTGAGGCTCTGGCACTGTCTTCTGAGAAAAATTGTTAAATTATGTCCAGACTTTTGCAATGCCAGCTCTTCCTCGCAAACCTGACACTTCTAGGGGAAAAGGGAGGGGGGTTTCCTGACGTCTCTCATGTATCTGTGAAGTTTCTTACAAAAGAAGTAGGATTACTATAACCCATTTACAAGCCTGTTAAAAGCAAAACAGAAACTGAAATTACAGATGCAGTTCTGCTAATGGGAGGTTTGAGGTTACTTTTTTTTAATTCAGTGACCATTTGACAGGAATGAAACCCACTGAGTCAGACCTGTGTTTATTTAAAGTCTCTAACGTGAAATAATAATGAAAAAAAAAAAAGCTTTCTGAGTTTTCTTAGCCATGCCACTAACATATCACTTGAATCCCTTGATAAAAACCCAATGTTACAAGTCACCAGTGCAATGCTAGAAAAAGCAGCTACTTTACTGGAAACTCTTCATCCAAGGGCTATTTCTGCTGCACAGGCTCCAAGCAGCTGCTGCACCAAATGTCATGATTATCTCAAAGGTTGTACCCTGGAGTAAAAGGAACGCTATTGATTTCCATTTTGAAGAGTTACTGAAACCTGGGAGGAAAGAGGGTGAGGGATTGTTAAGTTCCAGGTAAAGTAACACAGAGATAATGACAGCTGCAAGGAAGGCAAGTGGATGGGCAGCCAAAATGTCTGGCCGCCTTTAAAGCTGCATAATTCTGTACCAGCAAACTTCGGGGAAACAGACAGGTTTGTTTTCCAGGAAGAGATAATAATGTAGAAACCTCTTTCTTGTGGCTTTCTTTAATCACATGGAGGGATGGTGTTAAAAGCCGAACATGTACAGAGAGATGGTCTCTTTGAAGTACAAAAGCACAAAGTATCCCAGGCTCAGTTCACCAAAGGGCCACTTTACTGAAAGTTACAGTCACCTCTCGCATTGGGCTGACCTCTTTAGCTCTTTTTAAAACAACTATTTTGGCAGCCTTGGCTGTTACAGTATTGTCAGGAAAATTGAAAGGTGCAGAGAGCGTGTCACGGGCGGTGACACCCGTGTGCACCAACACGCCACTCTGCTTGTGTCTCTTCAGAATATTGGAGCGCCTTTGACAACAGCCGTGCAGATTCAGTTCAGACACTTTCACTAGCTGAGCAGTCATTTCTCCAGAGCTGTGCCTTGGAGCTGCTGTGCACCATGGTATCCTGTTTCCTTTCAGATTTGTAGGTCACCACTTGTCCTAGTGCAGCCTGAGCTGTCATGTTTTGTGAAGGCATGGGAACAAATAAATCCATCATGTATTCCTTCGATGTTTCCTGGGTTACATCTGGAGCACCTTTAGCAAGCACAGGGATACCAAGTTCTGCCGCAGGCAGAAAGACAGAGACACATCTGTGATCCTGGCAGGGATCTTTGTATCACATAAGTGCATTGCTATTCAGTGAACAGTGAAAAAGTTAATTTGCCCAATCCCAGCCCTACCTTGGGCTGATTCTGTTGCACTGAGTTAAAACCATGTTGTGACAGAGCAGAGGGTCGATGGCCCTTTTTGTTGCCCCTTTAGCCCTCATTAAATCTATGTCATATTCTCCAAACAGCAGGAGTACCTGAATCACAGCAGACTCAGCACGCAGCCTCAGCCCACCCCTCCTGCTGCTTCCCTACTGGGGATGCTCCAGTGGGAAACTCGTGCCCTGAGGTTACCCCTTGCAGATGCTTCTCTCTTACCTCAGGCATGTTGCAACCACTGAGAAAGATAAAGTTTTAAAAACTTATTCTGCGGCAAGATGAAAGTATTTAGAACTCCTGTGCAAGAAAATAAGAGCTTACTGGCTTAAAGCCTGCCCTTTCTTTTCAGGAAATTACCAACAGGCAGATTACAACACTAATTTTTCAAATTATAGTAACCAACCACATTTTCTGTGAAAATGATTTTGGATTCCAGTAAGTAAAAAACTGCTGTTGTTTTCCCTCCCCCCTCCTTTTATTCCTTCTTTTTCCCACTTTCCCAGGAACTCAATATTGTCTTGTTTGCCTGCTTTGAACCAGTGATGGGCTGTACGTACCAGCCATCCAAAGGAAGCCTTGTGGTAGTGCCTGCCTGTGCCTGCTGTTTGAAAAGAGGGTCAGAAAAGAGTCTGCTGTTTCTTCCTTTTCTAAGGTCTAAATCTTCAGAGATCACTGGAAACTTTCTCTTCATTGCCAATGGCTTTTGGATCAGACTCTCAGGCTCTTATTCAGCTGCAGCTTAGTTCCTGGACAGCTAATATTTGATGGCCCTACCCATGAAATCACAAATTAAATCTGACCTGAGGCAGATGTAACTAGGCAAATAAAACAGGCTGATTTTCCTCCAGCCCCTCAATTACTTTATGTGCAAAAGCAATTTCTTATGTTTTAGCAAAAAACTCAATCTTTTTGAGATCTCTTTGAAATTCAATTTTGCATTCATTGTCACCTCTCTGTAGCAAGCTCAATAGGACTAATTCAGTGGGAATTTTGCATAAAAAGGTCAGAGTTAAAAAGGCCTTAAATCTGTTAATGCAGTTCACTGTAAATCTGAAATATTCTTCAATTAGTCGGTGACATGTTTTTTCTCTCAGTCAGTCTTTCCTTTTACTCCTTAAGTATTCAGCCTTTATTACAGCTATTTTGGTTTAGTTTCAGAATGTTGGTTGGGGTTTTGGGGAGGTGTTCTTTTTTGGTTTTGTTTTGATTTCTTTGTTGCTGTTGTTGTTGTTGGTATGAAATCTAAATTTACCATTTAAATTCTTAACTTATCCTTCCTGGAGAATAAGAAGATAAGAAGTGTTGTACTCTTCCTTCAGCAGGCTTTTGATATCAGTAATGCACTTGCTGTGACAGAAGTAGCAAAATCAATCACTTTATATGTTTTTTGGCTCCTACCTGCCACATTACCAATAGAGTCTGAGTTATTTCTCTCAGCTACTGGGTACATGCTTTCAGTTCAGCATTTTCTTTCCAGTGAGGCTCTGCCAAACCCAACAGCAGGTTCCTGCAGTAGCTGTCCAGTGACTCTGGTCTAGATTGAAAATTTGTCTTTTGTTGACGTTCTGCTCGATTGATTTGTCAGTTTGGGTCAGCAGACAGGAGCTGGTACCTCCCAGCCACATGCTCCTGCTCCTGTTTTGCGCCAGTTCTCACATGTCTTGGATGCTTTTTTAAGCCAGTTTTGCTCCTAAATATGACACAAATGGATTTTTTCCCCACCCTAAAATAGCAAGTTGTCTTTGCTCTGGAAGAGCCTGAGAGCCACTCTAAAGGATCCACTGTGGGATTCCATGGCCCAGGAGCAGAGATGGAGAAAGGGGAAGGCATTGTGGGGGAAGCTGCTGGATTGTCTCAGCTGTCTGTGACACCACACGCTTGAGTTGTTTAAAAAGCACCCTGCCTACATTGTTTCTATCACACAAGACACACAGCCAGCAGCCTTCTGGTTTCTGGCTCACAGGAAAGAGCTAAAATTATCGAGAAAAATTTCACTTTCAGGAATGCAAAATATGGATTGGGACTAGTTTACTTAACAGACTTGACCGATTTTGATTCAGAGCAACTCAAGAAAGGTTATATTGGCCATGCCAATTGAGGGTCCCAGCTACTTGGACTAAATCCTTCAGGTTACCTTTAACACTTTTAAGGGTGAAAGTTGGTAAAGGTTGGGGACTACATAAACAGTATGGATGAACCTGCTTTTTCAGGTCCTTTTCAGGGTTTTTTTTCACCTGCTTAGCAGTTTGGGGGATCAACCACTTAGTTTCAGGAACAGACTGAAGGCACTGCAGCATTTATGGGGGAAGTGGAAAGAATTATCTACTATAACCAGAAAGAGTAGGATTTGCCATGTGTGAGTGGTTAAAGGAATTACCTTGCAGCTCCTTGGATGAAATGAGACCATGAGAAATGCATTTGCCCTTCCAAGTAAGGACTTCAAAGCATAATAAATCACTATTTCAAGGAAAATCATGGAAATTTCAAATAGCAACATCATAATGAATGGGCAACACTTTCCCAGTGCTAAATATTTCCATCATGACTTTCAACCAGCTTCAGCAATCTCTGCTTTGGTGCTCACTCACCTGAGCTGGCCCCTCACAGGTCTGCGCGTGCATACCCACACCACACCCACCTCCTCTCTCCTGCTTTCCCCCAGCCACCAGCAGCACATCTTCCAGCTGACTGGGGTGCCTGGGACTCCTCCTGTCAGTGTGTGCGTGGCAGAGAGATGCAAGCTTGCCAGCCAGTAACTGGGTGGCTGTTTTTAGACTGTTCTGGAGCCAAAATGAGTAATGCCTGCTGAGCGCCTGAGCAGGTTGGCTCAGAACCAGCTCCTCCCGTGCTACAGAACTTCTCAGTTGTGCCAGTGTAGACACGGGGTGAGAAAGTCTGCCCCACCCCTTTGCTGTCCTTTGCTGTCATCCAGCTCCAGCAGGTCTGCACTTGCCCCCTCCCACTCGGAAAGGACGGGGCGGATTTCACAACTTGTGTTAACAACAGTTTTGGAGATCACACAGGAGGAGACACACAGGGAAATGGCACAATAGTTTCCTTATAGATTTCTCCTCTGGAGGAGGAGGGAAATCCTCCACTCCTTACTTAGAGGTGAGGGCGTGGTCCCCTTCACCTCCAGATTTCCCAGATTTTGGAGGGTGAGTGAGGCCACTCTTGTCACTCTGTCCTATTTTGTCCTTGCTTACTTGCAGCCTGGTTGCAATGCAGCAGTTTTACAAGGTTTCTGAAGCCAGCAGAGGAGTTTTTGACAGAGGAGTCTCGTCCCCTAGATTGTCTGTGAGTGCCGATAAACTCCTTAAGTGTCATTGGGCTAAGAGAAGGCAAATGGTGGAGAAGAGAGAGTGGGTTTGTGACAGGATTTCCCTGTGTTGCCTCTGTAGAAAGTTCTCTGCAAAGCTTTTTTTTCATGTCAAGCAACTGAATCCCTTTCTGTAGGTATTGATCACAAATCCAGCTATTAGAATTATAGGAAATCAGTGGAATATAACACACAAATTTCTCTCTGATTTCCTCTTCCTACATTGACAAGAGACAGTAGTGCCCTTCAAGGGACAGAGTGTCCTCCCAGTACATGAAGGTCTGGCACTGAGGAAGGGTCTTGATACAAGACTGCTCTGTGCCAGCTGGGAGAAGAAGCTGTTCCCCTGTTGGGAGCATGTCCCCACAATCCACAGCCCACAGCAGATCAGGTTGACTGCGCAGCCATCCGTGGCAGTGTATGAGGCCACAGAGCAGAAACAAGTCTATATGAAGCATCATAATCATATGATGTATTTCTGTGGAGGACCAAATAGCAAGAACTTCCAAGGGGCCTTGTCCTCAGCATGGGAGGCTTAATAGGTCATATTAAGTCTTAAGTCATATGGCAAAGCAGTCACTCCAGATGACCATACCTAAGCCCAAAGTTTCTTGTGTGTTAAGAAAAGCATTTAGGAACTGAAGAATTGAAGGATTACAATTATGTGAGTAAGAACCTTCTGCGAAATAGAGAGACAGAAGAAGGGAAGAAAAAGCCCTAATAATGCTTAACAAAGGCACATTCAAACAGTACTATTTCTAGGCATAATCTTTCAAAGAGATTTAATAATCAGATGTGAAAATCTTGACCTAGATATGACTATGGCTTTTAGCCATGTCCTTTGGGACTGCCAAAATAAAACAAAGGAAGAGCAAAATCCTGAAATGAAATCTCAGTGTTATTCATATCACATGCTAAAAATCAGAGCAGACCCTCTCAACATCTGAGCACTGACAAGATGCTGAAGTATAAGAGCAATTGAATTCAAGTTTATCAATGGTGAGGAGGTGGCAAATAGAAGATTCATATTCTGATCTGCAGTCTGATTCTCACGAATTAGGTTGTACACTTTCTGTCTGTGCAAGAAGAATTGTCAAAGAAGCACTTCTTTCTTGTACTCTAACATCTGAATTTCTGTCAGGTACTGACATCCTGTTTTTGTTCCTGTCAGAGCTACACAAGCACTTTACAGATGGGTCTGACTAGTGCAGGCCAGGTGGTGTTATGTGGTGGTTCATAAAGTGAGTAAGTCTTTCTATTGAAATGAAGATGTGACTAGTCCTGGGAAGGGGGACAGCTGTTGTGTCAGTCTGATACGTGTGTGCTCTAGTTCTGGTTTTGCAGCCTCTATGATTGATAGCAAAACTCCCCGTACTTCAGCAGAGATTCATGGAAGTGTTTAGTTCTTGAGAAGTTCTCCTTTTCATACTTTTGGTCTTGGGAGATGGTTGTCTTTTGTGTTTGGATGGACTTGGCCTTTCACAGGCCTTCACAATCAAACTTGAGAGTCCCGATGTGGTAGTTGTATTTGCCAAGAACCCTTTTTCCCCCAAGCAGTCCAGTAGCCAAACAGACTCAGTGCTGGGAGTGCATTTCAGTCCTTGTTCCTTCCCTCAGAGGTGAAGGCCTTGCACTACCGAGGTTTCTGTGGCAGAGGAGAAGGCCCTGTGGTCTGTGAAGGCTGAGCAAACAGGGCACCCCCAGGGAATCTCTCTGGGCTGAACAGAAGGGACCAGGGGAGGTCTGCAACCTGCTGCTTCAATTGCTCCCTGTGCCTGAGAAGTCCTGTGATTTAGTCATTGCTCCAGAATTGTTTCTGGATTTTATCTATTCAGTGTTAAATCCTTATTCCTTTTTCTGTGTGCACTTCAGTTTCCAGATGCTTGATTTATTGTCCTGGGCTTACTCCTGGGTTATCAGCTCCGTTTCCTAAAGTGGCTGAGGCAAAGGTCACAGACTGGAGCATTTCCAAAGCAGGACTTGTGCTTGCAAGTGTGAGCTCCAACTTGATTATATATTTGTTTCACTTAAGCTTACAGTAAAATTAATAAAACTGGACCAGATTTGGAATATTGACTAGCTCATCCTCCTCAGACCTCTTCACACTGGACCATACTGAGCAGAAAACATGAATTGATTTGTAAAGCAGAAGCTGAATTTGGTGAAAAGCTGGCTGTTCCCCTCCTCCACCATCAATAGCATTAGAAGGTATTGTTTGATGAGTCTCTTTTCCCCTCCTCAGGTTTTCATTTCCTGGAGGATTATATGTGACCAGCAAACACAGAAGTCTGTGGCTGAGATGCTGTTTAACTGTGGTGGTTCTGGTGTAGTTGTTTTACAGGAAAATGTGTCATTTAATGTACATCCTGCATGGAACAGACCATGCCACTGTTTGTTCTCTCCAGATTTGTAAACATTATGTCTCTTTAAAATGGCATTAATAGCAAACAGCATTACCACGTGTACTTTAGCAGTTAGTAGTTACCAAGAGGAGATAATACACCAGCTTTTCCACGGCAGGTCAATCATTTTGTTAGCACAGGCAACAGTGTATTTGTATTGTGCAACTCTTCCTAGGAACTGAGCTGCGTTGGAGGGCAGGAAATCATGGGAAGCAGGATGAACTTGAATTAAAAGGAAGAGATTTGTTTTTCTTGTGTTTGGATGCCAGCACCTGTTGCACTAGTGACTTACTGTACAATTGGTGCTTCTCACTACGCAACTGAACAAAGGGAAGGCCTGCCAGAGATTAAAGTAAAAGTGAATGGACTGTAGCTGTTCTTTGAATTTAGTATCTTTTCTCTGACGTGGTTTTCATGTGGTGACACATGGTCTCTGCAGGTCAAACTTTCAGATTCTGGAAAAAATTTGCAAGATGCTATTTTACAGAACTTCCTGAGCTGCAGTTGGCCGAAGCTGTCCTACTACAAATTTACAAATTATCACACAACCCAACAGAAACTATTTAAAATTCAGATGTTTCTGTATGTTTTATAATTAGTGAGACCAAACTACTTTCATAATCTGCCTGCTGCATAAAGACTTTATGACTCAGACTGGGGGAGTTTCATAAATACTTTGCTCATGGTTATTTAAAAAGATGTTGTCTTATGAAGGTGCTTAATAGGTGCTTCTTCTCCCTCCTTCTTTCTTCTACAATCAGCACATTATCTTAATTGTGCACTTAATGTGGATTAAGCTTGGATAATAGGGAATGCATTCATTTCAGCTCAAGTACAAACTGACCTCCAATAAGTTCAGGTTTTAAAAATTTGGATTAACAGCATCATTTGTAGGACAATTAAGTGGCTTCTTCAGGTCCTCAGTTGTTGTCAGTGAAAACTGAGCAGTTTTGGACTATACTGGATTACCAACATGCCTGAATCCTAGAGTTGAAAGCTCTAGACTAGGTGTAGAATTGTTCTGCATTTGGGACTCCATTTTTATAATAGAGATTACAGCTGGCAAGAGAACTTGTGAGAACCACCTGCATGCCCTTGCAGCTGTTATTCCCTGTGCAGTTCTTTCAAAACAGCTCACAGTTTCTCTGGCTCTCTCATGTGCTACCTCCTTCCAAAATTCCACAGCCTTCCAGGATGTTTTCTCTGACAACTACAGTCTTCCCAGATTTCACACAGAATTTTCGTTTACAGAGAAAACATTTTCTTCCAGAGCTACTTTTCAGATCAGTTCTGTTGATTTCACTAGACATTGAATTAGGCCTTCTAAGAAGTCCTGAAGACCACTGGCCATAAGTTAAACCTGGCATTTGCTTCAAGCTGACGCTGTAATGATTTTTTTGTTCCACCAATAGCCAATATTCAAGCTACAGCATTCATGGGATTACACATGCACTCATAAATTAAGTCAAAGCCTGTTTATACTAGTGTGGAGTGTGTCTGACTTGTGTTTAGCATTTATATGCAATCACCTTTGGCCTTCAGCTGGACTTGCAGACAACACTAACAGATAATGGTTGGTGTGCAGTGTAACTACAGCAGACTATGCAGCAGTCAGCTTTTCCTCATCATGAAGTTCATGTCTGACAGAAAAAGTAGCATTTTAAACTCCAAGAAGTCAGAAGAGATTATTTTTCCCCACTAGAAATATCACTCCTAAAACCTGGGCTTCCAGTCCCAAAGCATACTGTGGACTGGCATGAAATGTGCTGCATTTTAAAATCACCATCTTCTTAAAACTATATTGAAATATAGGAAATGAGATATGTAGGAGAGCAAGGAGAAAATAATATGGATGGCTGAGAAAGGTAGCCCTGGACTGTGTAGTCCTCACTTTATACTTATAGAGACATAGCCTTACCTGTCCTCTTCACTTGTGTCTTTTAATGCAGGTTTGGAAGTCCTAAGCTGTTTCGGTATCAGTGGTTGAAATTGTCATTGTGTTCACCATGGCAATGAGGTGGTGTATGGTCTTTCATCCAGTGCATAAATTACACTTACCAGGAAGAAGGATTACCTAGGTTATGTTAGTTCCACAGTATAGTAAAAAGATACACTGTGCAGGTAATGCAGTTCACAGAGGTAATGTCTCCCTTATTAGGCATATGTGCTTTAAAGGTAGATATAAAATAATACTTAGATATATGATGAAATAATTAGCAAGTATTTATTGATACCTAGGCCAGTACTTTTATTCCCTAGAGATAAAGGTCCTTCCTAAACACGTGTGTGTATCACAGTAAAACTTCCAGCACTAGAACGTGATGCCCAGTGAATCATGAATGAAGGCATGGGGAGTTTTATAGTCCCAGAGTTTGTATAAAGAGACTTTTATCCCACTGTCAGAAAGATGTGAAATTTGTTGTGGTTTCAGCAGGGCAGCTGTAAAAGGACTAAAAAGAGAATAGACCTGAAGGAAGTAAAAAAAAAGCCAAACCTCTTTACTGAGTACTCTCTTACTGAGACACTTGCAGTGCTGCCTAATGGTTAAAAAAAAAAAAAAAAAAAGAAAGATGGTACACGTTCTGTTGTGTGCTGTGAAAATCAGACTAAATTATCCATACAGTTAAAAGCTGTGGGGAGATTATGAGGTAAAGTAACATGATGCACAGAATAATTTATTGGCAGAGTCCACTATGAAACTCGAACTATATAATGCAAGATTCCAGAATCAAAGGGCAAGAGAAAATTTCCTGGTTTGGAGTTCAGAGTCCTAAGCCTCATTCCAGCAGCACTTCAGTCAAGGGTTGGATTTCTGTTCTTTCTTATTTTCTTTTCCTATCCCAAGTACTTCTGTGGCTAACTGGAGCATCCTTTGTGCTTTACAGCCCTGCTGTTTCACATTCCTTCTCACCCTCTGTTCCTAAAAGAAAAGCTGACCTCCTTTATTTGTATTTAGACTCCACAGAAAACCCCTCTGACCAGTACATTCTAATATGTGAAGTGTTCCCGGTGTGTTCTGTACTAAGCTGAAAGTCATCAAAACTGTGTTGTCCCTGTCAGAAAGTTGAAGACATTCAGCCTCACCAGTGCTTGAGACTTTTACAACTGCAACACATGAATCAGATGAGATGCTCTTATTTAATTCCCAAGGACAAATGACACCGCAGCCTGTTGAGAAGTCCCTCAACGACATCCCTAAATTGCCAATCTGACTGGGCATAACTGACAAATTAGAAGAAGAATATTGCTTGTAAATGTCATTGTACACCTGGAACTTTGCAATTACTATCCACAGAAAGGAAAACTAGTAAATTTAGGCTGATGATATGCTCTGTTAACATAGCTCAGCCTAACACAGCCTCTTGTTTTTTTAATGTGCAGCAACAGGAACAAGAACATTTAAAGCAGCCAGAAACTCTTGTATGAAAATGGAAATTACATTGCCAAATGTGCTGGCCTGAGAATACTGGAACTGAAATTTTTAATGTAAGAAAGGCACCATCTACTTTGCATGCATTTATACAAAGGTGGTGCATGCTGAACACATTTAGGTAGCAGGTACATGACACGTGGCAGAGCTGGGGGTGAAGGAGTGTAGTTTGTGCTCAGGACTACTGGGCTTAGTACAGTAGTACAGTCTTATCTGGGAAAAGCTTCTGCTAGCTGCCAGTTTTACACAGACACTCTGAAAAGAATTTTCTCCTCTTCCTACAAAACCATAATTCTTCCTGCTTTTCCAAGACAGAAAGGCCCGCATTTGCCTAAGACAGTAACTTACACATTGTACATTTAGTGTTTGGAGAGTGATGAACTTACCATTCATCGCATGAATATTGACTGTCTGGGAGAGATTAGATAAAAAGTATCCTCTGCTTGAATAGGGAAAATCCTGTCTCCTGGCTGAAAAAGGCTTGAGGTACAGAACTGTAGTTTCACTTTGTTTTAAACAAAAAGCAATTGCTGTGTAATACTTGTAAAGCTTCCATGGCTCACTCCATTTTACTTTGTACAGCTGGCCTTGTTGGGAACCGGGGAGAAATGTGGGAAAGGGTTCACACAAGGTCTCTCAGGCACCTAGTTGGCAGATCTGATTGTCCCTGGCAGTTAAAAAACTACCTGAAAGCTTTTGATTTCCAGCTAATTAAGCTGTTTAAAGTAGCTGGTGAGCACAACTTACCTGGTGAGAGCAAACAGGAGTGTAAGTGGGACAGAAAAAAAAACCATCTCTGGAGCATTAGTCAAAACTGTTTCTGAAGAGATTGTATATGTAGAATACATGCCAGGAGAGTCTAGCAAGAAGGTTTACTGTTTTTTATGTGGGCAGAGCTAAGAAAGTGGCTCCTAACCTTACTCCTTGTGTAGTATATATATCTCCCAAATTCATCCTAATGATAATGTTAGAGATCATACCTATCCTACTTCGGTGTCATGAGTCTATAGGATATACCAACTCCATCTCCAGCTCCTCTAGACTGTCTGAACAGTGATGGTACATGCCCAAGAAACAACCAAATGAGACTATTACACTGTTACAAATCTTTAAGCCTCGGGAGTCTGTGTTGTAACATTTTTGGGACACTATTTTATGTTCACTTCTGTTTTCAGTGCTCTGTCTGGGAGCCAGAAGTTGTTAAAATCCCAGAGAGGATACCTAAAATCTCAGCCTGAAAGTTCAATCTGACTCAAATTCCAGTAATCATTAGTTTCTGCTGTAGGGAAGTTGATTTGGGGAAAGTTTGGTTAGGGTGAGAATGTAACATAGTTACCAGTTTGAGTTCGGAGGGCACAGCAGAGACCTGTGAACACTCTGCAGAGCTGCAAGGAATGGGGGTAGGAATTGCACAGTCTTGTGGACACACTGTCAGCATCAAAACTGAACCCTCTCAACCTGTGAGTTAGCTGGGGCTCTATCAAGTAAGAAATCTTTGTCATACAACCATAATCTGCAACTGAATATGGTTAATAGTTGGTTTTCCCACGGTATGTGTAAATGTTATGACCAAAGCAGATTTAGCAAGAGGATTTAGCCCACAGGGTCCTCTGTATTTGTGTCCTTCAGTTCAGTACAGACAACTACAGGCTGTAGAACTCAGAATCATGTGTAGAAAGGACACTCTTAAGATTAAACCAAATAACCCTTTCCTGTAACAAAAACAGAACTAAACATGAATTAATTACATTGGAGGAAAGAGGCATTTAATGACTATTTCTGTGGAAGAAGTGGTGTTTGGCAATAGATAAATATGTAAAAAGCCTCTGATTAAAAACATAATAATCATGTAAAGAAAGTTCCCCTTTTTTTACCACTCAGTCAGAACCTTACTTCCACAGCCATGTCTGGAGGGATTATGCATGTCTATAAACACAACAGAGTTGTTTTATTTCTTTATTTCCGTTGCAGCAGGGGGGAAAAAAAAACAAAACCAAAAAACAAAGCAAAACAAAACAAAGGTCTCTGTTAGTGAAGATGAACCTTTGTGCTCACAAGCAGAAGCAGGCCAGGCAGCAATGATTCACAGAAGGAGACAGAAGTCTTTTAGTTAAAGTGTGATGACTGGATTTATCGTTCTTCCACATGGCTGGCAGCTAGCTGCAAAGAATAACTGAGATTAAAATGACAACAGAAAGGTGATCCTACTTTGCCTTGCTAGTATTATGAGGAGGAACAAAATTAAGGAAGCTGAGTGAATGGGTCTTGTGGCACAGTTAGTTATTTGCTTTATTCTGTTTGGCTGCTATTCCATTCTCAGAGTGTATCTGCCCTTCTCACAGCTGAAGATTATAGAGCAATGGTTATGCTATGCACAAACATCATCTCTGTCATTCTTGTTGTCTCCAAGAGCCTCATCTAAAGCATGTCCCTGAGCTGCCAACAGAGGGGAATACTTCTGGCACATTACTAACTCTCCCATCTGTCAGTCAGGATGTTATATTCTGACTCTTTGGCCTTTGCTGTTTTGCCCCACTTGAGTTTCATCTTGGGATGTGTGGGAGAACTTGGGTTTCTCTTTACACTTCCTGCTGGCCCATGTTTCTATTATTCCATGGTGACAGAAAGAGCAAATTGGCTTGGGTGTAACAAATTTGGCTGCTGTACTGGGAAACAGCTGTGGAGGAAAAATTCAGATACAGGGACAGGATCTGAGTACTATGAAGAAGTATGGCAACAGGCAAGTCAGAGGCAATGAAAAGTCTTGAATGGCACTTTGGGGCAATTGGGAGAAACTTCCTGAAAACTTACAGCACAGGTAGCCGTTACCTTACATTTTGCACAGAAAGCAATGTAGACTCTGAATTAAGTCCCTCTTGCACTGCCTTTGTGTCAGATTAGTGGAATTAATGTATGAATGCCTTGCTCGCACAGCTGTTGTGAATGGAGGGGTGGAAGGAGGGCCAGGGACTGAATGAGAGCCCAGCACGACACAAAGGGCTGACCCTGGATCTGAGGAAGTTTCAGGAGGTGGATAAGCTGTTCAATAGTTAAGTACCAGCTGGGTGAAGAGTATTGATGGCTAGATACGGGCAGCATGGTGCCCTAGGGGACACTTTTTTTTCTTGCCTCTTGAAAATAGCATCAGTGCTGACTGCAGCTGAAACCTCACTTCTTGTAAATGACTTCAATCATAACAGAATTAGTGTGACCACAGCTTCACAGTGGGCTGGCTTGTCGTTCAAGAAGCTCCTCCTACTGAGCATTCAGTAACTCTTCATGGCTTAAATAACCAGCTTCTATCAACATCTAGCCCCATTAATTGGTTCTGCTCCTTTGCAAGTGGTTTACAGCTGTTGCATTGTCTGTAAATGAAGCTACCCTGGAAGTTAACGTGTATTTCAGTCTAAGGAAACCTCAGTGTTGCTGCCTTTGGGTCCCAGTGGAGCAGGGTGGGGTGTCCCTGCTGCTTGGTGCCCATCCTGCTGCTCGGTGCCCACCCTGCTGCTGTGTGGGGCAGAGACCCACAGGGTCCTGCAAGTGACAGCCATGCTGCAAACGGGATCGTTTTAAAGCTGTCCCTTCCCCACTATAATATATATATAACTATAAATATTGCAGTCTCTTCAAAAATATGGCTTTGCTGTGCTCCTGAGCGTGGTTCAAATTCCTCCATAGTCCTTTAACAGACTGACTGTTTATTTCACTTGCAGCCACAGTCAAAAGGTCAGAGGAAAGAGCTGGGCAAGAGCAGGAGGGACAGGAATCATCACTTTTCACGCGCTATTTAGCAGGAAAGATTAAAATCACTGCACTGTTATGTGTTTCCATTGCTTTAGGTGCAAAGTACTGCAAATACCCTATTTGACCCTGCTGATACTTCATTAAAACTGAGGATCACAGATGTGACAGCTGACTTTGCTACAGAGGAGATTCCTGCTGTCCCCCTTAGATGTGACATTGCCCTCGAATCAGTGGACACAGGTAAGCAGGCATTGTACCCAGCCATTCATTTGCTCTCAGAGTCCCAGTGACACTGCGAACACACACACTGTATTAGGATTTCTTAGTTGCTTTGGAGCAACCTACATATATTACATATACCTACTAGAAAGAGGACCTGCCTGGCCATTATACTGTATATTGAAGAGAGAAAAAGAGACAAGGAAAGGAAGGGGAAGAAAAATAAGGAAGGTAAAAAGATAATGTAATCTAAAAGTACAAGTCAGCTTCGTCTCCTCTTTACTTAAGAGTCATTTTATACAATTCTGACCTTCTTGCCCTTATTTATAATTTTGATTATATTTTTTCTGAGCAATCCCATATTTGCATTTCATATTAAAGATAAAATGAAGGTATTTAGGCACCTCATGTGGGAGGATATGGATCATTTTTCCTAAACTTACGCTAAAGCAATAAAGGGGAAAGAGAAACAAAATAGCTTTGTTTCTGCCAGGAAGAAAATTAAATGGTCTCAATCCTTATGTTTTTCATTCCAAGCCTCTCAGTGGGAAGCCCCCTACTGTCTATCCAGGTCTAGTTTGGTTTTACCAGAAGTAGCAGGGAACCTTCTAAGCTACATTGTGCTTGTAATGCTGTCTTGTGGACACTCATTTATAGAGGAAGGCAGTTCAGGCCCTGAAGGGTTAAAAGGTTAAAAGTGTGGAGCTGGGAAGAGTATGGGAAAGGGATAACAATCTCTGCAGACAGCAAACCAGTTTGGCAGCCTTCACCATAAAAAGGCTTTTCTTCCAATTTAACTTCTTAATGCTATTCACAGTCAGGCAGTGGCTTTGCTCTGCTCTCCTATCTGCTGCATAGCACAGCATTCACTTCTTGAATTTATATCCTTGCAGCTGCTGTGGGAAAATGTATCATTTGGCAACTAAATCCAGCTTTATAATTAAGCAGAAATGCTGCTAAGGACTGATCCAAAGAACATTTTTAGGAAACAACACACTAAAAAGTCTCATGTTACTGCCTGTGTATTCTCTCTTTCTCCCTTTTTTCACAATGTCTAATGCACTTAGTTTAGAGGAAACCTATTTATTCCAAAGAAACCTCAACGATTTAAGAGCTGATTGGGTAAATATCAAACCAATGATTCAGTAAGGATCACTACAGAACATAAACTCAGTGTTTCCTAAAAGTGGCTTTATCTTTAAAAGGAATGTGAATTACAATAGGGGGAGAGACTTTTTATCTCCCAAACTCTGAGGATGACTTCATTTACTGCTTGCAGTTCCTGTAAGCACTGTAGATCTGTGCTGATAGAGTACATTTCTGTGAAAGACTCTGTGTCTTCTTTGAAGTGATTTGGTTCAGCTGGTTTTCTAAGTCAGCTTTTCATGGATTTCAGGAAATGCTCGGGGGAGGGGAGAACCACTTTCTCATAATGCAGGTGACATTTTGCCAAATCAGGCATCTCAAGCCATTCAGTTGCAGCTCTGTGGGGCACCGGTTTTGCTTTTCATGAGCAGACAGAAACAAAACTAAGGCAGTTTAGCTTTCTCTCAATGCAGTTTAGCCACTAGAAATTAAAGCTGCAAATGTAGAGGCTTATGCTCTCTGGATCCTGTCATGGAACCAAGTCATAGGTTCTTTTAAAGTATCAAATCTGTGCACTGCAGGTCACCAGGAATTAAAGACAAGAAAAGTCTTTTTTAGGTTTAAGGATGTCTGCACCCTTGTCACTTTGTGCATGTTAGTTTTCAAAGAGATTAAGCTATCCTTTCCCCAGTGCACCATAATGGTAGTGTTCACAGACTTTTAAAGCATGTGAACAGCATTTCTGGGCAGTTTTAATTTTCCCCACTGAGGTTCGTGGAACCCCACGAACATAACAATTGGTTATGTCAGACAGCAACCTCTCCTTGCTCAGGATCTTGTACCTTTTAGCACTAATAAGGCCAGGCAGAGTTGGTGCAATTTCCTCACCCAAGGTCTCAATTTACTCTATCAAAAACTATGCAGCACTGTAGTCTTAACATATTGCCCCTGCTCTCATGGATTTAGGTTCCTGGGCAAATTCATCCCGAGTGCACGTTCTACTTGCTTGCATCTTTGGCTTGTAGCTTTTGAGGGTAGGAATCCTCTGCCTGCTGGACTAGCACTAAGACACACTGCTTTGGTAGGGCAAAGAGCAGGACCACATGGAGACCTGTCTGCAGCTACACACTCAGTAAAGCAGCTCAAGTTTGTCACCAGGATAGGTACCAGAATCTTTAAAACTGAAAACAGAGATGCTACTTTTTTTAAAAACTGTCACAATAAAGTTTATTATGTTAATATCATTAAAAATAATATAAAATAATAAAATCTTCTGCTTGGCAGAAAAATTATGCCAGGGTTTTAGAACCCCAGGTCTGTGCAAACAGTTTTTGTAAACATAGGAAGTCAAGTGTTCAGGTTCCGTCCCAAAATACAGTAAATTGCTACAAAAATAAGTTTGCTCACTGTCAAACATATTTAAAAACCCAGGAAGCTGGATTTCGTTACGCATTTCTCACGTGTCCCGATGCAGGTAATGCTGTACTTATATCTGAAATGGAAAGGATTTCAGATAGTCCTTTAAAACAGGATTGAGGGGGATCTGGTTCAAGTTCTCTCCTCCAAAAGTCTTCACGATGCTCTTCCGGCAGAGCTCCTGCAGCGGCTGCACCCGGACCTTGCGCAGGGGGGTAACCAGTACCTTCCTCGGGGAGCTCAGGTAATGTTCCAGCAGCTTAAAAAGACAGTCGAAAGTCTCTTTGCTGCCATCCAGGCTGAAACGCCCAGTCTGAAAGTTAATCCGGATGCTGGTGGGCCCAGTCGCAGTCTTAACACTGATGGCAAAGAAGCAATTCTTCTGTGTGCTGTCCCTGATGAGGAAGGTGCCCTCGGGCTCGCCCTTGAGCTTCTCGTGGGCAGCACTGACGGACAGCGGGCCCCAGTAGAAGCCACAGGCGTCCAGCAGGCTGCTGGCCCGGGTGATGCTGCTGAAGTCCGCCTGGGAGCGGAAGGTTCGGAAGTGCGTGTTGCCCTGTGCCTGCACAGCGCCGGGCCGGCCGGGGCCCTGGAAACCGCGCGCCTGCGAGCGCTCCCGCGCCGGAGGGTCGAGAAGCCGTCGTGGATCTGCTCCAAGTGCATTATCTGCTGACACCTTGCTGTGCGCTACCATCCTACAGCCGAGAGCAGCCCAGGCGGTCTTCCATAGCGTCAGCGGCTACGGCAGGGCAGCTTTCCAGCAGCTATTCTGAAATGCCAACGAGAGACACGCTGTGAGATCCCCAGAGGCAAGCGGCTGCGGTCGCTGAATGACCCAAGTCTCCCACTGAATACACCTCCCAACCATTATAAAATAATCAAATATTTATTTTTCCAATTTACACCAGGCAGACGATCGCTCGCCTTCTGACAAGGTTAGCAGTCCATCACTATGGCAAAGTCCAAAGCTCCAAAAATATTTAGCAAGGATCATTAACAGCTACAGAGGATGATGCGGTTTCCCTGAGAAGGTACCTTGTGCACACCCCATCGGATTCTCAAGTTTTCAGAGAACAAAGCAACACGGTTTTACAGGTGAATGACCAATTTCTCTTGCCTAATCCCAACGGCGATGGCAGAACTCAGACAATCTCCTTATTTGTTGCATTGTGTGAAAAAGAGAAAGTGAGCGAAGAGGATGTTTCCGGATAATTGGGGAAGAGGATGCAACCGAAGTGTAACTCGGAGGGGCAGGCTGTAACCCGGCCAAGTTACATAGCAAGCCTAAAACTTCTTTCCTCTCCCCTGTTAACCTGAGGCTCAGCCATAAAAGGCTATTTCCCATTCCCCAACTTTCCCCTGAGACAGCAATGCTACAACCTCACTAGCTTATACCAGTCAACCTCTGTGAACCCTTAAAGCATTACTCTGCAGTCTCTCCCTCTTTTTTTGTATTGCATGCACTTTAAGTGGCCCAATCTAAATGGCTTCCTATTGATATATCTTTCAGCATGAGGGACTAAATTCATCCCTCGTGTTACTTCAAAGGAATTAGCAGTGCTGCACCAGGAATGAGTTTGGCCTGAAATGTCTGCCTCTGACAGTGTGGTTCAATACATCTCCACTGGCTGCCTTGACCTTACTGGCAAGCATAGATTTTAGGATTTATCCCTATAGTCAGATATAGATCTGCAGCAGCAACTTGTGAGAAACCTTGAAGTATTCTCAGAAATGAATCCCCCAGCCACCTTACGGTTCATGGTAACATGCTAATGAGGATTTCAAAGAAAGTATGCAGCTGGATTCCTGTCTGTGCTGATTTAACAGCTTGATGTTCGGTTTCATTTAGGTCGTATTACCTCCTCAGGCAGCTAAGAAGGTTATAAAATCCTGCTGTTGGCAAGTAACAGGGTGAAAGAAGCACTGGGCTTGCTTCGCACAGCAGAAGGAAACTGATGCCAGTTTTTCCAATTACTGAGCCAGGATTATCGCTCAGTGTTTAAAGTTTAAAAATTTAATTTCAGGACGCGCTGGGGAGAAATAACCAATAAGCCCCAAATCTAAAAATCAAAGCGCTCCCTAGCAGAAGCCGTA
Organism: Grallaria varia; assembly: GCA_013396735.1. Classification (NCBI taxonomy): domain Eukaryota; kingdom Metazoa; phylum Chordata; class Aves; order Passeriformes; family Formicariidae; genus Grallaria; species Grallaria varia. Next base: position 859,799 of record VWZG01003361.1, on the reverse strand, counting down.
GAGAGCCAAGAGAGAGGGCACAGAGCAAACAGGGGGCACACGCCAGACCTCAGAGCCCGCAAGCCGGGGCAGGGGGCCGGGCGGAGGGTGCCACGACGCCGCCGGAGCGGTCCCGGTGGCGGCCGGGCGGTCACTCGGTGCCGGAGCTGCCCCGGCTCCCACCGCACAGCGCCGGTGCGGGACAGGAGCGGTGCCGCTTTATTGCTTGTCCCGCTATTTTATACCAGGCACGAGAGCTCTGTCTGAGCACATCGAGCCGAAAGGGCAGGGGAAAAAACCCCAGAAACAAACCAACCAAACCACAACAAAAATACTAAAAAATTACAAAGACCCCCGAAGCCACCGCGCTCCTGCACGACCGGCAGGGCTCCTCCGAAATGCCACCTCTCCTGGCTGCGGCGCAGGAGCCTCTCGGTGTCCCCCCCGGGGAAAGAGACCCTGCCTCACCTCGGGGCGCCGTGGGTGGGGGCCGTCCCCGGAGCGCAGCACACGCTGCTAGTCCCAGTCGTGCTCCTGGCGCTAGTCCTGGTGCTGGCCCGGGCCGGCCGAGCATCCTCCGCCGGGGGCNGCACGGGTTGCTCGGCTCCTCCCCCGGCTTCTCGGAAAACACGTGGCTACTACACTTTCGCTTTCCCTCTCCCCTGGCCGGGAACCGGCGGTGCTGCGGAGAGTTCCCCGCCCCGCCCCGCCCCGCCGCCGATGGCGGTCCCCGGGTGACCCCGCTTCTCATGTCCCACTGCCTCTGGGTTTACTCGTTTTCTTTCCTTTTTTTTCGATCAGGCGAGCCCGGCGGGAGGTGCCGCGGGGTAATGCCGAGCACGGGAGCGCTCTGAGGCCGCGGGGAGGAGAGGGGGCACTGGAGGGAGGCGATGGATGAGGCTCGGACTGGCAGCCGGCCCCACACACGGCGGGGGAATGGCAAGGAAAGCAAGTAAGCAGTGTGGGAAGTTTTAACGTGAAGAAACCTGCTCTCCTCAGAGCTAACAGGTCAGCATGGACAGAACAGGTGAGAGCAATTAATGTGTAACTTAACTGTCCAAGAAAGGGCAAAAAATTAGACCAATAGTAATTTTAAAGTGAGGAAAGCATTCAGAGAAGCCTGTGATCCTTCCACTGAGAGGTCTGTAAAGATGCTGCACTGGGGTTTGAGTTCTCAAAGCAGAAATTCCCTGGGGTTTTCTACAGGATTATCAGAGACAAAAGTTCAAATGCCAGCTGTATTTATAACCTTGCCAGCAGCCAGTGCAGGAAACTTGGGATGCTGTTCTGCCCACCCAGATGGAGATTTAGAACCTCAAGTACCAAACCAGTGTCTTATGCGCTCCCTGAAGCAGGCCCAGTAAAGTATGCTTTCTTCCAAAGAGGATGCTTCTTATAGTAATAACCAACATGTGTAAAAGGCAAGAAGTTTTCCTGCAGTCAACATGTGTTTTGTGACAGAGAAAAGGAAACACCTCTGTCAAATGATTTAAGGGGAGAGGGGCTGGCAAGGCCTTGTGAGTTGTCAGGCACAGAGATTCCATTTATGCCCAGAATCCTCTCTCAAACAATTTTGGCATAAGCAGCTGGGGGAAGCTTGCCTGCTTTTCTGTGTAAAATAAAAGCATGGAACTGAAACTTACTTTAGAATTTGAACATGCAATAGTGAGAAGTGTTTTGCCACTATTTGCTTTGGCACAGTGAACTCCCCGCTGTGGGCAGATTTGATGGTTTGATGTTTGTTCAGGCAGGTAGTACAACCAGGCCTTCCCCATAACAACTTAAAGTATATTAGGCAAAACTAAGTCCCCTTCCCCCCCCTTCACCCTTCAAAGGAAAGGGTTTCGAAGTCCTTAATTCTGTCAAGATAAAGTAAATCAGACCCAAAAGTACAGCTCAGCTGCTCGAACTCCTCCCTAGTCCCCCAGGGTGCCCAGCCCAGGTCCCTCCCTGCTGCTGCCACCCCTGTGGCTTTCAGCGGGCGCACAGCATGGTTGTGGTGCAGCACAGTGGTGTGCCTGTTTCTCACATGAGATGGAGTTGGCTGAAGGCTGCTGTGGATGTGCCAGGAATGCAGTTTCACTCTCATATAATACTTAATTTTGTAAGTTCACAGGGGAAAGAAAGATCCTGCAGGTGCACATGCAGTCTGTCTACCATGTACTGAGTAGTGCAGCTTATAATGGCTCTGTCCAAAAAATCATCTTCATTGAGCAGGAATGTGGTAATAATATTTAGTTGCAAAGCTTCAGAGCTTGGCAAGGCTCGAGCGGGTAAGTGAACTCCCACATACTGAGGAAGAGTGATTAAGTGAGCCTGCCAGCTCGGACACCAAAAGCCAAGTGTGTCAGGCTGCTGCCTATGGAGTTTGACATATCTCTGTGTGAATCACAGTGAGAGTGGCCCAAGGTGCTCCGTAAAGTGCCTTAAAAAGGCTTGCCCGGGACAAGTGGGCATCACTTGTAATACACGAAGGAGACCTGCACAGTGAGTGAAGTTTTTGTGACAGGAAGAGCTGGCGTTTTAGAAGTCCCACAAATCGAGCTTTCTTGAGATATCTTCAGTTTCTCGCACTCGTGTTTCATTTTTGCAGTCCCCCATTCCCATCCTCTTTCTTTTCTTATATCCACTCCCTCGATTTGAAACCCCTGCAGTGTGGGCGCTGGGCAGATTGGGGAGTTACGTACCCAGCAGAGGGCACTGCAGAAACTGGGAACCGGAGCAGGGCTGCTGGACAGAGCACACGGAGAAGGTTCTCCAGAAAGGACTGAACTTGAAAGCACAGCTGCCACTTCAGATTATTCTGATCTGTGCCCTGTCACTCAGCTTAGTGGGCAGTTTGGTAAGTAAAGCCTTCTGTGTGAAATACCTGTTTTTCTCTTCTTCACAAAGTACCTTTTCACGTAGAGAAACAAACTGTGTTCCCTTTCTTCCCTGCTGATGGTCTCAGAAAAGCAAAGCAAAGGCTGGGGAGAAAGAAAATTATCAGGAGACATTCTCCCATCTTCCTTTCTCCCTTGTTTCCTGGGGCAGGGAAGTAAATGCTTTTGATCTGAAGGTTCATATCAGTAAATCTCCAAAACTAGGATAAAGAGCGAAGTCAGCTTTTGTTAAAATAAAAGTTCTTCCCCCTGTTTTGTAAACATTCCTTTGGAAGATGACAGAAGATTCAGAGGAATTGCTGGGCATTTGTGCAGCAGGAGCATGGCAGGAACCAGGGCAGAGGGTAGAGGGAATCTGTTCAGGAACACTGGGAATATGGATGCCATGTAAAGTCTGCCAGGAGACAGTAAGGGAAAAAACACAGTTCTGAGAATGGTTTTGGAGGTAGGAGAGTACAGTATCTTCTGGGATACATGAGACATTTGCCTGTTGGTTAGTTTGTTTTCCAAAACCCATGCTTTCATCCCTGCTGGCAGCAGTGTAATGCAGACACAGCTTCCTTTATTTATGCTCCAAGCCTTTTCTCACCCCGTGAAACCACCAAGAGGGAGGATACCAAGAGAATACCAGGTGTGGTATTCCCCAGTATAAATTTCATTATGGGGTGCTCCACGCCCTGCTGAATTAATCCCTACTGCAGGGATAGTCCTCTGGGGGGAAAAAAAAAGTCAAAAACCCGAAAGGCTTAGAAAATCAGCAACATGTTAGCCTTTTCCTACCTTTTGAGAATAGAAGCAGACACTGATTCTGTTATGAATCTGGATTAATTGGCAGGCTAATGTGTCTGTGGAATAGTGTGTTGCTTAGAGTTTTTTTCAGTAAGTGGATGATCAGTGTGGAAATTTAATATGGAATTGCTATTTTCTTGGAAGAACAGTTCAGTAAACAGGGTCACATATTTTTCTATTAGTGTTTTGAGGTTAGAGCCTCTCTTGTGCTGATACTGTAAGTGGTAGCTCTTATGTGAATGTGCTCATTATCTACACTGATAAAATCACCAACATCATCTTTAGAAAAGGGGAACTTAAACGCCAAGAGATTCAGTGATTTGCTTGAAGTCACAGAGCGAGATAGTCTGCAGAAGGGCTAGGAATGGAACATAATTCAGGTCTTCACAGCCCCATACTAGAAACTTAACCACAATACCATCCTTCCTGTTTTAGTGGGTTTTGTTTTCTTCTCCAGAATCTGAATTTTCATTTAAACGAAACCCTTGAAATCGGAATTCTTTGATTTTGCAAGTAAATTAGACACCACACTGTCTCTGAGTCTGCTTTCAGATGCAGTGAAACCAGCAGCACTGAGCGAAGTGTGAACCTCTGTCACCCACTCTGATTAGGTTTTAGGGTCAGAGTTTGATGCATTTAAATGGGATGTGTCCAAGAGGTGTAACTATTGTGACTAGCCATTTCCTCACACATTTCCTAATTCCATACATCCATTCAACCATTTTCTAAGTCAAGAGATGATAAGGTGGTCCTGAGGAATACAGCTCATCCTCTTATCCTTTTAGTCAGTTCTTCCAGATAAAGTGCCTACAAAGATGACTCACCTTACAGTGATATTAGTTATCATGCTCTCTGTCACTGAAGAACAATGTGTGTCTGGCACAGTTGTCAGTCACAGCACACATGTCATTATGCCAAGAACAAAATACACTGTTATCAAGCCTTGATAAGCATCATGCCTCTACCTAGACAAGGGTTAGCCAGCTAGTACAGAATTAATAAATTCTGTCTGAACTGGAATTCGTGCTGTTCTGCAGAGAATGCACAGGTCAGATCCCACCCAGCTAGGACGGACAATTTGAATTAGTGGGTTTTTCTTCTTAAAAGGATCGCTGTTTTAGTTGTTAGAAAGTACGCATGTCTACTGGCTAGAATGAAAAACTCTGGGTTTTGGAAGTTAAGCAAATGAAACTTAATTGTGTACTAAAACTGAATAACAGCTAAGCCTCTCCCTCCCATAAATTCCTTTGAATCGTACATGTTGTCTGAAATATTTCACTGTAAGAGATATAAACTGCTATATTTCAAATAAGCAATAAATTAACTGTCTGAGCCTATGAGGGAAGTTTCTTCCTAAGCTGGCTCTTCTGGAATTGTTTATTTTAAGTTATGTTAGTTACTTTTTTAGGGGTAGTTAATGCCGATTTCCCTGAGCTCAGACTAAATGGGTCCTGTCTAATGTTTCAGTGGAAGCTCTTTGTTGATATTAACCAAGTCAAATCAAGATTCACATTAGTCTCATGAATTCAAATGCTGAGCAGTTAACCACACAAAAAATGTGGTTTGGGCTTTCTGCATCTCTGTAGTTTAGACATCCTTCTTGGTAATAAGTTGAGTGGGGGAAAAAAAAGGAAAGTCTCAAATTGTTGATAAAAGCCCTGTGAAAGGGCAGCCTGCTTTCTGGTGGGTTTTGCACCTGAATGACAATGGATTGATCATGTGTGTGTGTGTCTGTATGTGCATACTGCACAACTGATGAAGGAAATTTGGATCCCTAAAAACGGTGTTGGTGATAATTCCAGAGACAGCAGAGTGTTGTTCAGGAGAACTGCAGCTATTAATACTGGGCTGGATATGTTAAAGCAGGAGCATATAAAGCTAGTTTGGCTTCCAGATACACTTAGTGGATTACAGAGGTTTCAGTGCTGGCTGGAGGAACATAGACTTTGAATTTCAGAGCCAGTTGCTAATTTTATTCGAGTGGGAGTGATCCTTCCCAAACTGAACCAGTACAGAGCTCTGCTCCCCTTCCATGGCCTCCCTTGCTGCCCCGGCTCCCTTCCTTGCTTGAAGCCACAGTCTTTGTTTCTCCAGTTCCCTGTTCTCGTGTCTTTTCAGATGCCAAGCCCATGGAAGAACATGGCACAGGACTGATGCTGGACTGTGCTGGGGGTTTGGAGCCCAGATTAGTGTTTGTACATGCAGTTAAGAGTCCTTGGGCAGTTACAGATCCATGAAATACAGGAAGGGCATTCTGACTGTAAAGAGTGCACAGGAGAGGTTGGAAGCTTTGGGAAAAAAATATTTTTGAGTGGCAACCTTCAGGATTCCAAGCAAAAAATCAAGTAATAATCCAAAAAGGTCTCCAGTGTGTCTTTATTACCATTTTAAGGGTATTTTTACTCTCTGCTTTTACAGTTTCCCATTCTTACAGGCATTTTTCACCACTTCTCTTTCTTTACACTGCCTGTTTAACTTGTCCTGAATGGTTTACATGGCTACTAATTTTCATTTGCTGCTGCAGGTGGGCAGTTTTGATACTCCTTCGGGTGCTCCCAGGAGTCTGTCTATTCAAACCAGAGGCAAATGCTGATCTTCCTCTGAAGTAAGTCAAGGGTTGTGGAATCGGTTTCTAATGTATTTTATTCATGGCCATAATCAGCATATGAGGAGATTTTTAAGGTTGGGGTGAGGTGGAAGAAATGACTCAAGTGTTCCCTCACCTTTGGTTTTCACAGAAACTGATTAAAATTCATTCTTAACATGGCCAAATGAATGCAAATCTCAGTTCTAATTCCTTGAATGTCGAGAGATTCTGTAGTCCAAATTAAAAGGAAAAAAGTGGTCTTGTTTTTAAAGTGAACTGATACAGTGCTGCTATAGGAGACAGAAGGAGCACATAGGAAGTTGAGAAATCAGAAGGTGGTGGCATAGCAGTGTCTTGCAGCTTCTCATCCAGATCCAGGTGGACAATCTTATTTCTTTCACAATTCACTGAGACATTTTCAGATGACTTGGCTGGACTTTTAATACTTGAAGTATCAAGCCTGGATGACTAAATCTGAATAAATCAGTATTAATACTCAGCCTTGAGAAAATACCTTTCATGGGCATGATACGCTCACTTCTGTATTTAATGTGATTGTAATCTATCTGAATTGGCAGATCATTTTGAGAGTTGCAGTCTCATCTCAAATCATAAACCACCTGATGATGATGGAATATATTAGATCCTGCAGTATCTAATAATTCCTATACCAAACAAATAGAAACTACTGATGTGCATCTTTTATTCTACTGTACAGATGGATCCTGTATAGATTTTATTATTGTCTTATGGTCTTGGCTAGTTATGTAACATGTGTCTGCAAAGATATAGGCAAGAAATAGCAAATGTGAATTTTAATGTCCCAGTTTTCCAAGTATTGAGAAATTACTCAGATTTCTGTTCCTCCCCTGTCTCTGGAGGAAGGATAGATCCTGATAGGTGGGTTAACAGTTTTCTTCAGAGTACAAATATTAATTCCTCACTTGCCAAGAAAAGAAAAGGGAAAAAACCCAAAAAACCCAAAAAACCACCGTAATTGCTCTTGTGGAAAAAGAATTGGATTTTTTTCTTCGGACATTTTCCCTCTCCAGATTTATTGCAAACCTCAGCCAATTTTACATGTGAACTCAACAAGTAGTGTTCAGAATAGATTAGCTTCACCACATTCCAACTCCAGGAACATTTCTAGGAATAAGCTAGCAATTTCTGACAGGAGGTAAAAAGTCCTTTAAATGTAGAATTTTTGGCATCTGTTGTTAAAGTGGTAAATTAGAAACATCATCTAATGATGTTAATGAAGCATTCTCTAATTTTAGAAAGATCTGCATTAGTTAGATACAGACCTCACCACACACACTTTTGGATTAATTAAGAAGAAATATTACGTTATGTAAAATTAGTGTAGCTTTGCATGCAGGCCTTGATGTCCCCTATCAGTAAATTACATAATAAAGAATATGAGAGTGGGAAGAGTGCCCAGCCTGGAGGATTTCCTGCAGGAGTTCTGGAGAGACCTCACTGAGTAGCTGTTGTAGGGAGGTTTGCTGTCTGTGGTGACTCACCTTTTAAGGGCCACTTTGTCCCCTGACTGTAAGAAGTGTCATTGTCACTTATCTCAGACTGGCGTGCTATGCTGTGTTTCAGTTGCAGGTCTATTTCCGTTCACAATGACGTCAAAATAAAATACTGGCAAATGGGTCCAGAGGAAGCCTCAGACTCAGTTACATAAACAGAATGCCAAGGTGACCTTCAAAAACTTAGGGGCCATCTGAACAGTGACATGTGATGACCTCAAACCTCAAGTAACTCTAATACAACTTTACTCCCAGAAAAACCTTTTGGGGAGCTGAGTGGAGCTATTATAGGTGAGCAGTTTAAATTGGCACTTCTCTTTAGTTCTTTCCTCCATCTGTCCTGTTTTGGCTGTCTTACACCATTGGAGTACAGACTGAGGAACCTCCCAGTTTTCACAGCAGCACCAAAACTGTGCCCAGGACTTTCTGGGTTTACCTCTAAACAAAATGATCTGTATATTCCTGGCATTACAACCTCATCCAACATAAATTACTGCAGCCTTCAGGTCATTGCTGATGTAGTATATACTTAAGCTGAAGTTCCATAGATTTCTCTAATCGCCAGTTTAAAAATTCAGGTTAGCTGGGTCTTGTCAAGAAAAAGCAGATATAATTCTTCACATGCCAAGTATTGGGGCTTTTTCCGTCAAGAATTTTTATAGGCAAACAGATCAAACGAAGCACCTCTACAATACTTGCAAGAAATACCAATACACTGACAAATAGGAATTTAAATACTGAGCTCTCTCTCATGGTTTCCCGTATAAATAGGCTTATATCCTCTCTCCCTATGTCTATAAGGAAAGGCTAAAATACTAACAGGGAGTATGGATTTTGCAGTTAGTCAGCCCCTTTGCAATGCTCATACAGTGCTGTGTCTCACTGCTGGCGAAGGTGGAGCAACTACAGACAAGGTCCTGCATATCTGAGGTCTGCTGGGCCTCAGTGGCCTGCCAGACACCCAGCATTCCTGGGTATGTTAAAAATGCTCCAGCATCTTCCCAAGTCCATAATTACAGACTATGCTTTGGATCTGTAGTGAGTTTAGATTTCTTTGCCAAAGACCTGGCAGGAGTTTCATTAGAGTCCTTCTAAAGATTTCCTGTTACAGTAGTACATAAACACAGGAACAATAGTACAGTGTCTGTGGTCTTACGAAGTTTCTCAGGATTTTTTTCCTTTGTTGTGCAGGATGAACATTTTGTTCTGTAGCCTGTGCTGGTGCTTTAATAGGAATGTGATGGATATGTCCTGGCTATAGCCGGATGCAAATGTGACTTCATGTGAGACTTGACTTCTGCATCCGAAATGCTGCAAGAGGCAGCTGGGCAAAGATCTCCAAGTAGATGTTTTTAGTAAAATGGAGAAGCAGGATTGCACTCAGAAGAGGGGTCCAGACCTTAGCTCCACTGCTAAAAATAGCCTGGGTTTGAAGGGATTAAAGACAAAGACATTCAAAGTTCTCTTCTACGTACATTTGTGTTACAGATTTTGAATTAGCTGAAAAGATACTGCCTAGCTCCTCCAGTTTAATTCTGTCTTTTTATTCCTTGCATATTTTATCCTTACTTTCCCAGTGTCCCATCTTCCCCCCAGCAGTCATTGACCACTGGGCCACGGAGCAGGGAAGCCCAGGGCAGGGCTGTGCACTGTGCCAGGGGGCAATGCCAAGAGATCCCTGAACTGGACGGTTCTGTGAGTCAGGGCTGGTCAAGCACTGGAACAAAAAAGTCCTCACTTCTTGCTTGCTCATGGACCATACTAATAATAGCTCAGCCCTGATAAGTGTGCAATATATAACAGTGTGTTATTCCAGCAGTAAGTTGCATAGCATTCCAGACGTTTCCTCTGCTGTTTCCCCCTGTTTCTATGAAATTCAGTAAAAACCTTAGTCCAATACACACACACAAGAATATTTACTCTCAGTGGCTGCATTTATCATCAAAGTTGGTAATGTTTCCTGAAATGGGTTTCTGATCCCCCCTGAAAGGCTGCGGGTTTTTCTTCTTTTTTTCTCCTTTCTTCTTTTTTTTTTCAAAGGTTAATTTCAGGGAAACTGAACTACATACATGAAACTGTAAAATATCAACTTTGTAGATACATTGTGATATCAAGGGTGTAATGCGTGTGACCTGCCTCCAGTTCCATGAATTCCAGTGAATTTCCAGTTTCCACGAGCGGGTGGCAGGCAGATCTGAGTGTGGCTATTTTCTGTTCATTTTGTGCCAACACGTGGTTGTGATGGTGGCAGAAGAGTAGGATGGGTGTGATCTGGGGGGAGAGGGAAACACTAGACTCAGACTGGGGAGGTAAACCCATTGGTTGTTACGCAGTCGTGCTCACTGAGTTGTTTCAGATCACTTATGAATCCTCTTCATGTGACAGACTTGCTGCATAAAATACCAAGAATGGTACAGCTTACAAAGCTTTGGCAAATGGACCATCCCTCATGATTCATGCAGCATCCTTTCCCTGCTCTGCGTGTGATGAGCTCTCAAATGTGTTCTTGAAAGGCAGGGCTAACGCTGAACCTGGATTTCAAAAACAACCAACAAACGGAGTTTTGTGCAGCGTAAAAAAGAAAAACTGAGCCTGAGTGTCTGAAGCTGCCAATGTAGATTGTCAAAGCAATTTTTTGCGTGTTTGCATCAGTTGTTTTAGAAACAGCTTTAAGAGGCTTTTTTCTCTTAATTTCACTCAGGCCTTAACTTTGAGACACTGAGAGTGTCACTGCCAACTGCCCAGAAGTCCTGTGGCTGATTCTAATTTGCATAAACTTAACTGCATGCATATGCAGACAGAAATGGGTCCAGCAGAAGTATTTTCTTGGGTTTAGGTTTCTTCCCTCTTTTCAGGGCTGGGAAATATGACAGATGCCTGCACAGGCAGAAGCAGATTTGGAAGGGTCTGTGTCATAGTGTTGTTCTCCACTGGGTTCACTGCACCGAGGAGCCCTCCATGGCAGGGGACAAGTCCTCATCACGGGGGATTTAGTAGCCATTCCCCTCTGAAAATGGGATTTTGGTGAAGTCATGAGACCCCATCACTCTTCCAGAGAATTATTGCCCCATTTCCTCTTGTGTTCTCCTAATTAGCAGTTTGCACTTGAGCGGAGACCACAGCCTTCCTCTCAGCCTGTGCACTGGTGCACACACTGCACCGATTTGATGTGGTTACAAAGCCAACAACTCAAAAACTGGGCAATATCAGATTTACATTTGCATATGCAGCCTGCAATTTGCCCACTCACATGTTTGTGCACCGAGTGACACAGGGCTGCTGGGGAAATGTGTGATCTTAACTCTCGCAAGACTAGGACAGAACTGGCAGGAAAAGCAGGGAAGGTCCTGTATCAATTTTAAGGGCTGGAATTTGCAAATTTTTTTTTTTTTAGCATAGATTCCTATAGAGAATTCTGTATTTTACAAAGAAGAAACCTTTCTAGCATTCCAGAATGTTTTTTCATACCAACGTACTGTTGTTTTAATTATGTTAATTGCCAGAAAGATAATGTGCTGAATGTGGGAGAGCAGGACTCTCCCAGGTGCTGAATGTGGAGGTGACTGAGTTGAAGCAGGATAGGCTGGCACCACTGTGGCTCCCCCGGCCTTTCTGGATCTTTGAGCTCCTGCTTTACTTAAAACTAATGACAAGACACTAGAATTGCTCCAGTTTTGAAGTGCTTTTGTGCTGCTGTAGCCGCCTGTGCTCACAAAGCATGTGCTCACTGACAGCATGCTGGTTTCTAAACAGATGAGTTGTGCAGTGCAAAGCGTGTGTGCAGGTCAGGGATGACTCAAACAAATTCGAGTGGATGGAGAAAAGGAGGTAGAAGGGGCAGTATTTCTTCCATCTGAAGTGAATACAGAGAAACCTCATGAAAAACCAACGCTAAACATATGTGGCCTTTTGGAAAGTGCCTCTGTGCAGATGCATCCACAACATCTAGAGTGATAAAATCACCTACCGAGCTGAGTCGAATGGCACATTGAAGAAGAGCTGTAAATAAAGTGGTAGGCGGTTTCCTGCTAAAACTCCCCTGCGTGTCCAAGAACCCACTGTGACTCAGCCGTTGCAGTCACTGGGAACTTGGTGCAGACACCCTTTACTAGTTGGGTGGTTTTACTTCTCTTTTTGCACCATACCAAGAGGGGCTCCATTCATCCCTGGATTGACAATATGACACATTATTTTTTGTTGTTGTAAGGTAATGATCTTACGTAGACCCAACCAGACTGTTCAGGCTTCTTGTCTGATTATCAATGACCTGCAAAATGCTCTGTCTGCTTGGATCTTTCATGTGAAACTTCTTGGGACTTATATTCACATCCTTTAACTAGACTTTTACCTGCATCTCTTGACAGCCTAAAAGTCAAATTAATGTTGCCTTAATTTATGTGCAAGAATGTGATTCTGTGATCCAGCATTACAGATGTTTACCATTATAATCCTCAGGAATTACTTTTTTTTTTATTTTTATTTTGAAGAGTATGTGTGTAAACACACTGAATGGAAGGGAGACAATTACATACTTGCTCATGATACATTTTCTAATGTTCCTACTGTTCCTTCAAAGAATAAACACCTTTGGAACGATGAACTGGGCTGGCAGAAGCTCTGGCCTTGTTAAAATGACAGCAGTAGCAATATCTCGTAGTTTTTATGTCAGCAGCATGCAGAGTCACACTTGCCCTAGAATATTTTATGTCTCAAGTTGTCAGATGCCATTTTACTCCTCTGGGCTCGTAGTTTTGGAACGTCCTTTGCCACTGAGATAATGCTTTTCCTGGTCCATTTTGAATTTGCACAGACAGTTGCCTTTCCACTTGACAAGTCCTGTACACAAGCAGCTTTAAACTTGGCATTGGCAATTAATAAAACAGACTGGGGAGATCTGCAGGTTTCCATGAGCTGACCTAGAATGGACTGTTCTGTTCTTTTTCCCTCTTTGTCCTATACAATATTTATTCTACTGCTTCTTTCTTTTCTCTTTTGTTTCTAGCCTGTTTCCTCCCTTCCAGTTCACAGTCCTTTTCCCTGTGTTTTTTTTCAATTTATTGTAGACCCTTTGTGCTAGTCCCAGCTAACTCCTTATTGGCTTCTTCCATAGTACTGCTGGAAGTTTGTCCCCATCTGACCTTTCTCTGTGTGAACAGAATTTACTCCACTCTGGGTTTTTTTCTGCTTTCCAGCCCAATGTTTTCTAATTGACCCTTTAAATTCTGTTTAATACCTCTTTTAGTTTCAGTATACTCTGGTCTTTTGCTTTCTTTCTCTCTGTTAGATTAAGAGTACTTTGTACAGGTTTGTTTGGTTTTTTTTGTGGTTTTGTTTTTTTTTTTTTTCCTGAGAATTAAGTCTACTTTCTCCAGAGTTTTCAGTTTAGTATCTGAAGGTTATCTGCATTTCCTTGTTAGTGAACTTCCTTTCTGGGAAGTTCAGCCTCCTTGTATTCTGACTCAAGGCATTAACATCGAAGTAGATTCTTTTTTTCTTGCAAATTCCCATAACTGCCCACCTTTCTTCTCTTTTCTTCTTTTCTCTTCCTCAGTCCCCCCAGAGCAGGGCACTGCTTTATGAAAGACACCCAGTTGTTTTCCCTCAGCCAAGTCCTTTGTGCTGCTCTTCCAGAGGCAAATGGTGGGGGCACTCGGTGTGTTCTGAAACCCTCCCATCTCTGGAGAGAACAGGGAGGTTTTGGAATGGGTTTGGAGAAGTGGGGTGAGGGATGTGGAGGACACTGGGTCCCAAAGACTGGGGGAATTGCTATCAGGGTGGAAGTACTGGAGCTGTGCTATGAATGACGGGACTCAAGGACAGGAGGGGTGGGGGGTCCTCAGCTGTCAGAGCAGGTGCCATTAAATGGGATCCTGGTTTGGGGCCTGAGGACACACAGTGACCTGCCACATCCCACTTCCTCCCAATGAACTGCTGTAAGCCCCTTTTTCTTCTACCTGAAATAGTGTGTCAGTACATGGTACATCCACTGCCAAACAGAAGGTTTAACAGACAATCTGATATCTACATTAAATGATAATTTTATTTCCCCAGGTGACCAGACTTTCCTTCTCCACCTCCTCCTCCTCCTCCTCCGCCCCCACATACTCTTTTGGTTTTTTAAGTGTATTAGTACTTAAGGAAAATTAGGGGGGCTCCGTGGGTGGTGACACTTGTACCCCACAAACAGAGGGTGGGTGCTGAGATCCGGCCTTCTGAGAAGAGCTCACCAGAGTGACCAGTGAGGGCAGTGAGTAGGCAGAGCCCCGGCTGTGCTGTGATGCACCTCAGCATCCTGCTCGGGGACTGCTGCCTGTGGCTGTCACAGGACAGCCTGTGCCCACGTCAGGGGGGGAAAGTGCTGCACCTTTACTGGCCAGGGTGACTCATTTGCACCTTCTGCTACATCTGGCATGAATTTCATTTTGAGTTACTCTAGTGCATCATTATTTTCAATATTTCCTTCACCAGAGCCACAGAGGTGAAAAATAGTTACATTTACCAGAATCTGTCATTAAAATTTGCAGTTAGTTCTCATTAGAAATAAAGGAATCTGAGTTTGAACAGCACTGAACAGTGCTATTCAAGTGGTCACATGTGGAGTAAAATTATTCATCAGAAGTAATAAAGAGCATATAATTCCCAGGTCTTCAAATGCACCTTCCTGTACTTTTCCTCTGTGTGAGTTGAAATCAAGCAAGGAAACAGTCCTTGGAGGGCAAATCAGTTAACCTTCGGAAAGAGCAATTTACCAGAAGACTAGCCAGCCTCTTTTAATTTGAAGAGAAATTTATGTTTCTCTTTTGTCTCTATGTAACACTGAGTGCAACTTAACACTAAGCATTACCTTTAAATGTGCTTTTGTACACCAGCACCTTGGATTACATCCATGGTTTTAGTCTCACCCATACTGTGCGGTTACCAGTATCTCTTTTGGCCATCCAGATTTATGTCAATTGTTTAAAACTCCAAAGTGGCCTCAAATAATTAGTTAACTGTGCTGTAAACTCTGGGACTACTCAGAGGACATGTCCTGCCTTCATGTACACAGCTTTGTTGTGGCTTGGGAAACTTTCCACCAGGGTTTTACTTCAGTGTCCTCTCTGTTTTTCTCTTGTACTCTGAGTAAAGTAGTTTACAGGGACAGATTTAACAGGAACTCGGACTCAGCTTTTCAAAGGAATTAGGAGAAAAAGCTTCTTTACTTACACGCTGTGCCTATCAGGTATAATTGCAAGGGTTTTCTGATAAAACAGAAAAACCACACTGAGAAATATGGGAAACAAAGAGAGCCAGAACAACACTCACTTTGAATTGGGCCTGTTTATTTGAATGCCTTGTTTGGAGGAAGTTCTGTTTTTACCTATAACACTATGCAAGTTCCTGCAAAATTCAGTTTAATTTTAGTATTACTCAATTTCCAAGGAAATCATTTGGGTTCATGTTTAGAAAACTTACTGCCAAGCCCCCTCTGCTGGAGGGAAAACCATGTTTTCATCCCTACATGCTGAAGACACCTAGTTGAAAGCATTCCTGCTTATTACTGTGCAAGTAATTACAGGCTCAGAGTTCACAGGATCTTTACTATTTTTCTCTTAATATCTATCATGTGTCATGAGTTGAGCTTTAGAGAAGAGTCAGGATGATGCAAATGTTTTGAAATTCTTCCACACAGTGAGTGTGTGGAAAATTCATCCTCTCAATTAATTATTTTATCATCCAAGTTATGTTCAGGAGTGTCCACCCTCTTCACCCCCACTATATCTCTGATGTACTATTTACATCTTTTGCCAGCGATCATTGCACACAGTTAGAGTGAACTTGCATAATATGTCTATACAGGAAATTTACTCCAAGAAGCTCACATGTTTTTCCAAGGCAATTTAAACTGCAAAGGCCTGCTTTGCTTGTCTCTCCAGTGCGTCGAGAGAAGCTTGCTGGACGAACCACAATACTACATGCTGGTTAAACCACATTCATCATTTGTGTATGACAAAGCCTTTTGCAAGAACCAGCTTTATATTTACAGATCATGAAACAGGCCCATCATGGATTTCAGCCCTGCTCTGAAACAGACTGCCTGGTGACCTTGCACTGGCTAATTAGGCTAAAAGCCAAAAAAGACATGTGTCACGACACTGAGCATTGCCCAACAAATTTGGAACTTCCTGAGATAATGTGTTGGACTCGTTTATGGTCCTCTGTGGCGCACACTGAGAGCACTGAGTTTCTTTGGAAGGACATCCAAAGCAGCCAGTATTCCATGCAAGCAGCCATTAAGGAACTATTGCCTATAGACATATGTCTGAAGCTCTTCCATCTCTCAAGCTTGTTCAAAAATTGATCTTTGAAGAATGACAGTCCTTCAGAAATGGAGCAAGCCAAGAGAGCATTGCCAGGGCAGCAGATGGGCACTTAGGAGACTCTTCAGTATGTGGAGAAGTGAGATTTGTGTCCCTGCCTGGCAAGAGGACAGGCAAACTTCAGTTTCTCCCTCTTCTGGAAGTTGTCCCAACTAGTAAGCAGCAGTCTCCTCTCAATGAGAGGGAATGAGGAGTATTTGTTAGCCAAGAGAGACCTGGAGGTTAACAGCTAGAGCACTCACCTCTGAGTGGGAAACACTGCGTACTGGGAACTCTCTGAGTGCTGTTACATGTTGTACATTAAACAGTTATTAGATAAGCTACGTAAGTGGTATTTGAGGCTGAGGCAGAATTCAGTGGCTCACCTCTCTCCAACCAATGCCCCAACCTACAGGCTTAAAGGCAGTGCCATTCTTTCTGTAGGTCAATGGCTCTTGAAGGCCTTTCTGTGAACTAAAGCAAATTCACAGGAAGATGAGAGGATGTTTCCTTCTACAGGTTTGTGCGGTGAAGTCATAGTTTCAAAGTGAACTTGACAAGCATGTCCTTGAGCTCTCTATGCCAGAAAGGGGTTTAAGCCTGAATTTCCCATATTTAAGCCCGAATTTCCCATATTTAAGCCCGAAGCACCAACATTCCCACAAAAGATCTCACTGGCAGACTGTTGGATCAAGCTGATGAGATTGAAAAGATGATGGTACCCCTTTAAAGAAAGTGTCTTTAATGAAGTCTATGAAGGGATGAGAACTATTTCAAACCTCTATTATTTCATTCAGTTTGAAAAAATAGTGATAGTTGTTCCACAAAAACCAAACTGTGGCGACACTGAGGGAAGGAAAACCATACTGAACTGGTGTTTTATGTTAAAAAATACCTTTAAAATATAATTGCTTTTCAGATAAAAACATTAACTAATTAAGTTTCCTAGAATATCCCGTAAGTACAGCATGTAACCTGGTGAGGTTAAATGAGTATTCAGTCTTAGCCGCAGTAGCCAAATAAATGATAATTGAATGTTAATTAAAGTTAAAAATGTTAAATAAATGTTAATTAAAGTTAGAAACAGGTTTGGACTAGAAGGAAGTCTAAATGCCCTGAATGCTAGAGAATTTAGAGAACCCAGCCCATGTTTGGAAATGGATGCCCAGCCTCTTCACTCACAGGGCAGAGGGTTAAAATGCAAGTTGTGTCAGTTCTTGTGTATGCAACATTTTGTGACTGTGCAACATTTCCAGGCTGATGAAATGCAGCTGCATTACCTCCCAGCTGTAAGTCATCTGTCTTTATAATTGCAGTGCAATGAGGAGTTGCCTTTCCTCCTGCATGAGAAACCTCAGAGTTTCTGGGTCTGCAATCTAGACATCTCATGCCACCTTCACAGGGCTCTTGTGCTTCTGTGAGCTGAGTCTGCTTCCAGAGGCCCAACTGTGGCCAACCAAGCTGGGGCACTTAGTAAAAGCTGGAAAAGGAAACAGAAGTTCCCTCCTGCCTCAGTGGGATAGAGGACTGGGGCTGACCCAGGACACAACCTGCCACTTTCTAGAGGCCTTTTTATGCAGAGCCTGTTCATTTCTTACCATCTGAAATGCACGGTCTTCTCATTTATACAGAGCTGTAACAAAAAGATACAACTTTAGAGCTATTAAGTTCAGGCATTACATATTCAGACATTTACAGGTAATATAAAAGTGTGAACAAAAACCAGTGAATTGAAAATGATGATGGAAACTTGTTCTCCAGTATGAACCTGCCTGAGACACAGCTACCACGAAAGATAGAAGCTTTGTTCCTAAAGAATCTCTCTGTAACTGTGCTGATGAAATAACAAACATTACACTCTTTCCTACTCGTGTATACCATGATTTTAACTGAGCTTAATGCAAGACTACCAACCATGAACTATAAATTGAGTATATTGCAAAACATGCAAAGTGCTTGGAATTTAAGGACAGATGTTTCCCCCACAGTTTATGAGGGAGAATTTCATGGTACTGCTCTTTTTATGACTTTACAAGTACTCTTTACTTGTTACCAGTTTGCACACAGCTCTGTGATGAAGATCACAGAAGTATTGGTGGAGGGAGCTTTACTGTACATCTGAGAAATGCAGCCTTTGGAAGGAAATGCATCTATCTGTTGTACAGATCAAAAGATGAATGAAAAAGATTCTCTAATTACTTTCAGTTCTGTTTCCTTCGGCTGGAATATGTTTTCCCCAGACAGTCATGTGTCCAGCCAGAACCCAGGGCTGTACAATGACATTTATAGGAATCAGAAAGGAAAGTAGACACAAGCAAAAGGGATCTTCACCGAACACTGCCAGCTTTGAGTAAAATGTGGCACTATTTAAATGAACACTCCTGTGACTGTAAACTTCAGGGATTTTTTAATAAGGACTGTTCCTCCCAGCCTTGATTTTGCAAGCTGTTAGTGACCATTACTCAGGCTGATACCAAAGCAGGCTTAAAGTGTGTAGCATTTTTCAGAAGGCAGTGTAGAGCCTTCAGGACAGGGAATATACCCTTCAGACAGAAGAATCAGTGATTGATACAGAGCAGCACTGCCTTTATAAGCAGCATATACTGTTATTTAACTGGGCCAGCCAAAGTATTTTGTGAACTCTGTCCAAGTTCTGTTGCTGAATCTAACCCAGATATCTGAATGCTTCATTCAGGGGCAGGGAGGAGCAGTGGAACTGGACAATGATTGGGGCCAGCGCAGTTGCATTTGAAAAATGTCTGCACTGAGCTATTAATTCCTTCATCAACTTGGTTAACTCTTGGTGACCAGCCTGGAGGGAGGTAAAAAAGGGGCCTGGAGAATACTTGTGCTATCACCCAGATATTCACCCAAGTATTTGATTTGGCAGAAATGAGTGTAAGACAGATTGCATTAAATGACATCATGAATGCAATACTGACTGTGTTTCACCCTCCTTCGCTGCACTGGTGAGTGCTGGCAGCTCTTGTGGTCTGGAGTGGACTGAAATATCACTGAGTTCCCAGCAAAGGAAGAGCCAGAGGCACCAGGATGCAAATAAATCAGTGGCCTGTGTCAAACAGTGGGGTCAACTGTTCACTTCTCCCTCTGCCTTAACATCGATGAAAACAACAAAAATGAAAATACCTAACCCACACCTGTTAGGATTATTAGTAATCACAGTATTATTTTTTTAAGAGTCTAGATAACGTATAGGCAAAATAGAGATATCTGTAGATAAGAAAAAGAAACTAGTATGTGCCTTTCACTTTCACCCTGCACAATTTCTCATAAATGAAGCTGTAACCGGCAACGGAGCCCAAGGACTCTGATGAGCTTTGCTTTGCAAATTCGAGCTTGTGTGCTGCCCTTTTCCATTCTGAAGTGTTTCTTGTCTGATATTCATATTGGTTCAAATTGTAGCAGAGTTACAGCTCTGCAAAGGATCTTGTACAAAACTTGAAATTACTTGAATATAAGTGCTTGATATTTGGAATGTCCAGACTCCAAAGGTACAACCAAAATGGTACACACACTGTCCTGCCAGCTCTGCACAGCCACTCTGTGCTATGTGGCATTTACATGAATATTGGGCACCATCTGCACTGGACTGATGTCTCCTAGTTGGCTCTTCAGTATTGACAGTTTCTATTTTGAACAAACAAGCACTGGTGGCTTTTGCAATAGAGTGCA
Source organism: Grallaria varia (assembly GCA_013396735.1). Taxonomy (NCBI): domain Eukaryota; kingdom Metazoa; phylum Chordata; class Aves; order Passeriformes; family Formicariidae; genus Grallaria; species Grallaria varia. Next base: position 839,995 of record VWZG01003361.1, on the reverse strand, counting down.
CTCCTGCTAGTCTGGTTTTGTGGGCTTGTCAGGTTTTGAAAATAAGGTGTACTGGGTTTACATTTATCATTGATTGCTGCTTTTCATTACAAGCTGAAAGCTTGTGTGTTTTTGGCTTCAGTATTTTTGAATCCCCAAAAAGTCACTTTTTGGTTGTGTTTGAATTCCAAGTCTGAGTTTTGCTGTTTTGTTTGGAGGGCTGCCCTATATAGAGCTACCTTTAGAAACAACCATTGTGTTGCACAACTATATACCTTTCAGACATCTACAAAAAGTCAAATACGTATTTTTAATATCATTCATTGACAACTGTTTAAATATATTCAGGTACATAAACGTTCATGTAGGTGCCTCACTGCAGTCTTCACACAATCATTACTTCAGTAGAAAGGTCACGTTATCCATACGTAAAAAGTTATTTTAATATTTTTCCTTGAAGTAGGTCCTTTTCACAATTTCTTTTTATGTTCCTCTGGTTCATTTTGTTTTCCTGTTCAGTTCATAACACGAGGTCTAAAGTCTCAGTGGAACAAGCTGATTAAAATCTGGGAGTACCAGTCGATATATTTAACTTCACAAAAACTGAGTATCATGAGGTGCTCATGGATCAATTGTCAGTCAGGGCTGTTCAACACATCAAATGCCAGCAATAAAATGATGGACCTTCATTCCGTCAAATTCATATTTGACCCTCCATATTCTGGGCTGAGTGGAAAGAGATGGGTCTTAATTAGAGAGCTTCAATGTAGTGCTTAATATAAGGTGCTGTACAGACTACAAACTAGAACCTGTGATTAAAGTGACTTAAAACAAGAGGTAGAGGCAGTTTGTGACATTTTAATGTCAGATTTTATTTTAAATTGTGGCATTTCCCTATGGGTAATAGAGGTCTTTCCAAGATGAACTGATGGTATGTCTCCCCATTGGTTCACGCAACCTTGTGTCTCTTGATTTTTTTAATAAAGAAGACCAAGCATATGAAAACATACTTCAGCAATTATGCACTGAGCTTTCTGATTTAGGAAGAACTCTGTGATTTTACTTGACATTTTATATCTTCTCTTAGTCCTATGAAGAGGTAAATAGGCCTTGTATAGCCCACGCACTACTATGACTTTCATCCCAACTTAGCTTTGCAACATTCATTCCTTCATTCATGCCAGCAGCGGGGGGAGTAGGCTGCTATTTGTAGGAGATATGGTAATAATGCGTTCTAGTCCAGGCTTGTAACTACTTCTGGCTTTGAACCTTGCTTCACAGAATGCATGCCAGAATGTAAGCAGTTGAAAACTCAAGCTTCCTTAGGTCCCAGTCCACCAAAGTACAAAAAAATATCTCAACAGAAGTTTTACTGCTGTTGATTTCGTCTTTCTGTTGTTTTTGCCGTTTCAGTCATTCAGCTGTTCTGAATTCAACCCCGGGTTCCTCCCCACAGAGCAGCACAAGGCCAGCTGTGCCTTCAGCTGGGATTTTTGCTTTTGCTTTCTGAAGCACCAACACCAGAGCCCTCCCGCTCAGCCCTTGGCACTTCCTCCATTCAAGGCCATTTCTGCGCAGGGAATAGCGAGGACTAGTCCCTTTTTACACAAATTATCAGTGCCTGGAAACAACTGACTGGTCCCCTGGGCTGTGTGAACCTGCAGCTGCCACCAAACCTGCTATTTAATGTTTGTCTCCTGAAGAGTCTGCAAACAGCACCTCACACAGCAACAGAGGTGTGTGCTTTCTCCTCGCTGGCTCCCTGTCACTCTTGGAGTCTCACCTCAGACTTTCATATTCAAGTAATTTGATGTTAGTCTTAAACTTCCAAAAGTTTTTTCCTGAGTTAATGTAGCTATGTGCAGAATATGAAATGGGTGTAAAACTCCTGAGTCATTATATTAAAACTCTGAATTCCTTATAATCGTGTTCTAACACTTAATTAATTTGAAATTACTTTGATTGCTTGTGGTGTAGCTGTGACGTTTTCAGTTTAAAAAAGATCAAGTTTGTAGGGAGAGATGGTCTCTTTGACTGGACCTGAGAAAGATCTTGCCTGCTTGAAAATTTGGCTGTTAGTAAAAGCCTCTCCCTAGTAAGAACCAGAAATCTGTTTCATGAATCTTTGAAGAAGCCTTGAATATTGCAGAATCCAGGCAATGTATGCTCTGGAATGGCTGTAACTTCTCAGCCTTACTGGCTTCTCTATACATTTCTAATATTTGACACCTCAGATTTTAAGATTTTGAAAGTAAAATGCCACTCTTCTGGTTACTTCTCTTTAGGAAAATTGTTCTGTTTTCACATCACTGGATGAACTGGATGCTGGTGATGCTGATTGGAGTGTTTTTATGCAAAGGCAGCAGCTGTCAAGGGAAGACACTGTGATCTGTATTCCCCAACACTGGTTATAGGGACTTTCCAATTCTTTTATGAAGTGAAATGAAGCAGGAAGGCTGAACTAATGAAATCTTCTAACTACTGGCTTCACTTCAGTAAAGATGAAGATCTAATGCTTTGGATACCATTCATATTTCCTGTGTAATAAGGGGGGGGTGGGTGGGTTCTTGAGCAGGATTTTGAATAAGCCCATCTGGAAGCCAGATTTGCAGACTATTTCCAGAGCAGCAAGCAATACTGGTAAAGACTATGATTAATTATTTTTTTTCTTTAAGCATGTCATAGTCCTATTCCATAGAACACCAATTTATTTCAGTTCCATACCAGCATATTTATACCATGGAAAGAAGCAAACAGGTGACACCCACTTCTGCAGAACACAACTGGAGCTCTCTAAGCATTTCCTCTGAGTATTCTTTGTAAGTGAAATGAGTCAGCTAAGTGGGAGAGCATTGCACTGTGTTCATAGCCTGCAGGCTCCCCTCAGCAGGGCTGTGTGGTGAGGGACAGGAACTAGTTAAGTTTGCGTGATGGTGAGAACAATGAAATAATTTCTCATGCTAAGGCTGGCTGTACAAGCTGAGGTTTTTGCCCTCTCTGTTCTTCTCTGCCACACGCTGGGTGCAGCTGGCAGCTCCTGGCAGCTGCAGGGAGGCTCTGGCTGTAATCCTGTACTGATTCCACTAAGCATAAACTAACATGCAATGTATAGCATCTGTATCAGGTTCTTAAGTAGCATTTGCCGCAAAAGTTATGTTAGTTCATCTTATCTTTGCATGCCTCCCATGCAGTTTGGCTGGAAGACTCTTCATGTTGTTGTAAGTAGTGGGATTAGGAAGTCTGTTGCTCACATTCACCTGCTTTGTTCAAGTCCCTTCTAAAATGCCACTTATTCAGAGTTCCCTGCTAACTAAAACTTCAGCAGCTTGCACCTGCAGTTTTCCTGTTTCAGCAGATGGCTTTGCTGGCTCCAGGTCTTTTGAAATTCCTGGTCAAACACAATTTAGTATCCATATTGCCAGACTGATCAGTCCCAAAACATAAATTACAAGCTGCTTTAGCTCAGTTTAGGGATGTAAATATGACTGACTTCCAACGCATTTATTCCAACTCACTGATCCATTAATTTCAAACCATTAATTAAATTCAGTGATGATGAGATAGGTAGTCTGAAAAAAAACCCCTCGAAGGATGAAGATGATTTTCTGGACTTCAGCTGACATGTCCACATTGCATCTTTTATGAGTACAAAACAAAGATCAGGAACAACTCAATTTTATATTCTTGTGTTTGTTTCATATAGTTCTGTGTGCAGTATAAGAAAGTAACTCTAAGCTAGGATGGATCTCCTAAAGTTGAAACCTGATACTTGTCTGCGCTAAAAGTTGCCCTTCAGTGAAGTTTCATAGGAATACGAGGGAAAGGAAGACAGTCTCAGACCCCTCAGTTACAGAGCAATACATAAGTACAAAGTGTTGTTTTCTCATCTTATTTCTGTGATGCTGAGCTCCTGTCTGCTTCCTTTTGCTGAAGGAGGGTATAAAAGACTCAATCACATCACTTTGCAGCTTACTCCCAACTGTGGGCAGGCAGTGTCTGTTGGAGATGCCAACGCAGAGCAGCACCTGCCCGCAGGTTGCAGAACAGAGCAGGTGAAAGCTGCTGTTGGCCTGGCCCCATCACTCCTGAGTCCCCTGAGCTGCCACAGACAAGGTTTGGCACAGCATCTGTTTTGTGGGCCATTCAGACATTACCATTATGATCCATGTACTTACCAGCTCCACACTTGATGATTTTTCTTCCATTCAACTGTGGAACTACCAGGTTTCTAAAGCATGAGTTTACAAAATATTAAAAATAAAATTTTAAAAAAATATGTTGTGATTACTTGGATTCCAAATCTTAAAAAAAAAACCAACAACAAAACCCTCAAACTTTGTTTGAAATAACAATTAGTGAGTTCTCAGTACTAGGAAAGTGAAACATAAATAAAATTGAAGAACCTTTTCTGTATATATTGACCAATGGACTGGAGTGGAGATATTTTTTAAAACTCTTTTGGGTAGGCTGGAAAAGATCTGGCCAAGGGAAAGGAAGATTTTGTGCTTGTGTAATATCAGCCTTTTACCAAAATTAGAGAGGGGAGCAGACAATTGCTTCCATTTTAAGTAGTACTGTCAAAGAGAGCATGAAAAGGTCTGAGCTGGACAGAAAATTTCAAGTTGCTGCTTCTTTGGAAATCTCTTTTCATGGATATCTGGGGTCAAATTCTTCTCTAAGGTCTCTTGGCGCCATACAAACAAAACAGTGCTAGCATAATTGAGGGAGCCCTGGCTCCTGCTATGCTCTGGACTATGGTACCTAGGTGTAGTTTGACCTTTCTGTGTTATCTATACTGTGACCATCTCACATGCACTTCAGTGTGAGGAAAGGTGTCCTTGAAAATTGCTTTGAAGAAAGGTGCCTGTTGTAGTAGCAGGCCAAAGATTGATTTCCTTCCTTTTAATCTGTGCAAACCAAAACTGTCTCACACAGGGTGCTCTCAGGAAATCTGCTCCCAACTAACCCAGTGTAATTTACTGCCTGTCAGGCACCAACTCATTGCCTTTTCCCGCTGTGTGCTGAGCTTCCTCTGCTCCCCTTAAATCAGAGGATTCTCGCTGTGGGGTCACCTCCAGAAACCACTCTGCTGAAGCATCAGACATTTCCCCTGCAGCTTCAGAATGTGCCTCTGTGCTGGGCTGAGACAGTTCTTTTAAGAGCTTTGCAGATAATTCAGTGTAACTTTGCATTTTACTGAAAGACAAGGATTCTCTGCTTTGGAAAAACAAATCCAATTCTTGATGCAGATTGTCAGTGCTTCTGCCCTTCTTATGACACAGTTTCTAGAAGGCAAATCTTTTAAAAGGGACCTTTTAGTCTCTCCTGAAGATTACACTCTTGTAGGGGTCTTGCCTTCATCTGTAGATTTAATGGCTTAATAAGCATTAGACCCTCCTATTATGCAGTAACAAATAGGAATACAATACTTTTATCAATATTTGGCACAATTAATTTTTTTTATGTGAAACTAAATATTGATGCTGTCAAGTGACTGCAGCTTAGGGACATAAATTACAAATATTCTTCTCCTCCGAGCCTCGCTCAAATTTTGCATTCATATACAGTAACTATGTAATGTCTTTCTATTCCTGTAAGCCATATGATTTGATTGCCAGATTACATGGTTCTGTATTGTGCTTAGATGTCAGTGTTTTTATTGTTATTACCAATACTATCTTTTATTCTTACTGTAAGTGATAACAAAAAGTTAACTGCTTCCTTACACTATAAAAAGGATGAAGTCCCATTTACAGAATGCCTCTAAACAGAAAAGATCTGTGGAAAAAATATACACTGAATAAATAATTCACAACATGATGAATGAGTAGAAAAAAGGTCTTTTGATGTATTTTGCTACTCAAAACCAGATTTTTTAAATAATGTAACTGGCTATTTTAATGGAGAACAAATATTCTTTTAAAGAAGAATTATTGCAGGGGAGTCAGTTCTCAGTGCATTTTCACCCATTCTGCACTCTTGTTGCTAACGGGCCTTGTGAAACTGATTAATCCATCCCCTTGGTCTTTCCGATTCTTTTCTTTGTTCCATCCTCCCTTCTTTCCATTAGTTTATATTTCTTGGCTTATTTTCCAACGTAAACGTCAACCCACCCACCCACCCGAAAGAACCTATAACATTTGAAGGATTTCAGCCTGCAGTAGAGGGAATTAGCCTGTCTGTAATATAAACAGACAGCAAATAAACTCTTAAAGACGCTGGAATTAAAAGTCTCCCATCTTAAAACTGCCCATCCTTTCAGTGCATTACTCTCCGGATTTCCACACAAGTGGGGTGGGTGCACAGTGGGGAGGCATCCCGAACACACCCCTGGGAATAGCAGCACGGGCAGTTTCCTGGTTTCCCAGGACACCAGAGGAGCTTCGTGAACTCCGAGCGACTGTTTCGT
>VWZG01003361.1:699291-833018 GCA_013396735.1 Grallaria varia | reverse complement strand
GCTCGGCCCGGCCTGGGGCGGGGGTCGCTCCCCGCGCGGCAGGGCAGGGACAAGGAAAGGGGTTTTTCTTCTGTTTTTCCTTTCATTTCAACCGGAGAAGCGTTGGGCTGCAGCACCGCAGGACTCGGGGCACAAAATAGGCGCGCTGCTTACATTTTCAGTAGTTGTGCTCCGCCCCCTTTCGCTGTAGAAGGTAAAGTTGTCTGGCTCTTACTATAGAGGTGAAAATCTAGTAAGTACTGTAAAAGTGGCTGTACAGATATTGAAGCCTTTTTTCCCCCACAGAAATTCAGTTCTAAACCATATTCGTGCCCTGAGTTTTCTTGCAGGTATTGGTAGCTACAATTCACACTGTGTGCTTGGCTTTAAGTAATGTGCTTTTTGAATTAAAGGTTAATTGAATGTCATGCTTGCTTGTTTTTTAGGGAAGTATGTAATGGTGATGGGTGTGGTGCAGTCCTGTAGTCCTGAGCCTGTTCTTCGAGCAATAAAGATGACAGACCTCTCTGAAAACCCCGTGCATAAGGATATGTGGAACCTTGAAGTGGAGGATTTGCAGAGAATCATCCCCTAGATACTGTTTCTTCTGCTTTAAATAACTGGAAATGTACTGTTTTGGTGCAGAACATCAGACTATTCTGTGTATTTGTGGTTTCACCCAACCCCCAGTAAACCAAAGTGAGGTGGGGGCTCAGACTTGATGTAGGGGTCAGTACTTGCCTGATAATCACAATGTTGATATCTTCCACCATCTCCTTTTATACCAGCAGATTTGAACAACGCCTTTTTGATGTTTTGAGTAAGATGGCCATGCCAATTGGAGCGCTGCATGTTTCTGTGTTAGTTGCTGTTTCTGGGAGCATGTGCTGAGGGAGTCACTTCTGCAGCAGGGTGGGTGTTCTTGGCAGCAGGGGCTGCACAGACCTCCTGTTACCACGGTGGACTCTACCTGGAATGAGGGCAAAATATGTTTCAATCTATTTGGATTGTGGTTGGGAGTAACACCTTTGCCTGTATTTTCTCTTTTGACAGTGACCATGTCAGTAAACTCCAGTTGTGAAACATGTCTCTGGGTAACTGTAAAGCAAAGTCTCGCACTTAAATACCTCTCTGGTTTCTGACATACTGAAAGTGGTACAGCAATGACCCCTGTGTTTCAGTGAAGGAAAATTAACTGAAAAGATGATGCAGGATTGCTTGGAGTAGGCTCTCCAGGTTCAAGATGCAAATACTTTTAGCACCTCATGAAACAAGCTTTCTGCCCTTAAGTGCATTTTTCTCTTTTCCTTTCTTGTTCCAATGTATGCTATTTTTAGCTGTTTAAATAATTCTAATGTATATTTTATTTTTATGTTTCCTCCTTCTGTGGGAGAAAACAAAAGTATGAAATCAAATCAAAAAAACCTTTAAAAAGTAGAAATGTTACTACTATTTGGTTCCCTTCTTGTCTAAAGAGAGCTGAAGAATGTATTGCATTATCCTTGTGGAATAGCTTTGTGGTTTGGGACTATGTTGTCCAGCAATGGAGTTATGTTAATTGGCAATTCATTTAGGAAGGGAAGGTAATCTCTGATTGAATTCTGCAGTTTAAGGCAAGAATCAAGTGGTGTTAATTTTTCAATTGTGGGGTTATGTTTTCAAAGCAGGTGGAAATTAGTGTCCTTTAAAGATCTGAGATCTTTGCAGGTTAAGGACTGGATTCCAGAGTGCAGCTTCAGGCTTGACTTTGGTATTCCAAGCCAGACCCCATCAGACAGCTGGCTAATGGAAGTCCTGTGTTCCAAGACACTGCTGATAAAATGCTGAAATACACAGAGTGTATTTTGGTAGTCTACGTTTACTTACTATTTTTAATTCTGGAAAAAAAAAATCCACATGTGAAATCCTGTAGCCTTTCAGAAATGATCCACCTCAGCATGTTGGCTGGCAACTGTTCTTATCTGATGGTAGTTTTCCATCTGAATGCTTCTTATGCCAAAATATGTTCACATTGTCTGCTTTCTAACTAGGCAGTAAAACCCTGGAAATGAACAATTAAAACTGCTGTGTCCTTCCTAGTGTCAGTGACTTTACAGCAGAATTAGACGTGCCTTGCCATCTGGCAGTGATGCATATTTACTGATTGCATCTGAAGAGTTGTATTGATACAGGATTGGATTGTATTTATGTAGGGCTGGTTCAGATCTAGAGTTGAAAGGCCTGACTGGGAACAGCTCAGAGATAGGAGCAACATGCTGGGGTTAATGGCTGTAGCTTGAAATGTTTATTGGTGGTGATACGGCTTCTTTATCACCAGTGATAAGTTACGTGCATCTTTTTGGAGACCTGGTGTCTGCGTTCAGCTCAGTGTTGCTGTCTGCAGTTCAGTTTAGTTAAACTTCTGTTTATTGCTGTCTGAACTTTTCTGAATCTTTCCCTCTACTTGCTGGCATTTTATTTTGTTCTTGCAACTGTCACCTCAGGATTTTTTCAAAGGTGTTTGGGGTGCTTAGCTGGGGAGTGAAATGCCATTCAGTGACTGGGGAGAAGATGATGCGGTTTTTTGACTCACTACCTGGTATAAATATTCTTGAACTTCCAGAAATAATTCATACAATTTTGGCTTCGTTACAAAACACCTTTGTAAGGGTGCAGTTATAAAATTACTATAGAGGAAAATTTGATTTCTGCCGTGTTTTATACAGCACCATCTGATGTGTGCGGGAATCTGAGCAACTGCAGCAGGTTTTCTGGACTGGTGTGGAGATCATGTTTTACTTAGAATTTGTATCGAATTAAAGGTTAAGTGTTCAGGAAGGAAACATAGCCAAAAGCAGCAGACATGAGGTGATGGAGGCCAGATGCTAGGTCTGTCTGTGAGTCATTCAAACCCAGCCAGTTCCAGCTCTGTAGAGCAGTGCAACTTTATATCCTTAGGAATAATCAATAAAAATGCACTCCAGCATAAAAATAAAGAAGTCAAATGTTTATTGGCGTTATCTCATAGTTCAGAACACCATTATTTCAATGTTTGCATATTATGCAAAGACATTGGAAGGATTTTTGCCATGTTACCTTTTGCTGAGGAGCAGCTGCATTCCAGGTACTATGTGGAGAAAGGCAACGCATTTCTTTAATCAACAGATCTATAATACAGAAGGCGATTTAACAGGTGAGACACTTTCACACAACAGTAGCTATAACACCTTAAGGGTAGCATAGTTATCAGTCAGCCTTGCCCAACACATCAACTGATTTCTGAGAAAAGGTTCTAAAGACACACAGGGAGAATGTGAAACTGGTGCACAGATACCAATAAGGATGTTTCCCATTTAACAGTGTACACATTAATAGGGGGAAAATCAACCAGCATAAAAATGAGAATATGATTAAATGCTTTCATTTATTTATCTACTGTAGCCCTTTTGTGTGTTGGAGCACTTCCCTGGGAAAAAAAAATAACTGTCCAGAACCGCTGAACAGCAGAGTTTCATTTCTGGAGAAAAAGAAGTCAGCATCTCTGCTGACTCAAAGCTGATAATGCTGCTTTCACAAAGTATTCCACTTGTACTAATCTGAGCTGGAAGAGACCTTTTGTCAGCTTTTAAATCTATTCATGCTATGGTTCAAGGCGTGTGGAGAGGCAATTTTGCTACTCAGTGGGAGAATTCTTTTAAAGTAATTGGGTACTGTTATGTTCAACTTTTGATTGATAATAGTTTCTTGTCAGTATACTGAAATAATTCCTCTTGCCTTCAGGGATTCTGGGTGGAAAGCTTTCCTTTTATACTATGTACTATATATTCATTGTCTAATGCATTTCCACTTCTACTGTTCTCCCCACTCCTGCCTTAGCTTGTCTGCCTAAAATAAACGTTCTGTTTTGGCTGCTGAAGGGGTTCTTCCATCTCCAGGGCTGGTATCTGCCATTCAGGACTGGCTTGAGCTGAAATGAAGAAGAGATGAAGTCAAGGTAAGTGGTTGGTAAGCACAAGTGACATATAATGCAACCTGTTGCTACACTGAGTTACACGAGATCTATGAAGGGAAAAATAGCATCAAATATATTTATGACATCAAAAAGCTGTGAGAAAAGTATTCTAGCATTTTAGATACAGTTTTATCTTGGATACGCTAAACTGAAAGATGTAGGATTCTGTCATGCTTGATAAATTCACATTTAGGAGGAAAAGGGCAGCATTATTTCTAAAGTTTATGGAATCTGGCTAATTCAGCAATTCCATGGGAGGTCCTTGACAAGAATGAATTTCTAGAAAGTGGTGCAGAGGTGGTTACTGCTGACAAGCTTTCTGTTTTGTTCTCATGTCCATAGCTGGTTATCTGTTACTGTGCGTGACTGGAGTGGCCATGACAGGCTCTCTCACTGTATCAAACCCGTTCTCTCTCACTGCAGTTTGGTCTGTTACACTTCCTTCTCTTTCAGTGTGTTTACATATTTAGAGATTTAACTCATGTCATTCCTCAGCCCTTCAGTTTTTTTCCCCAGGACTGTTCTCAGTTGGTTCACAATTTAAGTAAAACGTGATGTCCAAAACTGGATATATAAATGAATAGAGAATAATTATTTCTTGTCTTAAAAATGTTTATTTATGCTTACTTCCCTGATGTACTTTCCTTGGTTAGGAACGTGCTTTAGTAGCATGTTATTGTTGTTCACTGAGCTTGTGATCCACCTTCATTCCAATCCCTTTCCTCAGAAATGGGATAATGTAAACCAGCAGCACTAGCTGACTTCAATCATTCAGCTATCAAGCCATTCTAAAACTCTGTTTCCAGCTGAATGTTCAGACTGAGATTTAAGAAAATTTGTCTCTGTAGCTCGTATTCATATGTTGAAGAGTTTATATAAACTGTTGGAGCTAAAACCACTCACTGCCCACAAGAAACCACCCAGAAATTCCATGATCACCTACTTCTTATGCACTGAGTGAACTGAACAACTCAGGCAGGTAATGACACAGGGTGTTGTTGCTATGTGTGGCAGTGGGATGTACTTACAGATACTTTATGGCCAACAAAACCACCTACAAATACTACTCCCTTCCTTAGTGAGTAAAAAACCAGCAAATACCTGTAATTTTGTTTAAAGCATGCCATAAATGTGTTTGTAGTCACCAAATCACTCTTTTGAGGTAGTAGTGAGCTTAAAAATGCAAATGAACAACATTTAATTACATATATTAAAATCCCCACCCTCTTTTCTCATTACTAACCCTTGGCAAAGCATGGAGCATAAAAGGAGTGTAAACCCAAGGGCTTTATTTCCAGCAAAGGCAGAACTGGCTCTTCTGCATGGTTCTGTCATTTACTTAGTGTAAATGTTTCCACTGCAGTCTTATATAATTACAGCTGAAGTTCTTGTGCAAGAGTATAAATAACAATAATTTGTATGTGTGCTTCCTTTAGAGTTCTCATTCAGTGAAAAAGTACAAGTATGTAGCAAGTTTCAGAGAATACTTTCTATTCTTTCAAGGGATAACATAATTCAGATGACCAAATTAAGATTTGGGGATGTTCTTGGTTATCCCTAAAGACAGCAATATGTGAGTAATAAATGTTACTCAAGTGGTACAAGTTATTATGTATCGTTATTTCTCTAGCAATTTGTAGTCCAGATCATAGTTTAAATAATATCTAGTGGAGAAGTTTACTTAAAAAAAACCTGTAGAGAAGACATAGAGTGCCAATTAGTGAATATCTGTGAGACAGAAGATGCTGAAGTGACAGCTGCTCTCATCCCTCAGCAGCACTGGCCACACTCCAGCACAGCCTGCTCTTGGTACCTGAGCTGCACAGGAGCTCTCTTGGACTGGGAATGGCAACAGTCCAGCTGGACAGTGCAGGAACTCAGAGAAAAGTAAGAGGGGACTAAATTTTATTAATAATGATTCTTTGGGGGCTCTGGATGTAAACAGGTGTTTTTTCTTTGCATAAGAAAAATTCTCTCCTTAGAACTCTGCACTTCCCAAGTAACGCAGCTCCAGTTGGCAGAAGACGTGGCTCCAGCCACTTTTAGAGCATTAACTGTCCTGAATAGCTTCAGCAAAGTGCAGTGCAGCCGTGTGTGCACCTCCACTGAAAAATGTGAGGATCGGTAACTAATTGCACAATAACAACAGAAATGGGCCAAGCTTTTCATCTTTCTTAGCTGTATTCCAGGAATACATTTAAAAATGCAGTCTGGATGACAGCTGCATTAAAACACAAGTATTGATAATTTGGAAACATTAAGAAGATAGATAAGTTTCATTATTAGAGACTGAAAAGTACAAAAATATGTCCTCGAATATGTTCAGTTTGTCTGTATAATACACATTGCTGTTAATATGGATCAGATGAAAAAAAAATGGAAACAAAAACAGTGTCCCAAGGAGTTTCTCTTCTCAGATATTGCAGGTATCCTTCTGACTCCTTCTACACAGCAAAAGAGGAAATAAGAAAGCCACTGGAGAGGGTGAAGTGGGATGAGCTGTGGTGTGATGTGGAGGGTAACAGCTGGAAGGGGAGATAACCAAGAAGCAAGAGGAGTATTTCCAGGAACAGACTCTGTTTTGCTCGTGCCCATAGCCAGATTCGTTAGTTTTATTTTCTCACGCATTCTTGAATTACAGACATGTAAGTATTAGAGCAATGCAGTCAGAATGTTCAGGGGGGAAAAGAAATGAAACTTACCACTGTGGAGGGATTTCCACAGGGACAAAATTCCTGTTGCACAAGTGAACAAAAGCTGCTGCCAAGCTGCAGGCAGGCTCCAGGGCCGGTGCCATGCAGGTGTCCTCTGCGCACATGGTGTAGAACGGCTCAGGGTCCACCTTAACACAAAGGGGTTGCTTAGGGGAGCAGGGGGCACCTGCACCTGCTTTGATTTGGATCCCCCTCCCCCCCTGCCTGGTTAGGACCATTCATAAACTTTTATTCCCTTCCTAATACTGGGGGGGTTATTTCTATTTCCAAATTCTAGATCTGTATCCTAAAGTGTGCAGTTTTGCCACTACTCTGTGGGTGTCAAGGATCTCATATTTATGGTGATTTTTTTAATGTCTGGATAACTGTACTAATTACTTCTAAAGTTATCTGCAACTAAACTTCTATATCCTTGCACGGCTCATGTGTCCTCCTTTGAAGGATGACACTTGGGTAGTTCAGACATTCCTTTGTGGCTGAAGTTCTACTTACAACTTTGAAGCAGTTCCTGAGAAGTGAATGTGGTTCTTCAAAAAACGCTTTGCAGATGTTTTGCTTGGCTGTAATTGGGCAGGGCTTCTCTCTCTTCGGTACAAAACTGCACTTGTTCACCTGGGAAAGCAGAATTACTTGTGTTGGGGGGGCTTTGTTTTTTAATACATCAGGGTAGGATGAATTCTTCAGCTTTCCAGAGTGAGCTGGTTTAAAGGCAGATTCAGGCAGCTTGGTACACTGCTCTAAGGTTTTTTTGTTCATTAATACAGAGAGGTAACTTGCACTCTAATATTACAGATTAGACATTGTTTCCCTTTTCTATTGATTCTGTTATTCACTGAGGGATTTGGATGTGTAGCTGCTGACACAGCAGTTGGCTAGTTCTTTTTTATTATATAGACCTAAAAGGTCAAAGTTGTGCTTTTACTAGACCTTTTTGATGGAGAGAAAAAAAGGTCTTCCTGTCCTTGCTGGGTTATTCATAGGTAAAGGCAGCTATAAAAAAAACAAACCAAAATCAACCAAACAGAAAACCCAAACAAACCAAAACAAAAAAAAAACCAACAAAAAGTTCTTTAAGTAACTAAAAATCACTAGAATTTAGACTAAGAAAAATTAATTGACAGTTCAATCTGTGATAACTCTCATCCTGCAGGAGCCAGACCTTGCAGGCGTCCTCCTTTGTGCCTCCCCATGTTGTGCAGCCCTGGCCTTGTGCCACTGGCACTTTGCTGACCTTCCTTCCAAGGGCAGTGTCTGAGGAGGGCAGTGATAAAGCTCCTGGGTGCCAGTCGCAGTTCCCAGTTCAGGGTGAGGTGCCTTGAGCAGAGCAGGGACTGGCTGCTTTTATCTCAGGCTTCACTACCTGACCAGATTTAACCTCGTTGTACTTTCACTTTCTGTATCACAGATAGTCGAGCTAAAACTTTTGGTCAGGAAGGATTTTTTTTGACCAGCACAACCGAGTGCACCATCACCTGTTGGGAGGGACCAGCTGTTTCCAGCTGCATCATCTCTTCCTACCACTTGAGAAGACTTCCCAAGACTTTGTATGAGCTCCTGACTTGGCACGCTGGCAGTGCTGGCCCTTGCTCCAGTGCTGTGGGACGGCAGTGCCTTAGTGGTAAGTCAGTCTTTTTGTTACTTTTTTCTGAAGGGGACATGCTTGTGACCAGCACAGGGTTCAACCACAGCCATCTAGATGTTCTTGCACTACAAAGCTGCCACAGCCTACAGCAAAACTGCACCAATCAATAGTGCAAATGCAGCCATTCTGACCCTAAAGAAGGACTGCCCAGCTTGTTTATGACATTACATTTCTTATGTATTGATTTAGTTCAAGGTCTCTGGGTAGTTTTGCATTTTTATGAATATATTAGAAGTTAATAGTTACAGCAATTAAGAAAAGTATACCTATGGTCAGTCACGTTGTAATCCTGCTCCATTATTAACATAAACATTGGCTGAAAGCTCATTAGCTGTGTCTCTGCAACAGCAAGAAGTACAAGATACTTGAAACAATTCTCTCTTTTACAGCAAAGAACTGACATAAGGCTGAAAGTAGGATTTCTGTTCCTAGAACTCAGACATCCTCTGGTGAGAGAAGGTAAAGGGAAGAGTCACAAAAATCTTTGTAGTAATAAGATGCTGGTACCTTTTATTTTTGTTAAGAAAGTCTAGAAATTAGGCTTGGAAGGGATTTAGAGGATCCTGTCACCATGGCTTGAGAGCATGCTCAGGCTGCCTCTCTTGGTGGGTTGCATTCACACATGGCTATGGAGACATGCACATTTGTGTATTTAGATTATTTTCAGCTGATGATGGAATACCCCTGGCCCTGCATCCCAGAAAGAGGTGCTCCAAATAGGAAAACATCAAAGCTATGTGTTCCAACATCAGTTTTTCCTAATAGCAGCATCAGCCACCTCTGTTTCACCTCACCACCTAGGCCAAAGAGGCTCAATGCCTTATCTACAGAGAATTCTTGAACAGTTTTGACCAAATACATGCAACCTTTTCCTTGGTTAGACCCAGGAAAACAAGTTCAATGCAGTGTGCTGCTGTTTTCACTGCTGAGCTCATCTTAGCTCATCTAAGCCAGCCCCATGTGTCAGATGTTGCCCGTTGGTGCCCTGCACACAGAAGCCCTTGAGCTCATTACCTGCCAGCTCTGGGTGAACTCCTGCACATTGTCAGTGAAGGAACCATTAGGAAGTGTCCATTCATTTCCAGCTTCATTATCATTGGTACCAAAAAGCCCAGCTGAGATACCTGGGATGAAATTGAAATGGAGTAAAATAGTAGTTGTCAGGAGTAAAAATGATGGAGGCTGTCTCCGGGCTCCAGTTACTGTGCTCAGCTCTAGTGTGGCAAAGAGAAGGGATGCCCAGGGAGCCATTCTGGGTTTTTCCCAGCCTGCATTGCCATCTCTTGTCTTAGCTGGTCATGTGTTTCTCCTCACCACATCAAGGCATCAGATCCATTCTCTGCTACTCTTGGGGGTGTGAGTTTTAGAACCGTGTGGGGCACATGGGTAGGAATACATTCCAAGTATACCAAACACCCTGTTTTAGGCCTCCCTCTGTAGTTGTCTTGCAGGTCTGACAAGCTAAGCCTGCTCTAAAGCAGTGATTCTCAACCAGGTTTTGGGGCTGGGCTGACTGCATTACATCTGCCCCTGATTTCTGTCTGCTTTATTGCACTGAATCAACAGTAACCCAACACTCACTGTTCTTACTGGAATGATCCGTGCTCTATAGGGCAATTACTGGGATTGCCTAGGGCCCATTTCCAGGGTGTGTATAAATTAAGAGGGAAAAACAAGTGGAATATAATCCAGATGCTGGTACTACAGATGGTAATCATTTAGAGAGATAAAAAAATGGCTAACAGCTGACAAAAGCTGTATGTTTGATACTCACCGTGGTGCCACCCAGCCAGAGTGACAGTACAGAAATCATACTGAAAGTCACAAGACAGAGAAACTCCTTTCTGGTTAGATATTTCTATTTTGTTGGTTTCTCTCCTTGAATTTGTGGTATTTTTTTCAAGTGATTTATCCAGTACTTGGCAGTGGTCTTCAGTAAAGGAGAAGTTATACATATTGGACATCTGTTTTAAAATGAAAATGCAATTTCAAATCTGTCATTGTTAAAGTTCAATAACAGGCAAGCTCAGGTGGGACCAACTTAGCCCAGAGTCAGGTAATAAGAAGGGAGTGTGTCAAACTTCCAAAAGAGCAGACAGACAGCACAAAGGCTCCAGGTACCCCACGGCTACAGGCCCACTTTGATCTCCAGACCTCTCCAACACTGCTGTTCTCTTACAACATTCCAGAGGAAAGCCGAGAAGTTCCTTTAGTGTGCAGAGAGGCAGCACTTTAGTTAAACTGGCTTTGTTTTGGAGAGGTGTTTTTTGAGTAAGAAGTGTTACTTTAAAGCTCTTAACCTGAGAGGTGTTCTGATCTATGTTTTGAGCATTAATATTTTGCAAACTTTCTTTTTTTGCGTTGGTTAAAGACAAATTCTGATCTGAAAATGAAGAATGTTTGACTTGCTCCTCCTACCTTCAGTCTTGGGTGGATAGTGATCACAGTCTGGTTCATCTCCACATACAGGGATCTTGAGTTACTGGTTTCCTCATTGAGGATTACAGTGAAAGCATTATGAAGAAAATCTTTGGCAAGAAGGACACTGCACTTTGATGCCAAATCATACATTTTCCCATCAAAAGTCACAAGATGCTTTGTCCCCACTAACAGAGCATGATCTAGAGATTTCAGAAGAAACATCAGTGAGTTTTCCACAGAGCACTAAGTGCTGTGCATATGCTGCACACACAGCTTCTGGCTGGCACACTCTTAAAATATTTTCTCAAGTTATTATTGACATTACTATAGTTACATTTTAGTTAGTTATCCTGTAGTTACTCTGCAACAAAACTTTTTCCAGAAATGAAGCAATTTAATGATTTCTTTTTCATTATAGGTTTAGCTGGGTGTCCTAAAACTTTGGGAAACATGAATTTGGATTCAAAGCTCCTCTTGATTTATTGTCATGCTACTTGTAAACTTGCTCTTTGTAAACACACACACCCTACACATCGTACATTCTTATGCAGAAAACGGCAAGAATATTAACTGTCTCCATAAACTACCCTTCCAAACCAGAGCATCAAACAGAGCTGCAGTCCAGGACACCCTGCTGGTACATCTCTTAGACTATTTGGTCACTAGGACCTGGTTCCTCAGCCCTGTTTGTGCCTGTTAGTTTACTGGGAGGAAACCATCAAAAATGGCTCTTTCTGGAGAAGTCACTCTCTCTAAGGGAGAGTTGGGACTGTTAATGCAGGGGTTTAGCATTTAGCAATGCTTTTAAAGGCAATACTGTCTCTGAGGTTTTGGTAGGGCTGAGCTTTTTCATCCTAGAGTCAGCAGAGGTGAGATCACCAGTCTCAAAGCCTCCGTGCCAGGACACAGAGCTGTGGGTATGACTGGCATTGAACCACAGAATCAGCTCACAGGAGCATATGGGTAAGACAGATAAACAGCACCTGCTGATTTCTAGTTTCAAGGGTATGAAGTGTGAAGAGTAGGAGAATTTGCATGGATATTAAGTAGAGGACTGTTCGTGCATGTCAGCTTTGCCCAGAGTGTTGATCTTACACATACCATTACTGTCTTACAAGAATGACATATGTATAAGTTTAGAGGAAAATTAATTAGCAACCATTCATAGTAAAGTATTATTCCAAATATGATTTTTAAAATATAGAACTGAGTTGAAATAGACCCAGTTACAAAACAAAGCAGCACTTTGAAAGGCCTTACATTCAAAGGGACTCTCCACCATCCTCCGTTTGAATCTATAATACTCTGCGAGCATGTTGATTTTGTAGAGGTCTTGCAGAGGCCTCAGCAGTGTCTCTCCAATGAGATACGTGGGAACATCTGCTAGCTGCAGGGAGGGGGCTGCTTTGGGCAGTGCTGGCAGTTTGACTGCCACGGAACAGTTCCTGTGGAAGACAAACAGAACAGCATGACATGATGACATGCTGCTGCTGCATTATTAGAAATGTGGAAGTGAAATTTCATAAGAACTGTGGTCTGGTTAGAACAGCTCTATGCTGGCCAAGGCCATATAAGCCAAATCATCAGTTCTGTTTGCGGCCCAGTAGCTCCTTCTGAGAGGCAGCCAACAGAACATTAGGGGGTGATGTCTTGTGCCCAAAGTAAGGAGTGGTTGGGTGGTTGGGCTGTCCAGAACCCTCAGGCTACATTTGGAACACCACCCAGGAACAGGGAGCCTGCAAAAACACCAGTTACCTGGCTGAAAACCTGTACAGGTTGAGTAAGGGCTTCCGGATCTTGCTCACAGCTCTGGAAAATGAGGCCTCTGCCCACCGGAGCATCTGCTGTGTAGCCTGTTGGAGAGTCAGAAATGGAGATACAAAACCAACCTCAGTATGGCTTCAGGGCAGAGTCAGTACTTGCCAAGAGTTTTAAATCAACAGTCAGTGAAACAGCACTTTGTTGTCTCTTGGATTTGTCACTTGCCTGACAGGAAAAAAAAATATTCTTCCTAAATAACATTGCTGATAGTACACCAATCCTTCACTGAGTTAATCTGCTTCAGTAGCTTGCAAAGGATTGGTATCTTTGTTAATATAAATTGGCATAATGATATATTTTATGTTCTTCATTTCAAATAGAGGAGCCCAAATCTGTATATTGTTTGCTGGTATCACAATTCATTCTCTATGGAAGAAGAATAAAAGCTGTGTGAATGACCCGTAACTGCTGCACTGTGCATTCAACGAGAACTAGTAAAACAACCTCTCCTCTAGCTGGAAAAGTCCTGCTTTCAAAGCAGGACAAACATTGCAAGAACAGTAAATTATATGTACGCAAGCTTGTTACATGGAAAGATAGCTGCACTATTTCTATACACAAAACCAGTTAACTATTTTTGTGTATCCACAGTTCAAATATGAGACTTAAATTTGTAGTCCTTGTCTTACAAACCATTAAAAGTGGAGAACTGTTATACCAACCATATCCAAGCCTGCTTTCACGACCTTTAATGCTAGCTGGATTGGTTCCATTAGCCACGCATTTTTTACAATATTGGGTAAAAAGGCCTGGAGTTTCTCCAAGTACTCATCTGTCTTCTCTTTCCAGACTTCATCCAGTGGCTTTAAGGTTACATCATAGTAGGCATCCTTCAAAGTTGCTAATGGCTCTGAAGCAAACACATTAATGAGACAAACCTTAGCCGGTGTGGTACAAAGAGGCTGTTTGTTTTGTTTCCCCACAGCTTCCATTGTAAGTGAAGGGGGGACGCAGAAAACGGGAAGAGAGCTTTGTTTTCCTGGCAGTTTGGGCACATTCCACAGCTGTGTGTGTGGACACAGCTTAGGAGGAACTGCAGGAGGCATTTAGCTCTAACCCTGAGACCCTTATAAATGCATCACAGCTGTCCAAAAGACACGTGAGGAGTGCTTTGCAATATGCACCATCAGAGCTGTCCTGCACAAACTGCTCAGGACAGTTTGGTCACAATTGATTTCAAACATGGTATGTTAACTAAAGCCAACTTTTGAGTGTCAAGAGCCTAGAGGTGAGTGGTCCAAAGTGAGGTTTTACTCAGGTGAGAACTGAAGTTAAAAGCAGCTAATTACAGCTGACCACATTTCTCCAAGGTTTCAGGGTGGGCCACAGTCCAGCTCAACAGTGAATTAGAGGCTACTGGATAGGCTTGGGAAAAAACAGATCAAGTGAAATCCAATTAGTGCAAGCATTCAAACGCAAGCATGGATACAAACAGGCCTTTGGGAGGAAATGCTTGCCAGGGAACTGTTAGTAGAAATCCTTCAGCTTAGGAATTAGGGCTCTGTTCTCATGAGATTGAACCCAGCCTCCTGCGCCCAAGAGAATGTCTCATCACTGATTTCATTAGAAAGGTGCTCACAGAGAGCTTATTGCATCAAGGCTCCCGCTCTGTACACTAAGAGCCAAGGTCAGCACTTTTTGCTGGATCAAAATAGAAACCTTTACGCTGTTCAGCGTGTTTTGTAGTTTATAGTCAAGTTTGGTTTGCACTAACATTGTCCTTATTCTCGTTTTGCACAGTTTTACTTACTTTGCAATTCATTCTGCATTTGCTGAACAATGCCTTGAACTTTATGCAGGTAAAGTGGGACCTTGCTCCTCAGGATGTGCCCCATTCCACTTTGCTTCCACGCCTGGGCCACAGCTCTGCCCCCGCTGTGCAGGAATCCCGTGGCCTTTTGCAAGGCTATGGAAGGCCAGTCGGCTGCTTCAGACAGGAACCCAAACTGCTGCACCTACAGCGGTTCCCAAAACACAAGCAATATCAAAACACACACTGATCTCAAGCAAAGCTTTGACTCCAGTGCGAGGCAGTTCTGAATCCTCCGTGCTGGCGCAGAGATACAGGATCTCTACCATGAAACAGGCTTTTTGTCTGAGTTACAGGTCAGCACAGGAGCAATCATTTAAATGTCTGAGCAAAACAAAACAGCTACAGGCAATATAATGACTTCTGATTAACACTGTGTGAACACTTCATGGTGTTTTCACAGATGAGGTACAGATACTTACTGATCTCCTGAATCTCCACATGTATCCATCAAACTTCTTTATCTTCTCCATCAGTTTGGCTTTCAAAAGACTCCCAATTTCATTAAGCTTGAACTGTGAGAAGATTAGTAAAAACCTTGAATTTGTAACTTAAAATTGCTTATGCTTGTACTACTTTACATGGCAGAAGATTTCCCCGGTGGCCTCCCATTTCTCAGGGGAAATGACTTCTGTGTTATTCAGTGGAAGGGCATAGGAACAGAAAGTCTAAGTATGAAAATCCAAAAAGTCTCCTCCAAGCAGAGAGTATGTAAAACGCTATTGGAAGTAAAAGCACATCAGGAATTCTAATCTTATGTTCTGTAGCCAACAGGCTGTTCTCACTTTCTTTGCTTACCCTCCTTTAGGATCCACTCTGTAGGAGAGGGTCCCTTATTTTCTACCTCTAGGCATGGCTGAACTTTTTAATTCTCACCACGGTAACTTTTCACATCAACGTGAAATTAACAAGAGTTTAAAAGCTACATAATTTCACCTGGCTACTCACCAAAATCCTCCGTGGAAGGTGCTCTAATAAATAGGCAAAATTAAACAACATTCTGGGAAAATCACGCTGCAGTTAACAGGGTCTCACCTCAGCCTTGAGCACCGGATCCCCGCAGCCGTGAGCCACAAAACTCAGGCTCCCATTAGCAGCTGCTAGAGTCACTTGCCCCGGGTTTTCTTGCCTTTCACCATTGGTGCTGAGATAGGTGTTAATGGCAGCCATCTGCTGCCCGTCAGAACAAGCACTGACTTCCACTCCTTCTTCCAGATCCCCTGAGGGAATGAAAAGAGCGCGCTTCATTTACAGGAACGGCGCTGACAGACATTGTCTCAAAGCTGGCTTTTAATTACTTACTTAGGTGATCCATCAGTGTCTGTGCTGGGTATTTGTGGGGGGGAAAAAAAGCGATAAACAGGAGATCAGGGTCAGTGTTTGATCGTTCTCTTCTAGGTGGGTTGTGAATGAGTTACAGATCTACTACTGCAGAGGAAGTACTGGATTAATGTAAATCTAAATAGTTCTCTCAGTCACAGTGATTTACAGGCTTTTTCTCTACTTCAGTCTTCACTATCCTTAAGTTTCAAAACTGCTCAGCCTCTCAGGTCCACCCATCACATACATAAGTCGTTTCTACCTAACACTGATGAGCACAAACAAATAGGTTGGCAAAGGCACGTAGAATGAATTGAGGTGAATCATTTCTACAGTGATTCACAGCCTAATAGTCCTAATCTCAAATACCTCAGAGCACTTACAAACGAGGCCATGAACCTGATAGAAATTTCCCAGCAAAAGTGTGGAAGGGCAAATCCGTAGCTGAAAAAAGGGCTGGGATTGTCAGCAATGTGAGTTTGGGACAATTGTCATACCACCAAATCTACTTGGTTTGCGTCCAGCTGTGATGTAGCTGTAAGTGGACGAGCCCCACTTGCAGTGGGGGTAATTTCATCAAACTTTAGTAATCCAAAAGTTAGGCACAGCCTGAGCCAACAGTTCTGTGGGTCAGAGCCGACCGCCGTGAGAGGATCCCCTGCAGGCAGCGGTTGCGCATAGCCCCGCTCATACAGCCCAATTCATGCAGCTGTTTCAGCATGGGGGACACTGAACATCTGGAGATGCCCTTCTCTTTCCCTTCATTGAATTGGGAATTCATTATTATCTTAAACAAGGCACAGGACTTTAAAATGGTTATTTGTTCACCATCTGTTAAAACCCCTCCCTGGCTAGTAATCATACAAAACTATCTGCCAAACTTTGCATAACAACTTTTAAGCTTCAGCTTTTCATTTTCTGAAAGATTAACTTGAATCCCCATGAACTGAGCTACCTTGGCTCTAGAGACACGGCCTTTCTTCCTGCCTTTTCACATCAGTGACAGCTGGGAATCACAGAACAGCTCCAGTTCCATAAGGATCATCAGGTCCAGCGCCCTGCTCCTTGCAGGATTACCTGAAACTAAATCATATGGCTACGAGCGTTGTCAGCAAAGGTACATACCTTTCAGATACCCCATGTAGTACTGAATACACTCCTTTTCTCTTGAAGCAGCTACTTTTACTTTCTCTTTCTGATCAATAATCCCCTCCACCAGGATTTGGCTCTGGACAGTTGAGGAAGTAGCAGTTCCTGTCAGGCCTAGGTGAATATCTTCGAAGGCTCGTAACTGCAGCCATAAAGGAAAAACATTTATTTAAAACCACCACACAGAATTAATGATCCTTCAGAGACAATGCTCAAATATCAGTGCTTCCCACAAAATGGTGAGTGGTGAGGGAAATCTTTCCCAGTGCTTGGGCACTATACAGGAGGAACACTAAGAGAGGCACAAGCATCAGGATGCCTGGCTCAGGAGCTGAGTGAGTGGACAGCAGGAGGCTCCTGGACAAAACTTTAATGGTAGCAATGAAAGCCTGACTACCCACATTCCTGCTAATGAGGAGTTTGGATGGTGCTGCCTCACTCAGTTGCCACCATCAGCTTCTCCACCTTATTTGTTTCATAGGAAGTTAAAAGCAAATGCAAAATAGAGAGAAAAAGGAAAAATAAGAGATTTGCCTCAGGATGAGCCTCATATGAGTTTTCTGTGCCCTGTTTAAGGCCAGTTATTTTTTTCTGGTAAATGCTGCCTTATGTAAGTATTGTATTTTGTTTCCCTCTTTTGTTTTGATAAGGTGAAAAAACCTGCCTCACCAAACATTCCAGTCACGCTGAAGGTGAGCTCTAAAAACAAACAGCCTCTTAAAACTGACATACTCTGCTTGGTACACACTCACTGTATACAAATACAGCCTGAGCTCTGCAGATAACTAATGCTAGTGCCTTCCTTTTTCACTCCATCACACCCATGGACATTGTGTAACTGCTCCTCTATAAGCAGAACTAGAGAAATCAAGAGTATTTTATGCTGCCTGCAGTTTCACACTCACTGGCTGCACCTGGTCCGTTTGGGAGATAGATGGCAGCAGCCCTTTAAAAACCAAAACCCAGGGCCACTAAAATAAAATCAAAACTCACTTCGATTTCCATAGAATAGTTCTTCACATTAGCGGTGCTCTGATCCTTTATGGATACTCCAATCAACCCCTCATCTCCCCCGCGATCACCGAGCTGGAACCTGCCCTCTGACTGCAAAATGATGTTATCTTTGTTGAGCTGGTGTTTTCCCGACAAAACAATTACCTAAGTATGCACACAAAAAAGGTGTTAATTCTTCCAAACAAACGGACTCTCTGAGTTTAAGAAGTTGTACAATGGTGGCATTCTCATGGAATTACACAATGAAGAGATAAACAAAACTTGTAATTTCAAAACCCAGCACATCCTCCTCCTCACAGAACTGTCTTACTTTGCTACTCTTCAGTTTCTGTGGTATAACAAAGCATGTTCAGTGATTGCAGCCTAAGACCCGATGAACAGCTGGAAGAAAACTATATTTTGTTAAAACATGTCCATTTCTTTTGCTCCTATACTTCTCACCTAGTGACATTTTTATAAAGTTGAGGGTGCATGAGAGATGAGGGGATTTGTCCTGGTTTTGACTGGGATTGAGTTAATTTCTTTTCAGTAGCTAGTACAGTGCTGTGTTTTGGATTCAGAGTGAGAAAAAGTTGATAGCAAACTCCAAAACTTCAGTATGTTAAGTCGTGTTTGGAAAAAGTTTTCCCAGGCATCAAAACTTGTCCGCTGTTTCCCATTGCTAACATTTGTGATTTGCTGGAAACTGGGGCATGTTTTAGCCACTGAGAACTGAAGAGAGACATTAACTGCAAGTTCCAAGTTTTGTGTTTGCTGTGAATGTCTACAGGCAACTCGGAGGTCCACTGTGTACCTAAGAAAGGCCATGGAAGGGTCTTCAGTTTACGTGTGTAATAGAAATAAAGGTTACATTAAGATTCAAAAATTCATCACCACCAGCAGAGCAATCATGAAAACCAGTAAACATTTACCCATAGGGGAACGCAGCACTTATTGCTCTCTAGTTTCCTTTTTGATCACTTATAAGCCTGTTCTGATAATTCTGCAGAAACAGGAAATTAACAGACCTTTGAAAGAGGAATAGGAGAGAAAGAACTTGAAGGAAGTGAGAATGTTCACAACCATAACAGCACCTATAGAATATACTGCAGTGGCAAACAGAACCTTTGTGCCTCAACCCATCAAAAGGCAGTTTATTTGTTTAGGTTGCAGAAGTATGGTAGTTCTTATGAAGAGTTGCAGTGGGGGAAAATTGAATCCCCAAAGCAGTAATTACATTTAAAGTGAAGTAGGTTCAGTATGTTTATGTGAGACTTACATTTGGAAGGTCACAGAACTCAAAGCTTGTATTATAATCCAGGGAAGAGCAGTAGTTTGTTTCTATTTTACCCAGAATCTTCTGTTTGGTGCATGAGGTCAGGAAAATATTTTCCAGAACAGCTTCTAACTGGAATTTATCAGGATGCAAGAATTGATTTCTCTGCAATGAACCAAGGAAACAAAGTCAAAATATGACAACAGGATTCGTGCCACTCCTGGGTGCCCACTCATCCTGTCCCTGTGCTGGCTTTTGTTGTTCCAGGAGCTACGAGATTTTA
This sequence comes from Grallaria varia, assembly GCA_013396735.1. Classification (NCBI taxonomy): domain Eukaryota; kingdom Metazoa; phylum Chordata; class Aves; order Passeriformes; family Formicariidae; genus Grallaria; species Grallaria varia. The sequence goes on along the minus strand of VWZG01003361.1, from coordinate 813,619 downwards.
ATGTAACATTTCCAAAACATAGAATTTCCACTTGTCAGTGTTTTGGATTATCAGCCTTGTTGCTGGTTCCCATCCTACAGCATTAACTGAACAGTTCTGCACATTTAGAGCACAAGTGAGGCCTCTAGTTTGTAAGAACTCTTTCTTTCTTAACTATGCTACATTTAACTTTCTTCCTATGTAGAGAAATATGCAAGAGATAAAGAGAAACATTGATATTTTCAGAAAATGGCACTCTATAGAAGCTTTCTTAAAATCCATGCAACATTGCATCAAAAACCAAAATAATTTCTCATCTATTAAGAACAGCTTCCATAAAAATGGTGAGTCAACAGGTACAACTTCCTTCGCTTACCTCATATGTTAAATTATGTTTGATTTTTTTGTCATCCCAGCTCAGATCTAGGTATTCCTTAAACAGTGTTGGTCTTTGCTCTAGAGACCCACATGCATGCATGTGTTCCATACTTAATATTCTCTGAAGCTAGAAGAGAGGAAAAAATTGACATGTGTAAGTAATTTAAAAAACACATATATGTCCAGTATATCCCGGGGCAGTAAGCTTCCTGGGCAAAAATACAGCCCTGTGAGAACCCCTGAATGATCTATACCCATAAAACACTGCTCCAATCTCTGTCAGGAAACCTGAGGGGCTGTCTGGAATTCTGTCCTGAGGCAAAGCTGCAGCCCCAATACAACCATACCTGGCAATGTGAAGCAGAATTCTTCAGAGGGTTTATTTCTCTTCCTCTGAGACATGAAAAAGCTGGCTTCAAGCAAAAGGCTTTCGTATGGTAACAAGTGCAGAAGGAAAAAATCAAACCCCTCCCTTCTGAGAAGCCAACACTCATACCTGGCCTGCAGAGAATGTCACACAGCCCCCCCAGGCAGTGACATCCGGGTCTGATTTATCCTCCAGGATCAGTCGGATGTCAGCAGGCTGCCCGGCATTTCCTGCCAGCTGCAGCTGAAACCAAACACAGGAGTTTGACCAACAGCAAGATGAGAACCAGCAGAAGAGCTGCAGGGTCATCCAGCAGAATTCTCCTCCATCCAGTGGAGAAACAACCACAACAAAAACTTCAATGTTAAGACTCTACTGACCTCCCTTGTCTGGAAGCTCCAGGTCAGAGACAGACACAGGGAAACTGCACTTGTACAACCCAGGCAATGGAAATCATGGAAATCTTTGTTCCCTTCTCTGCAAGCTGCCTGGGGTCTGTCATGCATAGCAATTAATGTCACCACTGCAATAATGACCCTTACGAGAGAATTAATTCCTCTGAATACGATCCTGGAGACGTACTGAGCGCAGAGTGCAAACCACAGTGAGCACCAAAGGGATCCATGGGAACCAACAACACTGCATGGCCGGCACAGCTCAGCACTGAGCAGGAAGCCTTCAGCCTCAGCAACTGGAGTGTCCTCATCCATGAAGTGCATTTGCAGACACACTGCAGTCTTTAATCTTGAAGGATGATTTGTGGAGTTCCACCTCCTCTTTTCCCCTATCTATGCTTTCAAGGGCACCTCATAATTATATTTTACAGCTTTCTAGTTCTTGTACATTATCACCCTTGTGTGGCAATTTCCTGTACAGTCCAAGAATTTATGTTTGCTCCACAGGGGTATCAAAGGGTTTCTGGTTTGGTTTTGTTGGGGTTTTTTTTTGGAGGGGAGGTGGTTATTTGCAGGGGGGTTTTTTTTGGTGTGTGTGTGGACTAGGAGTTTGTTCATTTCTTTGTGGAGAAAATTCACCTAATTTTCATTGCTAGGCTGGCCCCTGTGCACTTCTGCCTTCCTACCATCCACAAGGGTTCAATGCTGAAAGTGAAAGACTGTCAGCCAAAACCAGTTACACTTAGAAAAGGAAATAATGCTGGTGGTTTGGACACAAGGAGAAAATAGCACTTGGTGCTCTTTGCATTTTTCAGGATATCTGCAATTCTCAGGATGAAAGGCACACGACCAGTAAATACAGCACTACAGGTGTGTATTTTGCAGCCCTTTCTCATGATCTCACCTGCTGGTTGTACTTTCTGCCCCTTCTTTCTGACAGGGAATGGACCTCCAGTTGCTTCAGGGTGTAATTAAACGGGTGGGCAACAGTGGCTCTGTAGCTTGTCCGGTGTCTTCCAAACTTCAGAGATGATGACACTGATATCTGGTCCATATCAACAGATGTAAAAGGAACTTGTGAAATAAAACACCTCTCACATACTGACCCCAAACCTACACCCCCATAAAACTTCCCTGTACCTTTTCCTCAGATGAATTATGTATGTAATAAAGTCCTTTTTGCAGTAGTGGGGCAAATTGATGTTCAAATGAGGCCTGCTACTTGAATTCCCTACATAGCACAGCTGAAAGTACAACCATTCTCTGTGTTTTACTAAAATCATGAACAATATTTGTTTGTTGAGGCATAATTTTGGTCCCATCTTTAGGCCCTGCAAGCTGCACTGCCACAGAGTGCTTAATCACAGCTTGCAGAGTCGAAGCACATGAAAAAACATTTGCACCATCAGGAACTAAATTCTGTTATGTTGCTGGCAGCGAAGTATTTTTGTGGTAATTTAAACAGTGATGGCATTCAAATAGTTGTGGTAATTTAAGTAGTAGTAAAAAAATACATCCTATACAATTGCTAAAGTAAATTTTGCAATTTTAGCACTTTTTAAAGAAATCAAGAAATTCTAATGTATTCTGCAGGCCCATCTATGTTTCTGTATGTTTCTTGATATTCCTGACATTTATTTGCTCTGGGCTGTCGTACCTGCTCCTTCTCATTCCAAATGACAGTAAGATCATCCCGGTGATTGCGTGCCGAATGTTTCACGTATAAGTTGACCCTGGCGTGCCATGGGAAAGGGATGGAGAGAGGGTGGAAAAGTTCCACTACAAGGGAAAAAAACCAAACAAGTAAGATTTCCCCACCACAAATCATGACTGTTCATTTTCTGACAAAGAAAAAGGCATAGGATTAACATCTCAATGTAGTGGCCAGTGGGATCAGTGCTCCCTGCAGTACCCAGTGCAGTAGAGTAACAATTTACTACAGCTTTAAAAAAGTTATTCAAGTTTTATGTTCCATATCCACAAAGCAGAAACAGAATTCTGAAGTGGTCGTTTTTAACAGCAGACTTATAGTGAATGTAAAACAAGTAAGATCTTTAGAAGGCCTAGATTGGAACAAGGGTTGAAACCATTTTGACTTGCATTTTTGAATATGCATTTTTAAATCTGATTTATGTAGTTTATTTTATTTTACAGTTTTCTATCAACACTGACAAAAGACTTGAGAAACCTACCCTGAATGTCATGAGCTCCAGGCCACTTTGGGAGGAGTCTGGTGTAAGTGCCTGTTACCTTCACCTCTTTGCCATCCCACAGGGCAATGTGCCTCAGCAAATGTGTTCTGTTGCCTCTTTGGTAGACAGTCATAAACACAAGCTGCCTGGGAAGAATTTTGAACTAACAAGGAAAGAGGGGAAACATTAAATCCCAAGTTCTCTGAGAAGTTAAAACCCTAGGTGTAATTTTGGTACTATAAAGTCCTGTCTAGTTTTAGAAATGTGTTTTTAGAAGGTTTAGTACAATGGTACTCTGAACCCATTGCTCTCGTATAAGCAGCTACTCATTCTTACTTGCTTTGATTTCTACCATAAATTGTCTTTTCCCCCAGTGGAACATACAAAGACAACTGAGTGTCCTCTTTACAATAGTCTATGCTTAATATACAACTTGATTTTCTTTTATCTCACAGAATAATTCTTACAACATCGAGTCCCACTCTTACAGAATAAATCCAGAAGATAACACAAACAGCAATATCTGTTTGTGATATCTTTTGTTCCTTTTTTTTAGAAAAAGAAATGTGTGGTAGCAGCATAATAAAAATTGGCAATTGGTCAGTTTGTAATATATTATTTTTTTTATTTCCTATAGAGCCTATGTATGTGCTCCACCTATAGGAGCACACAAACATAAAATCAAAGAGCAGTTTATACCGTTGGACACACAACTAATCTACAGTCAAATGTTTGCTCATGCTGCTGGAGAATTCAAGGGCAAAACACCTCACAGAGCAGGAGCTGTATTTGACCCTCAGTGTTTGGCAGCCACACCCTGAGCACCCTCCTCTAAAACAGTCAGTCTGTCTTAGCCACCAGAGTCAACGATACCCACCTGGGACATGGTCTGTGTTATCTCAATGGCATTAGTGTAGCTGGCTCCAGTGAAAGTTAGCTTTGCTGTAACATTGAAATCCCTTTTTTCCATTCTGAGGTAGAGTTTGCCTTTTACTTCACTCATATCGTAATTTATCTTTTCAAGTTCCCATTAAATTAAAAAAAAAAAAAGAAAAGAAAAAGACTGGTGGTGTTAGCATCTTTAAAAACATGAACATGCTCAACAACAACAAAAATACCAGAGACACTGCTACTAAACATAATGGAGCTTGACTCCTAAAATATTAGACAAGTCTAATTTGCAGCAATGTGTGTGATAGAGAACTTGCAGATAGTTACCTTAGAGGACAGTCCTGCTGCACTGGGGAAGTACTGCAGAAAGAAGGGATGAGTCTGGAGTGCTTTTACATTCAGCTCTTCACTAAAGGGAAGAAATGTACTTTTGTTCAACAGTATTTCAGAAAGGACACTCTCACTGGCAGCACAAGCTCATCGAGTTACCTCCGAGTCTCCACAGCTTTCAGAGCTCCAAACAGCAGTGCCTTCCACTGGACACTTGCCCAGCTGCCAGTTTTTGATGCGTTCACACACAGGTAGAGGAGACCAAAGAGCAGTGCCAGCTTTGACCTCAGTGAAACATGCGTGTGTTCATCCCAGCGACAGCATCGCCCACTGGACCAGGAATCACTTTGCCATAGCAAATGTATCAGCTTTTAAAAAATTGTATAGGCATTTTGGAATTTGACTTTGCAAGCACTGTCATAGTTTACAAACTTAAATTCTCTTACAACTGTAAATTCCAACAGAACTTAAAAGACTTTTCAGTGCAGAGGTCTTTTGCTAGAAACTTCAGAAATATCTGAAATACCCCAAGGCTGAAAATGCCACACTCTTAAATACCCTCAAAGTCTACAGTTTTGTGCAGGTACAGCCGTACTGATACTAGCTTAGAAAACCCAGTCTCCATAATTTTATAAGTTTCAACTGTGCCAAAAAAATTTAGTAAGATTGAAACAGTGATGTCAAGTTAAGGTATATTTTTAAGTACTTGTCTGGCTCAAACCTAGAGTTTCATGGATTGTTTCACTGTCTGCTACTTCAGTGTAGCATGGCCCAAGCTGGGAGGAGAGGAATCTGCAGCTCTTCATAACCTTCCTGAGGTAAACACACTGTTTGCTGTGGCTACTCACTTCATCCAAGATTTGTTATCCATTTCACCAGTGTTTTGGTGATTAAAACAGTAACTTTTTTCCATGGAATCACAGTGGCTTAATGACATTTTTACAGTGCTCAGAATGACTCTTTTACCCTTGCTGGTCTTTTTTCCTGCTGATGCTGAAGGAGAAGTTTGTGTTTTGTTCATAGGTCAGCCTCAGAGTTCCTTCAGTTTCATTTTCAGTCAGGACTTCCTGAATTGTCATCTGCGGAGGGGGAAAATAAACAAATCATATCTTCTACGCAACATTTCACCTCCATTGAGCATGACCTCTTGACTCACTGAAAACCATCATCTTTACGGAAGTTTATCTTCCAGACAGGCCTTCTAGATGCTTTCTGGGCATAAACCAAAAACCTCAAGAGGTGTCTTCCTTTTTTTCTGTATGTTTCCATAGCTACTCAATTTGCATCACTGATAAATACCGGCCTTACTTTCAGTGTACCCTTACTTGGTTTAAGTGTAGAGCCCCTGGTTTTTGTTTTTTTTTTTTTTTTTTTAGCAACAAATTGGGCTCCACAAATCTTTTACTCCAGGCTATTTTCTTCTTCCCACAGCTCCTGGATCATCCTCTACTGTTTTATCCTGAAAATGCTAAAGAATCCTCTGGGAAAGAAGAGGACACTTCAATATCAACACTTGTTGTGTTTGCCAAAGTTTGTGGGAACAGTAATTTCTGAAGTCCCATGATTACACTCATACCTTATACCTGAATAAGGCTCCTCAAAAATTACAATCTGTGCTTCTCTTTATTTCACTCAAACATTCAGAGGATAAAAGACATTTCACTAAATATTAAAGGGGAAGAAGCAGGGGATATATCTAATATCTTTCAATAAAATGTGGGCATTCAATATTCACTTGAAACACTGCAGGTTTAATATTGATCTAAGGTTTATGTTCAGGAAAGTTGACCTTTAGTCTTGCACCTGTTATTTGAACAGCAGGTGATGGATGACTTGGATGTGCTGCTGTGTGTACTGTCCTTCAAAAGGGAAGCAGACATTTCTTTCTCCCAAGGGATAAACAGGTACAGCTGTTGTTGACCCTATCGAGTAGTTTAGAATATCAATCTACTTCTGTTTATTCAACCCTGAAGCATTTTAGGTGTTTGCGCTACAAGTGGCTTAATGAAGCAAAGGAGTTCTCAAGGTATGAAAGAATGTTGTTTTCTACCAAGAGTCCTTTCTACTTTAGTGAGCTCCATCAGCTAGGAAGTGACAGGGAACGTGTGCCTTCCTGAAATGATGAACCCAGACACTGGGAATTTCAGGTACCTGACCAGTTTCCTTAGAAACAGACCACTGGCTGTGTACATTATTTAAACTAAGATTCAGATAAACTGGGCAAGTCACCTCTCATCTATACTCTTATGAATCTGGAGTAACTTCACTGTGGCCACTGGAAGTGCCCTGGATTCATGCAATTGTAACTCAAATGACAGCTCTAACCAAAGCACAGCCAAAGATCTCTGGTGTTTTACCTTAAGAGAGAAGGGAAGTCCCAGATGATGGAGAAGTAATACTGAATGCTTCACCTCTGCCATGAACACAAATGCACCAAAGAGCTGAAAGTCTGTGCCAACATCCATAGTCACAGTTATATCTTTCTCATCATAGCGGACTTCACAGATAGTCTTGGCTCTATTTTCTATATAGAAAGAACAGAATAGTGCCAATTTGAGTGGCTTATTATCGAGGAATTTCAGTACTGACTGCATAAAATCAACCCAGCCAGCTTTTGGGTCATCATTCAGGATTACAAGAGCTTTGGCCTGTGGTTGGAGGAGCACAGAGTTTGTCTGGATGTCCTTCAGCTTTGACTGCACAAAGTCTTGTCTTGAGGCAGCAGAGCCCGCGTGCCCAGGTACAAGTGTTAAGTGTGAAGGCAGTTCCCATCAGTGGTGTTTCTGCAGCAGAGCTAAGTAGTTCATTCACACAGCCAGCTGCGGAGTGGCAACCAGCAGCCCCTTCTAGAGAACAGCTCTGAGCTCTTCTGACCTCTAGTGACTCCTCTGGTCCCAGCCAGAGCAGCCCAACAGTGTGCAAACAACACGACCTGAAGACCCTTTCCCCACTTTCCTACAAGCTTTTAATTTTTGAAAAGCAAAATACAGACTGCTAAAGGATAAAAGTGAGATAAGAGATGTGAAACGACCAAACTCTTTATGGAGAAGAGAAACTCACAGACCACAGTGCAAATCTGCAGTAGTGAGATATCCAGAGAGGATTTATGCCAGACCAGGCTTTGAGGGTAGACTGGCTTCATCAGCATGGGTGTGCATCCCCTCCACAGTTCAGACAACAAAACCCATTTAGAATTATTTCAAAGACTACTTTAAACTACACTGGAATTCACATTTTTTCACAAGGTTTGTTTTTTTTTTTTGTGTATGATATTGGAATCTTATTTTATACAGGTAAGTATCTTAGGGATAACCTGTTTTACCAGGTGTTGTACCACATGAGATCTTTCCCAGAGCTAAAAAAACAGATGTAATGTAACTAATCACAGGTGCAGTTTCAGAATGACAGTTTTACTTACAAGAGGAAGCCCCTGTTTAGGTCTTAGTCAGTTTGTCCTTGCTGAAGGAACAGCTGAAACATCCTCAGAGGGTTATTAAAGAACAAAAAGCCTGCCAGGGATGACAGATACCTACCTGATCTCTGTAAACTGAGAATCACGTTGATTGCCTTAGGATAACCAGATGCTTGGAGTACCTCACTACTGTGGGCACTTTGGCAGAAGATATCCACTTGGTCACCAGTGTGATAGGAGTTTATTATGTATGTGATTGATGTTTCTCCAGCTGCAATATGCACATATCTTTCTTGAGTAGTGTTTCTCCCTTGAAAAACAACATCTATCTAAAAAAACAACATAGACATAAGTTCTCCAAAGAACACTTAAATCCTATTTAAAACAGGAGACAAATGGAAGTGAAAGAAAGCTCTCTCTAGTATATACTTATATTAAAAATCTATCCATTAACAAAACATACCTTAGTTTTTCATTACTCATCTATGACTTTCCAGTACAAAGTCCATTCAACTGAATTTCAAACCATGCCAGCCTCATTGACCTATGTCGAATTCGCATTAGGTCCTCTTTTATCCCACAAACACATGACTCCCTTTATATCAAGGACACGTGATCCATGCCTACTGACAATATTTACCAGATAATCAGTGCTCCAATACTACCCTGAAAACAGCACCCAAAGTAGTACTTCTTTAAGTATAAAAATTCCATTAAAGAGCAAGGAGCAACATTCCAGCCCCTGGTGCAATGTGAGGAAACTGCTCTCCTGTGCAGTTACAGTATCAGCAACACTCACTGTACTAACACTGATCAGAATGGAACACTCTCGATCAGAAAGCAAGCAATAAGAAATTTTCTCTTTTGGGTTTTAGCTGTCCATAGTTTTTAAATATCAGAAAACCTCAGCTTCCATCCTGTACCTCACAAAATGGTAGTTTTCATTCAAGCCATGGGTTATTACATTATAACACAGAACAATAATTGTAAAAAAAAATTAAAAAAGCCAAACTAAAACCACCTGTAAAGATGATGGGACTCTGGCTTGTAGCAGCCATGGCAAAGTGTGATGGAAATGCCCTGTTGTGTTGGTACTTGTTTCAAACTGCTGGATTTGTCCTCCGAGAACTATCAGGTGAGCACCGTAAAGCATTTTCATACTAAAGCTCTTGGTGACTTCCAGGTTCAAGATAGCCTGTGTGCAACAAAAGCAAATTGTGAAAAGACAGTTCCTGTGGGTCAGGGTTCTTTCTTTGCCTGAGGCAATCACATATCAAAAAAGTCATCTTGTATAATTTTACAACACAACATAGTTACAGATGTTCCTTTTATTTTTAAATTCAACATTTTAACATGAGTTCTCCAGTATGCCTTAATGCTGTTCAAGCAGTTTCATGATCAATAAAGAGTAACTGTTGTGTTGCAGGCTTTGTGTTTCTCAGATAAAAAAATATGCCCAGTAGTAAGAGTGTGGGAGGAAAACACTATTTGGAATGTAAAGAGTGCAATCCGATGAGGAGTCCCCTGTGTGCCCAAGGGGCGGTGCAGCTCTGCTGGCAGACGGGCACGGGAGCTGCTCTGCTCTGCCCTCCTCACGCAGGGCAGGCTGCCAGCCCTGCTAGGCACTGGCTCACACACTGGCAGCCTCTGATCTCTGAGTCCCGTGGAAAGCTCTGCTCTAGCAAACTGTTCTCCCAACAAACCGAGCTGCTGGACTGCCCTCAAGGACACAGTGAGCAGACAGAATCCCCTCTTCACCCAAACAGCAAACGTGTACAATGCTGTCCACACCCACTGTCCTTCGCCATCTCACTCCCACAGCTACTGCTTCCACCGGGGCGTGATTCCAGCTGGATTTGTCTCTCCCCTCCGTGCCATCCCCTCCTAACTTACCTGCAACTCAATCCTGTCCTTTATTTGCAAAGTCTTCAGTGCCTCCATGTTATGAGCGAGTTTGTAGTTAAGAGACACAACATCCAACTTCTGGACAAAGTCCAGTTCTTCTGTAATCTGTTCAGTCCAAGTAAATATGACACAAGTTAACTGTGGCACATCACTGATATTTACACTTCCCTGATTAATTGTAATTACTGTTCTACTTACACATTTGAGTGAAATTATGGAAATGATAAAATTTTATGGTGAAGAATGGTCCAATTTTTTTATGTGTCACAACTCTGTACTGTAAAAGGGACTATGCTGCACCAAGTGAAGGTAACTGATAAGAAAGGTAGGATACAATTTGCAAATGAGAATCATGGGTCATTGCTGATGTCCTACTTGTTTGTAGGAGTGACTGCATAGAAAAGAGTGGCTGAAATATACTGCCCTCATTTAATTCAGGCCTTTAAAACCTGACCAGCTCCTGCAGAGTATTCCTATAGGGCCTCATGCACAGCTATTTCAAATGGAGAAACAATATTTACCAAATCAATTAGCTCACTTCAGCCTCTATTTCACATCTTACTAATATGGAGGAGGCACTTACTTGCTTGTTGTTCACACAGAAACGAGTAAATCTTTTATAGAAGTCGCTGTTTTTTTCTGATATCACATCAATTAGTATCTTCATAGGAATGCCAATGTCAGCAGCTCCTTGGATGTTATGGGTTAGCACTGCATCCAGCTCTAGCCTTTCCTGTCAATGTTTCACAGCACAGATAGCAAAGCAAGTGTAGAACCCAAAGCTTGCTGCAACACCGAGCTCAAACCAGAAATGTAACAAATCTGTCTGTCCTACATTGCATATTAAATAAACTAAATCATATTGAACTCAGGGAAATTACATTGGGAAAGAGAAAAAAGAAATCAAGCCTAGGCAGGATAATATATACATCTATTTCAGCTGAGAGGAAAAATAGTGTAAATGTTTCTCTCTGATGTCAAAGAGCTCCCACTAGCTACCTTGTTCCTCTATGGCAGAAACATACAGAAATCACCGGTTTGACAAGAAAGTGAATGATCACAAAGAATAGGATTCAAAAAGAACAATACTCCTGCACTGGTGACAAGAAAAGCCAAATTTGCGGCTGTCAACAGGAAAGCAAGAGATTCACAGCCTGTCTTGTGGTGCTGTATTACTTAATAAACAAACAGCAGTGTGTCAGTTAATCAAATAATGCCTATTTTGCAACGTAAATCACAGCAACACAAGGAACATTAAACAGTACAATACAAACAAGAAAAATTTACAGAAAAAGAGCAAAACAAGGAGATGATTCAGGAAGTGCCAGAGCCTGTGTCCTGTTACCCTATACATTTGTTACTGCACATTACAGGTGCCAGATTTTCAAAGATTTGATTATTTTCTTTTTATTCTGGCATTTATTGCTAAAAGTTGATTGTCTGTTCCAAATAAAATAGCCTAGAGTAAGTCAGTACTTTGTAGGTGCAGTCTAACAGCCTGCAGGATACTCACATCAGTGATTTTTAGTATAAGGAGTCCTTGGAATTTACTTTCATCAACGGTGATCAATGTCTGTGAATCCAGGTTCATTTTATCCATCAAAATGTAGCCTGAACCATCAACTCTCACTGGTGCTCCAAGATCCTGTAAAAGAAAAAAAAGTTTAAAAATTCACCACTTTTACACTCACCCACATAAACACTATACACCCAAAACTTTTAATTCCTAATAGTAGCTTTAATAGGATCTAGCTGTAAAATAAGTATGTCAAGCAGCAAAGCCATAGGATGTTTCAGAAATTTTTAAGCTTATTACATTTTATCCATTGTGGGTTTTTTTTAATTTGAATATGTCTGATGATTTTTGATAAATGAGTCAGCATAAACAGAACACAGCACAATGTGGCAGCTCCTCCTGCCTAAGTGAAAGCTCAATTTATTTTCCATGCCTGGCATTGCTGCAGTGGCCTAGAGCATCCATAAATCCAGTGAAACCAAACAATATATATGGGTTTATTATGGCAGCTCTGATTTTGGGAGAGGCAGGTCAATCTCATCTTTGAATATTCATATTAACCCTGACTTGCACAATGAATCCACAGATCATCCTGTGGTAGCATCTCTCTCTCAAACTTTCCATACATTCAATTTTCTGACCTAAGATTATCTATTTACTTCATGCATTTTTAAACTATTTCAAGGTTTGGTTGTCAAACTGCCGAGAAACTGTAACCACTGATAAAGCCAAAGACAACTGTGAATACTCTTATTTCTGAAGATCAACCTGCTTTTAAAAAAACACAAACAAGTCCATTAACTGTAGGTACTTATTTACAGAAAATTTGGCTTATATCATATGAAAATACAGTGAATGACTGGCTCCAAAAGTAAGATGTTACATTAAAAGATGGTTTTGTTTTTTTCTTTGCTACCACTGAAATCCTTAAGACTATTGTCTTTTGATTGTGTAGATACAAAGATCCTGCTTTAGATGTACAAATTCAATAGTAAAGCAATAAATGTTTTTCAATACCTGAATTGTTTGGCATTTATTTTCTAGAAGCATTTTCCACTGAAGCCTCTTTTCAGGGTCAAAGTCCCCATTCATTTGGAGCTCACAAGCACCCACTTTCATTCCTATTCCAATGAGGTATTTCGTCTGTTTCCGTGCAGTGATGGACAGCCCATTTTCCCTTGGGATTCCCTTCAGCTGGGGCAGGTCATGCCTGAACTGAATTTCCAGGGTAAGCTTTGGCTTGCACTCTGCTCTCACTTCAAGACGGGCAGTTTTGCCTTCTGTTTCCAGCACAGAGAGAAGCTCTACTTGGCACTTGTCTTTGTGAATGAATCCTGTGAGCTGAGACTGAGTTGGGAAACTGAGATCCTACCGAGATTTAAAAAAAAAAAAAAAAAAATTCCTCTGGAATTTATATACACTTTAATATAGGTATTAAATCTGTTTTCTTCACCTTTCAGCATACAAAAGTAGAAATTTTACGTTACAGTACGAGACAAAACCTACACTCTCCATGCTGCTGTTTTTCTCCCTCCCAACAAGAAAGACTGTGATTTGCCTGAATGCACCTGATGGAAGATTTTAGGACTGTCCTGCAGAATTTACAACTTCTGTGTCTTTACAAATTTTTCCATTTACAAAAGTACAAAATGCCTGTTTCTTCAGAGTGGCAAATTTTACTGAACATACCCTGCTTCATTCAGACCAGACTAACTTCAATTTTCAAATTACTCCACAAAAAATAGTAGGCCTAACGGACATTCTTGCATCTGGTGCTACAAGGATTTTTTTTTTAAATGCTAAAACTTCAAGCTTGTCTCGCGCAATGTCCCCAAGCGAAATGTTTCTGCTCATTCTTGCAAAGGATTTGCAAAAAACACAGAAAATTCCACTCTTTTTAATACTTTAAGAGGTTTTCATTCCCTCTTAGCTATGGATGAAACACACTTTTGTTTTTATGTTGCTACTTTGTAGCTGAGGAAGTTGCTCAATTTGGGGATTTGAAAGCCAAACACAAGAGCCTGTGAACATCTAGAAAAAACCCCTATTTTGCAACGGTCATTCTTTCTAGTGCAGTCAGTGAGACTACAAAGAAAAACGAAGGAAATTTCACAACTTGAATAAAAACAGACAGCCCAGGGAATGTGACAGAGTTCAAACTAATCCTGCTGTTGAGCCTTAGGGGGCAGCCTCGGTCTGTGCAGGCAACACACAGCAAAGCCTGCCTTGGTCCTGGTCTGCAGAGACCTCCCATGAGCAGGGTATGCGAGACCTTTTCTCTGCCCAGTGTGTGACACAGGTGAGCCCTCCGAGCGCCTTTCCAACACTCCAACCCTGTCATTTTAGATAAAACCTTGCCTGGCCTGCACTTGATCTCCAAACTCTCTTTAAAAGCCTCCAAGCCCCACCTGCAGAAGTTGACATTCCGCCTCTGTTTCCAGTGTCCACTCAGCTTTATTCTGCATACAGAGATCTCCTCTGGCCTTTAGTCTGCATGTGCCAGCCTGCAGCACCAGCACACCCTCTGGGCTGGGGTCTGTGGCTGCAGAGAGCAGGACAGAGTTTTCAGAAGGGAGCCCAAGCTGGCTGAGCCAGGGCAGGGAATGCCTGAGCATCCCTTGGAGTGTATATTCCTGTTGGCAGGAGGTGTCTATCTGCACATCAGCCGTTCTGCCATCACACTGCAGGTTCATTAGCAAACCCACGTTGCAGATGTTCTGTTGAAATGAGCCCCCAAAAATTACAGCACGAGGCAATCCCAGTCCCTGCAACAGAAAAGATTGTACTGTTTTAAAAACACAAGGTAAAGCAACTGCCTTCCTAATTTGTTCCTAATTCATAAGAAGGCATTTCTTCTTTCTGAAGCAATCTGTTTTTGGAAAGGAACATTAAAGACAGCTTGTTTCACAGAGAAATATCTGATTTCTCAGTGAAACAACAACAACAAAAATAAATTGTGAGGGAAGGAATAAATCCTACAATAACCTTTTCATAAGTAATGTAGAAGAAAAAAAATCTTAACCTGCCAAACACCTCCCAGATTTCCAACAGAAAGGACATGCTTTTCACTAGACTTTAGGACATAAGTTTAGTTAAAAAGCTGTTATTAAACAACTCTTTTACGGCAACAGCAGCAACATCTACCATTGCATTACTCCAAATTCACGTCTTCAAATACACTTCCCCCAAGTGCTCTGACTCATTCCTCTGCCAAAACAACTTTAATGACCAAAATTGTCCTGTCCATAAATAACAGTGTCAGGAGACAGTTCTCTGTGACTCATAATGATCTGGAATGCGCAAACTACACGGCCATGCAGAAAACAATCCCAGCTTACCTCTAGACTGACACACTTGTTTTGCAAAGTGAGTACCCACTCTGTTTCATTGCTTGCCAGACTCACTTCTCCATCAGCCTTCAAACTGCACTGCCCGAGGACAATGCCAAGGATGCCCTTGTACTTGTCGCTTCTCACGGCTGACACCTCCACTTGGTTCTCTCTGGCAATCCCCAGGGAATGAAGTGAAGGCAAAGAATGCTGGAATTCGATTTCTACCCGAGGCTGGGTGTTAGCTGTGGCATGGAGCTGCAGGCAGGCAAATGTGTCGTGAAAGGAAACATGTCCAAAGAAGGTGACAGTAAAGTTACTGGTAAACATTGTCCCGTTCAGTGAAACTCTTGCTGGCATCTGAAAAATTACAGAAAACTGTTGTCAAGTTTGCCCTCCTGTCAAGCCACATACTGTTTTTAAATGTTCATGTTACTAGAAGGGAATGACTTTTCTACACCATTTTGTATTCGTCCTACATGTTTATAAATGCCTAAACAGATGGAGCAATGGCCTAAAAATCTTTATTTTACACATTGGAGAACTCAGCTAAAATAGTTTTTGAACAGCTAAAACCTGTTTGAATCTGTGAATATTATGGGAGTGAAAATACCTGAAAGTGCATGCAAAACTTCCAGCCAGCTCAAACCCATTTCTACGCATGTGACACCTTTGTACTCGGACTCCCTTAGTGGTAAAGACAGTATGTTGTCGACAGCAGAGTTTATAAATTAAGCCAGTACCTCAAAACGATGAAATGCAATTGCACTATTGCAGAGGCCAGAAAGTTGTTTGTTAGCAGATCTTCCACTGCAAGCAACCTGTTGGAATTATCAATGAAGCACATTCAGAGAAGGAAGAAAAGAAGAGAGGACTAAAATTCAAAGGAGAGAGCTACAAGGCTAAAGGATAAAACTGATGAAGATACCAAAACAGAGCTTTAAGATTAAAGGTTGGACTTCAGTTTCAACAAGGTAAACAGTTTAGTAGATCTGAGGCTATATCAAGTCTCTAATTTTGCACTATTATGCCCAGATATGATCAGCACAGGTAAAGACATAACAATATCTTCAAATAGTAGGAAAGCAAGCAAGCAGTGAAGACAGAAAAGCTGGGACTGCAAGTTATTGTGCCTGAGCAAACATTACTCCAGTTTCATGACATAAATGTTTTCTTACCCACCACATCTTGAAAACCTGCTCCTAATTGCTAAGCAAGCAATTTTTAGGCTTTGTGTACTGGCTACTGGCCTTGTTTGACAAAAACCTCTTTTCCCTCTGAGCTGCAAGCTTGCTGTCCAGGGTACACCTGAACAGCTGGAGTGTGAAGCATTCAAACAGACCACATCAAATACATCCCAATATATGGCAGGATTTCTGCAAACCTCTAGTACACGTGGAACAATGTCCATCAGTCCTCCCACGTCATGGTGGAGCAAAAGAGAAATTTCCACAGCATTGCCAGTGGTTTTCTTCTCTATTTCAGTTTTGAGCTGTTCTGTCTCCACTGTGGTTGTTATCCCTGCAGCAATCTTTGTGGGGAGATTCTGTGCACAAAAGAAACCAAATTACTGAAAGAAACAAACATCCCAGCAACAACTGGCAAAGGCAGAGTGTGGTTCACTGTGCTTAAATATCACAGTCTGCATGAGGGCAGTAGCTCTGGGGAATTAAAAGTGCAAATTCATCCAAGTGGCTTAATTTCAAATGGAGATAGTGTTGTTACACAAGACCCTCTGATTGCAGTGTACCAATAATTTCTTCTGGTGCCAAAACATGCTGAGAGCATGGAATCCTGGAAGGATTTGTGTCCTCAGGCATCACAATTAAAGCAGTGAAACTACTCAACAGCAGGGCAAAGGAACTGCTTAGAATTCTTTGCCCACACACCTCTGTGTCTCACTGTACTGCAGTGGTTGAACCCACCCAAGTATTAGCACGGTGGTGACTTGGGACTTGCAGCATGTGTTAGAGCCAGCAACAAACCTGAACCCTCCTTTTATGGAAAGATAATTTGAGATGCAAAAGAGCTGTCTGTTGTTCACAGACCTACAGCAGAAATGCAGACAGAGAAAGCAGTGGCCAAGGAAGGCTCTAGCAGGAATCATGGTCCATGTTGTGTCTGTGGGGTGAAATTTCCAAAATGGAAAGCCACGTTAAATGCTCTCTTGCTCCTCAGAGACATCCAAAGGATGGCACCAGAACTGGTTAATCCAGTCCCAGATGCAGTGCAGTGCCTTGGCTCAGTGACACCTGATGGCTACACACAGTAGGCCTGATGGTCCACTTCCCATTCGTAGGGCAAAAATAAAATTGGACAAGACTTCTGTTCATATGTAGCAAAGCACTTATATAAGAACTGAATGCAGCATCCAATTTAGTCTAGATTCAGCTCCAGGACTGCAGATGGCAGGTACACAATATGCAAGAGGGCAGAAAACACCTTTCTTTCACACCTCTGAAAAATGCAGCAGCTATTAAAATAAATATATATAGTGCAAAGGCAAAGCCTACAGTTGTTAGAAATTGTCCTGCCAGAAATTAAATAATCACAGGGAGAACTTTTCTTACCTCATAATAGCCAGCAGCTTCTACAGTAAAAGGGATGCCACTTTCCTTTATCTTTGAGATGTTGTGCTTTAAGCTCACAGATAGGTGGGATTTAGGAGGCTCTGAGGCCACTCCGTGCCCTCCAAACACAGCAGAAATCCCTTCCCTGCCACTCTGCAGGGCTACAGCAATGGTGTGATTTCCTGAGCCACGCTCACACACGGCAGTAAGAATACCATCCAATGGCAATCCTAATCACAGGGAAGGAAGCAAAATCAACACGACATTATAAAATACAGAGAAGATTTATTACAGAACAAAACCAGCCTTCTATAGTTTTTCATTAGAAAAGACACACCTTTATATAAAGTGGGATCCTCCCATCAGTGGCACTTACTGATATTTATAGAAAGATATTACCTACCATGTGAAAATCTTATTGAAAAGGGATTGATAAATTAAAATGTGGCATGCACTTTGGAAGTCAAAGGATTTTTCTTTTCTTAATAAAGGATATTTACCAATTCTGTGCAACTCCAGTAGTCAGCTGTTAAAGAGTTTCAGAGCAGATTTCTTTAGTCCAAAGGAGCAATGGCAATTTACCCATTCAAAATTACTGGTAACTCCAGTCCATGAAAATCCGTGGCTTTGCTTAGGAAGCAACACTTGGCATAAAACTATGTGTAGAAGAACTGCTCAGCTTGCAGGAATACAGGTGTACAAGAGAGCAATAATTTACTCTGAAGTATCTTAAAACCCTTTGAGCTAGTTCTGTGATCATTTTACTGTATTTTCTCAACAATATTAACGAGAATGCTGCTAAGACTGGATCACATTTTGTTCTGGTTGTGCAAAAGCAGCTCATCTATTTCCACTGGCCTGCAGCCACGTAGGTAAGTTCACCTTGACACCTTGTCACACCACACAAGCAAGTCAGAGTTTTCTTCCTACCTGCATTTTTCAGAAAGTCGATATTATGTGTGAAAGTCCCACTGACTCTGCTGTGCCCACGACTCATAATATTGGAAAAATCTACGGAAAGAGCCTTCTCATCCACGTGGACGCTCACCAGCCCCCTTCTCATCTCCTGCCCCAGATCCAGGTGTCCTCTCAGTCGTGCCTCCCCTGGGACTGCCCGACTGCCATTCTGAAACACGGCAACAGTGATGTTGTATATGGAGCTGTTCCCAAACACGCTCCTGATCCTCAGGTGGAGCCCATACAGTGTCTTGTTGACCATCACACTGATGTTACCTGTAACAGGCAGAAATTATTCCTATGGGGAGAATCCTTTGGGAAAGAAATAACCGCAGTTCTAGAGGCAATGTTAAAAAATAACCATTAATTTAATACCAGGAGGAAGCAGACAAATTTCTGTTTGTTATAACAGATAATTTCGCCTAATCTAGAGAATGAATCAGTTTATTTTTTTATTGTTTTTGAGAGTTTCTCTACTAGTAAAAGTGTCTGTGTTTAAAACAAATTACATAATAGTGTTTCTGGCAGCTGTTTCTCTTTATTAACCAAAGTTCTTGCGCCTTTAGGCCACGGACTACACTGGCTGCCTCCTGAAGGAGAATTTACAGAAGGGCTGTGACCTGCTCTTTGTGCAACTCCAGGCTGAGCAATCCCTCTTAGGTTCCACAGTGACCTGCTCCCTGCCGCGGAGACCTTTAGAGGAGTGAGAGCCCCAAGGCAGCCCCTCCCATTTCAGAAGATCTGCACAGGAAAGAAGCCACCCCCCATTCTGCCCCAGAGCTGGATGCCTGATGCAGTTCAGTAAGGAATACATCAGAATTGAGAAGCTTCCTTGGATAGCTACAGAACATCAATGAAACACAGAGTCAGAGAGTACCATCATGAATGTTGTTTTTGCACTTCAGGAACCCATTCAGAGAAAGAAGATGAGGTATGGCCTTTAATCCAGCAAATGTGTGTTGGACTCTTCCATTTAGGGACACAACAAAACCAGCTTTCTGCTCTCTGGCTCCCATGAAATCCGTATAAAGCCTATTTTCATTAAGCTTCAACTCAGAAGATACCAGAAGTCTGAAGAGACAGAGATAGAAATTGCAAGTAAGATATTATTATGCTTAGTTCACGATTGCCAAGGCACCCCTCACCTCACTCAAAGCAGATCAGTGAGAGCAGGGTGCTCAGGAGTGTGCGTGGCCAGGTTTGGGGTGTCTCCAGGTATGGAGACTCCACAGGCTTTCTGGGCTCTTGTTGCAGAGTGAACACTTTTCAGTTCCTCAGTTAACCAAGACCCTGACTCCTTTACCTTGTAGGAAATATTTTGCCCATGAGCTGCAGGTGTATTGACTGTGGGTTTGTGAGGATGGCCTGCTGGAGAAAAGCCCTCAGTTCAACCGCTCTGCCATTCTTCCTGTTCTCCTTGTTCACATCCACCTCCAGCAGCAGCATGTCCCTTCCACTGGAGTGGAGGTGCAGAGAGCCATTGAAACTGCTCTCCCCATAACTCTTCAGGGTTGCCTGGGCCTGCACACACAGAGCAAGAAAAGCAGGACATTGAGGATCTCAAATTAAAAATACGGAATACTGAAACATCACTGTGAGTAATGAGACGGCAAACAACAGATTGGGTCTGGGCAAAAGCAGGGAGGGGAGCAGAGGGGGAAAGAAGTTTTTAGTTTTCATCTTTGTCACTTGCTACCTAACTCCAATGTTATGTGGCAATAAATTAAGTTAGTATAGCCCAAGTTTAGTTTTGTCTGTGGAGGTAATGGGTAAGTGATCTCTCTATCTCAACCCCGTCATCATGCTAGACCTTTCAACACAAAAATGGTGAACTGCATTGAATTAAGTGCAATTTAACTTGATTTGAGATGCATGTATGGACTGCAAAAGCTACAAGTTCAAGCAACAAGCCTATAATAAGCGGGGGACTGACCTGAGAAGACATGTTCTTGTTGATGATGGTTTTTACACTCACACCACAGTCCAAGTGTTCCAGCTTGGTCTGCCTGGAAAAGAGCTCCCCACTGAGGCCCATTGCTTGTGGAAACTCAAGCTATTTGACAAAGTGAAATGTCAGAACAAGACACTGTGTTCCCATGCGATTTAATGTCTGAACTTCTAGCATTAAGTAGAGGATGCAAATAAGCAAATGTGCGTATAAAATCCTACAAATTTTATCCAAAGATAATGAAAAATGAAGCAAATGCGGTAAAAAAAACCAAAACAACATAAGGTCAATATATTTCTTACAAGATATTATTGATACAGATAACTTAATCTGCTGAGGTGCTTAGGGTCTTTGTCAGGGCCAGGACTTGATTGAACTGGGACATTTAGCAGCATCAAACAATTATAATTTTAAGGACAATACAGTAAAACAGTCATCAAGACATAAAAAATGAAATGCCAAAACTGAAACCCACAAATACCTGGAATGAATGTGTCACATTCATTTGTAAAAGGTGTCTAAAATCAGCCTCACTGGATTTGTTCTGATACCTCCCTAGAAAGCTGAGAACATCTTCCTTATTCACCTTCAAGACAGTCTCAAGCTCACGCTTCGCCTATGGGTTGAGAATAGGAATGAGCAAAGTGCATTGAGCACTAGCCCTGTATGAAAGGTGACAGAAGTCAGCCCTTCATGTCATGAAAAGTGAGAGCTGTGTGGTATCACATTGGGGCTCAGAATGAGAAACAAGAAAAGCAGGGAAAAATAACTGTATTTGGTAAGAAAGATGAATAGATACAGCTAGATAAGGGTGAGAACGCTGAATCCATTCTATCCCATACCATGTTACCACTAATAACATTAATGCACTACAATATTCTACAAATAATATAATAAATACTCTTTCCATATATTACTATATAACAGATTACTATGCAAAGTTAAGGAGGTACCAAGCACATAATCACCCTCTGAACATTCTGGCTGCAGCAGTTACATGGTGAGGAACTAAAGACCTATAGCAAGTTAGATCTGAAAATCAATAAAGTTTAAATAAACAGACAATTGTTCTAACTGAATTTAATGGGAAATTTACTCACATTTTGATGACTTAGAGTTAAAATGCATATTTCAACATCTTTGGGGAGCAACCTGTAGTTATAAGGATGAGTTAGGCCAGCACAAATCTAAAAAAAATTCGAGAGGAAATGCAGGGAACATAAGATATCTGTAGTAAATCACTCATTTGCTGATGTTTTTGGTATGTCAGATTAAAGGAAGTTCTTGGATAACTCACATAGGGGTTTTCAGGCTGATAACCAAGTATAAGAGTTTGAACTGTTTCCTCCACCTTATTTATCAAAACTTTTGTTTCCATGAAATAGTGCTTTTGCTTTTTGTCAACAGTAAACGTCTCCTGCAGAAGGAAGCTCTGCAGAAAGGGCACTTTAAAAGGATGCCTGGAAAAAAAAACAACAACAAGGAATAAACAAAGTGTAAAAGATTTTAATAAACAACTACAAAAAGAAATCATGCAGAGTTCAACTTGAACTCCAAAATTTCAGTTGCAGATACCACCAGGGTGTCAGGTACAGAAGCAAAACACACAGGACCAGGACCTCTGAGAAACTACATAGCATAAATACAACTTCATACAAACTGTCATAAAGTCTGGTAAAGTGTGTGCAAAGAGTTTCCATTCTGGGTTTGGGAAAGGCTTGGAATGGCATGGCAGAGGGTGATGCTCTGAAGTTCTGACATGCATACCCAGCACAGACACTTCATACACCTGCCCAGCCAAGACTTCATTTCAAACAGGGACGGTGTCCCAAAGCTTATGGCATGTTTGAAAATCTCACCCATGGACGTTTCATGCTTTCTTCAGAAACAATATCTGTGTGCCAAGAATCCTGTGCAACAGATGTTCAGCCACTGCACAGCTCTTGGAGTCATTTACTACTTCAGTGCAATGTCTGATGGATTTTATTAAGTATTTCTGCATATTTACTTAGGCAGCTTTGAAACATCACAAACTTTTCTAAGCAGACATTGGGCTGCCTTTATACGTGTCAGGGTATCTGGTACAGCTCTTCATTCTTCATTCACATATTTTTCTACTGAAAAGTCACTTCACAGTTTTTCAGCTCCCTCTCAGCTGCACAGGAGCAAGGCAGCCTGTGCACTCCTGGTGATCCTGCAATGCCTTGAGAAAGCTGAGGGGTCCCCAGAGATGATCCAGATGTCTCAAGTCTGAGTACACATTTTTACCAAGGCCTTTAAGCTGTGTTTTGGTCATGAGTAATGAAGAGAGAAATTTCAGGGAGAGCCAATATCTAGAAGCAGAGCACTCATTCTCATCAGAAAATGGAAACATTCCAAAATCTAAACAAGACCATTTGTTACATGTTTTAAGAGGATATCTTTGGCTTTAGAATGGCTATATTATTCCCAAGGACTAGGAAAAATATATCTGGATGTCACAGAGGATCAGATCTGAATTTTGGAACTTCTAAGTTTGGACACACCATAAATCCTGTTGTTTTCATGAAAGGAGCCAATGTACCTGACTTAGTTGCAACAGACACATCCCAGCACACGTGGCCTGTTGCCTTTGACAACTTTGTCCTCTGTCATTTCAGTAAAGAGGGCCACAGCTAATGGATGCAAGTAACCAGCCCACAAGTTTAGGCCAAAACATTCTTCAGAGATAGAAATAAAAAGAACTGAACCTGAAATGGAGGGTTCCACGTTTTTGGTAGAGCAATTTCTCCTTCTTCAGCTCCTCTATCTGACCTTCCAACTGCAGTATGACAGGTGGGCTTTTATAATCTCCCCATACAATCTTCACAGAAAAGTTTGTCTTCTTAGGCTGCATTCAAGTCATGTGACCAGAAGAATAAAGGACAATGACACCAGATTTACTGCACTGATATTCAGGAACATCAATATAGAAACCATATTGTTCAACAGGCTGCAGCAAGGCTGTCATTTCACAGATCAACCTCTTTGTGCTGCAGTTTAAATCCAGATATCCGTTTACACAGGATTAAAAGTGACATTAGTAGAAAACTGACTTCAGCAGAAGACAAATGCCCCATAAAGTGGCACCTATTTGCAAAAACTAAAACTATTTACAAAAACTAAATGGATTTTCAAAGCATGTAATGCTATGTCTAGAAAAACACTCCTTTTTTTTTTTAAGGCTTCCTGCAAGGAATGAATGGACCGATGTAACTGATCAAAATGTCCCCTTTGAGGAGAAACTGCTGATTACCTTTCCTGTGCCATAGACATCAAGCAAAGCAAAAATTACTTTGAGATTGGAAGAAACGTAGAGGCTAAAATAGCATTAAACCCAAGCTTACCATGCTCACTAGCAGGCAAGAGATTCTGATTCTCCAAGACAGAAGAATCTTCCACACCTGTCATACATCTGCATCAAATTAAAAGTAATCACATCTACAGCACTTTTTCTAGCCGTGTGGTCTCTCTTTGTCCCTCCTCCCTGACCTGCCTGTGGTTGGCCTCCCAAATAGATGAGAAATACTCCAAATTACACCACACAAGTTTTTGGAAACACTCCTTTTGAACCCAGTTCAAACCCTTTTTGAACACTGCAGCTTGTCAGAGCAGACAGAAATAGATCCAGCACTAGAAGTGCTTAAGTCTCAACACTAACAATAGTATCTCTCAGAAAGGTGGCAGACCTGAAAAACACAGCACTGAGTCAAAAAAACGGCATTTGTTTTTCATTCTTACCGTTGGCAGATTCTGATAGCTGGCTGTGAAGTTAAATTCCTGTTTCGTGCTCTTTAGCTTAAAGCAGAGAAGTTTGGCTCGTTCATTATTCTCCAAATGGATCTCATTCTTCACAAGCTGATTCCACAGAGAGATCATTTCACTGTAGCTGTGCAGAATGTTCTTCCCGAGACGATTAAATGTGGATGCCTGGAAAACAAAGGCATTAGTCTGGCTGAGCTCAGACAGACAGCATTCCATGTGCCAGCAGCACAGCACAGAGGGGAAAGAAGGATCATTGCAAGAACTATCAGAAATGAGTGCTGGCTTTTCCATTATGAAAATATTCTGAATTGCCATAAAGATTTCCAAGTTTATTCCATCCTCTCTAGGCCAGCGAGAGAGAGAAAGCTAAATAGTTGAAAAGGTAACAGTCGGTGAACACTTTTTCTTGTGCAAGAATGTTTCTCACACCCCTCCACACAGCGCCTGAAGCAGCAGTGACCTAAGCAGGGAAAGCTGCAGTTCAGAATAAAGGAACATCCTAATCATAAACATAATTAAAGATTTAGACAACTGCATAGTGACAAGGTTTATCATACTGGTTAATGCACAGCAGCTGTGACTGAATCAGTTTTAAACCTCTATTGCATCGCACAGTCTAACTTTTTGAAAGAGGAAATTTAGAAACCATAGACTTGGGGCAACTGATTCCACCCAGTGTGTATTTAACCATCTTATAAAAGTGAAAGAATTCCAATAGAAAAGACAGAAGACTATGAAGATTTTCTCACAGGTTTGTGGGACATGAATAATAACAAAAACCCCAAATAAAACACCTTCTATTTCTCAGGATTATTCTCACCACTGAACCATCCAGCATTCTAGCCTCCACTACCATTTTTCCCACTGAATTCTGTTCATCTTGCAGAGTAACCTGTAGAGACACTTATTCTGTAGAAATACAAGTGGGATTACACAGTAGCAGCAAAAACACCTCAGGGCAAAGGTCTGCAAGTCCAGAAGTCCAAGATTAATGGAGCTCCAGATACTTCTTGAGAATTTTTACGAACAGGCGCATGTCAAGGAGCAACAAGTGCCATGAGCTGTACAACAGCTTACTGGGAAGGACACTCCCCAGGAAGAGGGGAGTTACATTCTTCTCAGGCAGAGCATGCCTTTAAATCCAGTGCCTCAAAAACAGTGAATTTAGGTAATCACTGGGCTCTTAATTTAGAAGTTATGCTATTGTTCCTACTTTTTAAAGGAAAGACACTCTCAGCTGTTTCATATCAGTAAGGCACAAATGTCAAACCTTTCTTACCTGATGGTCCAATTTTCCAGCTCCCTGAAGCTGTTGGCTCATGGAGGGGATGGAGGTGAGAACTTTAGAAGTGGCAATGACTGTTCGTACACTCCTAGGCAGAACGCTGCCATCATGTTCTGGGCTTTGTCCTGGGAGCAATGGGGACTCCTTCCAAAGAGGGGCAGAGGTGATGGCCCTAACATTTTTTCAAAGCTAATACAGAGCCTGTGCTCAAAATTGTGCTGATTTGACTGCCCTAGAGAGGAACAGCTCATCAGTCAAGCACAGAAAACACGAACACAGGCATTTTGAGATCCTCTTTCATAAGCTGGCACACAGTGCACGAGTTTCTCAAACAAGTACCTCAGAGAGCACACTGAGCTGCCAGTCCCAGCCCTGCAGGAGCTGCCAGCCCCAGAGCCCTCTCATCAAAGCCAGATGAAGCACCGTGTTACCAACCTGCAGGTATGTGGTAGCTGGTGTGTAAACGTGAATTTTCCCTTCCTTTTCATAGCCTTGATCTTCATAGAATAGTTCCACTACAAGATTCTTGATGGAGAGAGCTTTTCCAGTTGTCAGCTCCGTGGTCACTAAATAAGCACAATGCTGAGGCTGGTGCAGCTTGTGAGCTGCATACAGATATAGCCAAGGGGTGTCTAGATTTAATCCACCTGCAAAGAACAGATATTAAAGCCAACAGAAACATGAGATTTCAGGCTACCTGGACTCTAACTCCACAAAGCTGACAAGATGCCAGGGTTTTGGAAGGAAGCTAAAATGCTACTATGAACCTATTCTCTTCCAATTACTAAAATCACTGGATGGTACATAGTAAAATTATTATTCTTCACTACTGTGACAGATAGCACACTGTAACACATTGGCAGGTTTGCTAATAAATGGATTTGCTGGAAGAGGCCAGCCAGGCAGGCTGTGGAACGCTGTAGATTTCAAAAACTCTGACACAGTCCTGACTGGAGCAGGAGGCTGGGCTGGATAACCTCCTGGTCTCTCTCTTCCAACCAACGCCTCTGTCATTCTCTTGCACCCATACAAAACTACCTCGGGAAAGCCCAGCAGCAGCTTCCAGTGCCTGCTTTTGTAACCACCGGCTGGAAATGTATGGTGGTCCCTCACCTTCCCACTTCCTCAGGCCATTTCTGGACGTGCCCTTCCAGTGCAGCGTGGCCCCAAAGGGCACGTGGTCATTGCGCTGCAGCTGCACGGCGGTGCTGCTCTGCAGGTACCCCTGGGAGCTGTGCAGGTGCTGCAGCTGCGCTCGGTAATTCACCTGCTGCTCCAGGACTTGCAGGGCAAACTGGAAAACAAGGGAAGCAAATGGAAATACAAACAGGATCCCCCCTTCAGGACTGTCTGATTTAACACACATACACACACTGCAGCAGGAAGGTCACAGCTTCTGCCTCTGCTCTGCACATTTGTCATTCACTCTATAGATTTTCACGCATGCTGTTCAATAATAGACTGGGATTTCTTTAATATGCACTTGTTACAACTACCGGAGAAAGGAAAATTTCCACCAATTTTCAGACCATGTACTTTGTTGGAAAGAAAAAAAAAAAAGATCATAATTTTAGGTCAGTTTTTGCCAGGGTCACAGATAAATTCTGTGCTTATAGGTATTCCCTATGAAAATAGAATAATAATGTAATAACATAATAAAACAAATAAAACCTATTTCAGAAAACTGTTACCTACCCTAAGATAGTAACAGAGACGACCTGCAATTTTTGAGAAATAACACAGAAATTTACATGAATGGTCTCTGTAGTTTCTTTAAGAACTTTCTACAAATAAAGTAAACGATAACAATGTGTTCCAATATAAATATTTTCTTTCTTTTTATAGCCCATAGAACGCATTTCAAAGGAAGGCATAACCCTGCCCTGAGGATTCTAATTATACTTTAAAAACATGGGGAAACTTCTACTGATCCAGGGTAAGAAATCGGTTTATAACAAAACACACACCAAACCCCAACCAACCAAAAAAATCCCAGATCTGATCTTAGTGAGCTGCTGTATTTCATACCAACTTCCAGCTAAATGCTGTAATATTCTATCAGCAAAGCAACTTTCTGTGAACCTCTGCAATCATTTTATGTGTTAACTCTGCAAAAAGCTCAGACCAAATTACACCCAAACTTTTCCAGTGTTTGAAAAAATTTATCTACTGGCTGTCATTTTCATTTGAGACATCAGAGATCTCATTGTGCCTGGGTTGAGAACTTACCTAATTCAAAAGTATTAGATCTGGGTACTTACATTATTAATACATACCATACTAAAAAAAAAAGTCTTAAATAAATAAATAACTTTTTTTTCTTATTTTGCCTGTTAGATATTTGAAGTGAAGGTCTTACTCTTCAACAACCATGATTACCTCCATGAAATAGCTGACTACAGACGGACTGGAACTGTTCTTCAATGCTTGGCTGAGCAGCAGTTTCTTCTTGTTGTTTGTTTCCTCCCAGTGTTTCCCATAGTTCACTTCCACTTGGGAGGAAAGCCAAGATGCACTCGCCTCATGTTTCAGGTGAACCTGAGGAACAGAGACCTGCGTTTTTCCTGGGAAATGAGGTTTCTCTGACATGTGCTGATCCCCTCAGCATAGGGGTGACATGAGGGCAGTCACATACAAGTGCCTGGGCCAGCACCTACCCTGTGATTGTAGGCTGGAGTCTGCACACAGTGGAACTGGTGCCCCACATCCAGTTTGGACACTCCATGTGTACTGGACTCCACTTTCATCTTTTGTCTCACACTGCACTCATGACGAGGATTTTTTGCCTCTCCTGTTCAAGTTAAATCACAAAGTTACCTATTCAAGTAAATCAGAAGTAAACTTTCAAAATGTTAATACTATAAATCTGGCTTTGAGGCTTCCATTTTTCAAAAACATTAAAGTGAGATTTGTCTATTTTTACAGTTATATGCTTGTTAATTTATCGTACAAATCCAAAGCACATGTTAAATGAACCTGCATTTAAGAGCAGTGAGTTTCTGTTTCCTAGACAAGTGATTTACACCTATGATTTGCTAGCACAGTAAAAAGTAAAAGACAAGTACATCTTTAATTTATGTAAAAGGCCTGGCAGTATAGTCTGCACTCTTAAACCTGTGTAGCTTTAAGAAAACTTTACTACTCAAATTGCTACTTACTGTCTCTGAACATACAACGTGCTTTTTGTACTTACCATCACCCTGTAACTTTTATCATGACTGGCTACTACAGGTTTCAATACCTTGACATAACTGCACTGGTGCTCACCTGCTTTGTCCAACCAAATTAACCCACAGTTTATACATTGCAGCTGGGGTAACACAGCCAGCTGTTTCCTAGATACAGTCCCTCATGTTTTTAAGTGTATTTATGCTACCATTCCTTTTATATAAACATCTGAAACCACAAATTAAATAGGGGCAATTCCAACTGAAAAAAGTAGTTTTTAATCAAGTGTGAGACATGCTTGTGAAAATCAATTTAAAAAAATAATTCTTTTTATATGCAGACTCAGAGAGTAAAATTTATCCAAGTGAATCTCATCCCAGGTCTCAGACCACAGTTTAAAAATCAACGGAAATGTTTCTCTTGTGTTCTAAACACATGGGCAAATAACTGGAAGCGAAAAATGAGAACTAGAGAATGCTCTCACTTTCCCTCTTTTTCACTGTACCTAGAAGTCCATACTTGATCCTCAAACCATGAGACCACAAGCCGTTGTGCTGCTGGACAAGAGCACTGATGTGAACTCCAAGAATGCCTGGAAGGTAAGTCTCCCCTTCCAGCGAGTACTGTCTCCGCTCATCATCAACCTGTTTCTCCAGAAATGCTACAAAAAGAGTACAAGGGATTATGCAGTGGCAGAGCCTGAAGTTAGTTTAGCAGGTAAAAGGAATATTGCAGTGGGGAAAACACAGATGCACTCATTCAGTCTCCTCCACCAGGAGGAACAAATCATGCAGTGAACAGATAAAATAAAGGACAGAGTTGGATGTTCAGGCTCTCTCTCCACTACAGAGCCTGCACAACACACTCCGCAGATATTGCTCCCAACACTGATCTTTTCTTTACCCAAGACCTAACACGTGAGCACGGGGCTATTTCCCTTCCCACAAAGCCAGGGCAAGGTTGTGGCTTTGCAGCACCATTTCTGGTGCAGCCCAGGGGTGAGAGTCTGAATGAGATCAGCACTGCTTGGGATGCAGCCACTGCAATCCACATGAAAGGACAAAGATTTCACCAAGAGATGACCTCCCAAAAATCAAACTGGCATTTTGCACTCCTTAGTTTAATTTGAAAATACTGTGTCATCCTATGACATTTCAGCATCTACCACATGGACACTACAGTAAGGAAGACTAAGGAAAACACAAGAGCCTTAGATTTAAATTACTGATTTATTCCACTGTATTAATTTACTTTGTAATGAGCCATGTTATACAAATAATAAGCCCTTTCTGATACTTTCTCTTATATTTTTCTTTTAACATATTTGTGAGAGAAGACTTCAATTTATTTAGAACAGGTTTTAAGGGACATTTAGCTACAAATACACGTTCCTGCACTGTTTTGCACCAATAAAAGTGAAAACAGAAAATGTTCTAACAGGTGTTATTGTTTTGGCATGTTTTTGTTAAGTGATTCCTTATGTCTTATTTCCAGCATCTTCTTCAACAGTAATTCAAAGCAGATTTAAAACATTTTTTAAAATTCCTATTATTCTGAAATACATATTCGTACTAATTTATCAAAGATAATACTTTTTCAAAGCAGTCTTTACTGATTTGAAGGGAATTTTAGGAATAGGTGTCCAAAACCAGGCAACCCAACATACACGGGCTCCAAAACTTGCATTTATATGGCAAATACTGTCCTCTAACCTGAAAGAAATGCAGCATCCTTCAATAAATTACTCAGGGAGACTGAAAAGGCAAACTTCTTGCCAAGCTGTTTAGTGATGTTTCCTGACAGAATGACAGGACTGCTTTGCTTTAGCAGCTTTACCTCCAGCTGGGTCATATATCTCTGCTCTCCACTCAGCACCTGCAAATCTGTCATTCCCTGGAATAAAAAATAAATAAAAACCCCAACCCCAAGCCACTCAACAGCACAAATTGATCAAGCTTTGAGAAAGCAATAGTAGAAACTCAGACATTTCAGAAATGAGATGAGAAGAAGAAGAAGAGATTTATTTTCTATGCACCCAACGACTGACCTCCCACCCCTCCTCAAATCATAAAACTCGCCATTAATACATGATGGGGAGGAAGGATGGATTTGTTTTTCCAGCTACATAAAAATCACAGTGATGTGATATTATTTTCTTCAGCTGCTGGTCGTTGTAATAGTGACTGAAATCACGGAGAATGTCACAACACTGGGCCAAAAAAATCATACAGTTTTACTGAAAATACTGTCAGTCTCGCAGAGACTGAGGCTGAAATAGATGCAAATGTAAATGCTAATTAGTGTTGGGATTCAAAAAGTCTTTGTTGAAATATTACTCTAGGAAAAAAAAATCTCTGAAATAACATGATTACTGCATGAAAATACAGAGTGTTTTAACCAGCTGGTTTTGGAGGCCCACACAAGACATGGCATCCTGCTATGGGCATCAATTGCATAATGAAAAAATTGTTCATGCCCTGGAATTTAAACAAAAACATCAGCAGAGTTTCAGTGATAAACTCCCACCTGCATTTTTGTTTGCTTTTTCATTTCAGCATTCAAACCTTGGCATTCTGTTGCTTTTTCCACAGTGCTTAAACACCCACTCCCCACAATTTCTGTAATAAATAATAGTATCTTAGAGGCTCTTACATCTACGGAGTCCATAGCAGTGAGGAAATTAGGCTGGGCTTACTCAGAGTCTTATGCATGGTCAGAATACAGGTGTGAAAAATGTGTGACCACATATGTACTTAATGAGCCAAAGGGCACAGGACCCAACCTGGTCTTCTCTACTGAGTTAGTAGTGGAAGGAACCCAATGGTTTTGGGTACATCTGAATGTGAAAAAATGGCTTCAGATTCCTTGCAGAAGTCATACTTTAAAAGCTTTTAAAACACAGTAATTTAGCACTGAGTCTATCTGAAAAATATGTAAAACGAGAACTGGCAATTCTTCCAATGGATTGCTCATAAAACTGTTTTTCAGTATATGTGTTTTCATTGCCTTTCTTTTGTGCTCTTTTATGTAAGTGTTCATCCTACTATGGGAGCTCATGAATTGAAAACATACCTTAATGTAATACATGTCCTGATCATCCACTATCAGCTCCAGGAGTCCAGTTCGTGAACTTTTAGAAAACTCAATCCTCCCTTGGAGAAAAATAAAACCCTTTACTTTTTCTGGGCACATACTGTTCAGTGATACTTCATAAAACTGTACCCAAAACGATGGTTGCTACTGATATGAACAATATATAGAGAGAGCAAAAACATAATAAATATATCAGCTTAAAGGAAAAAAAAAATAGGATCAGAGTTTGCAAAGGCATTTTCCAAAGCGTCCTCAGAATATGCTTGTCATTTTGAAAGAACATTCTGAGGATATTAATTGAGAAGAGGCAACAAAGCTGTCTTCAGAAAAACCTGATTTAAACACTTCCTTTAGGTCGGTGCTAAAACTTACAAGCTGTGTTGTGCTGTGGAGACATTTCAGGAGCTCAGAACACTGTGCACACAAAGGTAAATCTTCCTTAAAAACCATTTGAAAATAACCAGGAAAAAACAAAAAAAAAAAAGAAGGGCAAATTCTAAATACGTGATCTGGTAGAATACATCAACACCAAACATCACCTGACCACTCTGTCAAAGAAGCTGAAATGTGTCGTCTACATTACCACCATGTTTTTATCAGTATGTTTTTCATCAGTGTGCTTGTTCATTTTGTGTTCTACGTTACATGGTGATTGAAATGTTGCTTGTTATCAGAATGCACAGCAATATCAGCCAGTCCTTCACAGATTTGGAAACAAGTAATTTCGTATCATATCTAAGAGAATCCACCAAATCAAAATACTAAGGCCGGTTCAGCACATGTCAAACATCACAGAACGAGGCACCACGTCCCTTAGCTTGCATTTCATCTGTTCTGGTAACAGCTTCCTTGTCTAATATGAGTTTGTGAACTGGGTACTGAACCTCTGACTGGGCAAAATTGTGTAAAGAAGACAGAAAACCCACTGGGAATGGGTGTTACTTTAAGCTGTAAACTGACCAACTAACACACAACAATGCAGCTTCAGCACTAGATTATTGACTGAAATATATTGGTATTTCTGAGTTAACTCTAACTTCTCCTAACTGATAATAACTGATGATCAGGATTTTAGTTGAAAAACCTACCATCAATCTCAATTTTTTTCTTAGGTTGTATAAATTGGATTCTGAATTTCTTCTGCGGGAGACTAAAATTTAGGTCAATACCAATATCCCTTTTCAAGTCTGACTTTGGAGTCCCAATGAAGAAGTGAAAGACAGCTTCATTTGGGATCCACGAATTCTCCTGAAAGAAGGAAAGGATAACCACGTTAGTCACTGGCACAGCAATTACAAACCAATGTACGACACTGAGACAACAGTGTTTGTGTGCACTGTTTTATATATGAAAATAGTATATCCCTATTAGCAGCATCAGTAATTTGTTTTCAACAGTTTCCCACCACAGTGGAACCAATTAATAATAATGTAGACCTTGAAATCCAGTTAGCTGAATGTGCAGTGCTGAGAGACAGCACTCTGTGCTCAGAAGGATAAACCTGAGGCCAAGGTCCGACACGCCCCGCGGTACCTGAGGGCTGCGGTGATAGGCGGCCTCCAGGACGTACTGCTGCAGGCCTCGGTCGTGCTTGGTGAGCGTGACAGCCACTCTCAAAGGTGCAGCGAGGGGGGAGACCCAGCCGCCACCTGGGTGGGGGTGTGACATCTCAGAACACAGCTGCCAGCCCACAGCCACAGACACTGGTGGAACACAACAGAAGAACGTCCAGTGAGAACAGCAAACACAGAAAACACCCCAGGGGACATTGCAGTGAAGATCTTCCAGAAGTAATATGTTAAAGAGGAACTCTACTGGATAAAATGATCTGATACAGTTCTTCCAGAATGATCAGGCTTTCTAAGACCAGCGTAATAGCTGGGCTCACCTTCCTCCCTCGTGCAAGACCTGGTTTCTGTGTGGTCTTGGAAAACATCTCTCTCTTCTGTCTCATCCACCACTCGGAAGTAGAGTTTAGAGCTACAACCAAGAATTGTGAACAGTGACTTACAAACAATTGTGCTAGAGTTCCAGCAATATTTAAATAAAATTCTCATATATGCCACCTTCTCTCAGATGTGAAAAACAAGAAGGATGAAGTTCTGATAAGGTCAGCCAGATTTCTGCTAATTAGCACTGATTTTTATCCTCAGTTTCCACATTAAATATGTCACTATCTTAAGAATTCATCTGCAGTTCTCCACAGTCAGTGTTAGATTTCTCTGTTATGAGCAATTTGGTACAATCAGCTTATTGAACCCCACTCGCCTTAAAGAGCCAGAAGAGTTTTAGCACACCATGTTATGACTCCATTCCAAATTTCTCCAGTGTTTTACTAAATAGCATTCTGTCCCTAGTATTGCTACATACCATCTGTAAAAGCAATGCTCAGTTTTTTCTCCACCATTTTAATACCTTGAACTAGATTCTTTGGACACTAAAATTCCAGAAACAGCACTGACATTCAGAAGGAAGAAACAGGGGAATATGAAAAATCCATTTACCTCTTTTAGCATAAGGCTTTGAATTCGAATGTATGTTTTTATGGTAAAGTAATACAAAATGCACCAAATAATTTCCCCTTCTTTTTCTTCTGAATGACAGATTTGGACTATGAGTCAGACTGAAACAGTTTGTCTCTTGACAAAATGTGTTTCTGCTCTATTTAATGAGCCTATCAGTTCAGTTCTGATTCAAGGAAATTAACACAGTTACTGTTTTAGGAGATGCCCTTGCTTAATCTTACCTGAAATTAATTATCTCCATAGATTCTTCTGGAGTGTTCAAGAAAACTTGGAGCTCTTGCCCTTTTTTCACCTGGATTCCTCCATCAAGACTGGTAGATGTTCTCATTCCTGTTAACCAGCCCAGGCCAGCCTGTCCCAGAGTCCCCACAGTTCCCATGTGCACAGAGAGCTGGACAAATGCACTGGTAAAAGATTCAGACACATATTCCTCTGTGGAAAGCACTTTCTTTATAAGGCACCTAACTTAAACACCTTCAGTAAGTACACACCATTTGATGCTGTACCACAGTATACTCGATGATTAAAATAATGAACTATTTAGTCTCAGAAATAGCTGAAAAAATAGAACATACATGTTCTAACATGAATTAAAGCATTGTTTTACTATATCTCCTAAGCAAGGGATTTAAACAGACTTCAGCCTGAAATAATAGGGAAATGAAAGCAATTAGGACTGAGTATCAGAATGCAAGTTTACCTCTGTCTATACAGCACTTAAGAAAGTTTAGTAATGCATTCATATGTACAAAACCTAAAATAGCCAGGTAAGGAAACACAGGATTAAATCATCCATTGTTTTGTAGATCCGTAACCTGTAACTGCATGTCTGATACCAAGAAAACTCAAAAATGCCATCCTTGTAACAAGTAAAGCATTCAGAAGATCATCTGCATGTGAGCATTTAGGATTTTAATTTAGAGAGGAATAGTCAACTTAAACCAGTACTGGAACAGCACAGCAATGTTCAGAATCAGAGAGGCAGCACCAGGGCAACCCTTCAGCAGCACCAGGCTGACACTGCTTTTTTTCTTCAGGAATCTCCTAAGGGACTACAAGTGACATTCACAGAAAACTTTCACACCAGGAACTGCTACTGGACATCAGGAACATGTGGAAGCGACACATCGCACCAGGTATTACCTCGGCTTGATGTACCCATCTAGAAAGAAATTCGACCATTGTTTGAAATCTGCATTGCCTTTGATTTTGATGTTGATTGCTGCCGAGGCATTGACTGCCAGCTGAACAGGAAAGCCTGAAATTGCTGGAAACTGCAATTCGTCAGTGGCCAAACTCATCCTCTTATTGAACTGGACCTCCTGACCCTGTGGTGAAAAAAACCAAACAAACCCCAGAATTTTATTTGCACAATAAAGTCAGCATTCAAGAATTTTTCCAGATAAAACTATCGACTGCATCTGTCTGCTGTGAAAATGCTTTTAACTGAGCTGACTGGGGACATAAGGAAGAAAGCAGCCCACAGCCTGCACCTGGACATGGCATGAGTCAGACACTAGGCTGACCCCAGTTAAAGAAAGAATTATTTTTCATTTAAGCATGATCGAATTTGAATGAGAGAAGCAAGAGATATGAACCATTAGATGGCAGAACAAGTCCTTGTTCTGAACAAGTTCCAATGCACTGAATGCTGTTTAAACCATATATATACACTGGTGCCTTTTAGGGCTCAATACAGCGAAACAAGTCATATTTTGTATCTTTTACATATCTGTCAGAGAGTAGTTTCTCAAGATATTGACTTTCAAATAGAAAAAAGGTTCCATTTACCTTCAGAAGTTTGACAGCCAACTCAGCCAGATTTAAGGAATAATGTTTCATTTGTTTTCTTAAATCTTCACAATCCAAGAAGCTAAGTTCATTTCCAAAGATTTTTATGCTTAGCTCACATTTCAGTTCCTCCTTTCTCACCATTCTCTCAGTGAACTGACATGTGATAAAGAAAGAAGTCAAAGACAACAATGTTACAATTTCCTTTCAAACTCATAGTACTTAATTCCTCAATGCAGGCTGTCATTAGTAAACAGGCTCCCTGTCACAAATACTTTGAGATCACTTCAGACCCTGGGTTAGTACCTGTCCTTTCCAGCTAAGCCTCAGCTCACTGCCACACCAGCTGACTGTCACTGTGAACACACTTCATGGCCAGCCGTAGGATGACTGGCAAAGGTCAAGTAAGATCACAAGTAACATGACTCTGGTATTTAACATCAAGCAGCTGTTCACAGTGCCAAAGCACTCAACAGACAACAGGACACCAGTATAAAAGGGATCAGAACTCAAAATAAAGAGAGGAAACCCAAAATACAGGCAACATACTCCCATGGCTGAGAGTCATTGTTTTGAGAGCATAATAAAACAACCTGCAGAACTGAACATCCGGCTCTTTGCCACTCTGTATTTCAAGCAGCTGTTGAGCTCTCTGTCAGTGAGCAGGACAAGTTACATGTGCCTAGTGCAAGGAGTCGCAGCAACACAGAGCAGTTGTGCAGTGTGGGATGGGGCCCTAAGTTTACCTGGAGAACATAATTCATTTTTCCAAGATCTGCAGAGTCAGTTACCTTTTTGACCAACTCACTCATCTTACTGTACTTTCTATCAAGACAGTTCTGGTTTGTTTTTCTCAGCTTTGGCTTGCCACTCTTGGTCACAGGATGGTCGGCGGGGCTGTAGCGCTTTGCAGGCGGCTTCCTCAGCTTGGCTTTCCCAGCTATCCCCACTGGGTTTTCGGACTTGGAGTCTCTTTCATTAGTGTTTCCAAAAAAATAGTCACTGTAGGGAGCAGACTTCTGCCCCCAAACCTTCTGTACCAGAGTTTCAGCATTCTCCAATCGTACACCGACCTAGGGAAGAGTACAGAGCATTGAAAAGCCTGGCAATTATATGCATAAGTTCTATAAGCAGAAATTAAAAAATACAACCAGATGCAACCAAAAATGAAAGATCTGCCCAACAAGATCACAGTTGTCTGCAAAGTTTAGCATTCTGCCTCATGCGGCATCCAGTACTGGATATTTCAGTATTAAATCTTTCCACAAAAATTAGTTAGTTGGTTATGTAAAGCTCAGTTTAAAATAAAAATCCTTTTTTTATTCAGGTACTGGTCCATTTACACTGTGATGGGACAGAGCTACTGCTATTTTAGCATGTTACAAACAGTATTTTGGTTGGAAAACAGTAACACCCTTTTCATGCTTCTAAAATAAGATTCTCTTTGGAAGTTTGCTTAAAACAGCCTTAATAACACACAGAAATCCAGGGTATATGACACTGGAACAAATATTTTGCTCCCTTGCAAGTTTAAACTTGAGATCTGAAGGCTAAATTAAATTCTTTCCTCCACATACACATCATTGCCTGGCACAGCAGAGGCACAACTAAAGATGAGTCTGCAGGCAGGTCACTGAAATATCCCCAGCACAGGATGCTCAGTGGCACGAGAACAGTGACCAGCTCAGTGTAAAAGGGTCTGTCTCCTGTATTAAAGGAACAGGGCACCCAAGCCAGTTGACTTTCCACTGTAAGTCAAGTGAAGGAATCTTACTGTCCTAAACAGGAGCTAGAGCAGTGTCTCAGAAAGCACTGACTTTAATCTTTCATTTGTATCAACAAGACCTGAGTCCAGCTCTCTGGGCTTGTGTATGATACCAGCAGAGTGACAGAGCCTTTATTGTGCCTCAGTCCATCCCACAGAGGAGTCACCGGTCGGAGGCAACGATGCTGCAGCAATGAAAAGCACTCCTTGCTAAAGGAACTGCAATGGGAAAACTTATTTTTACTTCAATACACCAAATGTCCCTTGAGGAGAAGGATGAAAAAAAATAAATTAAGAAAATCCATAAACTTGCCTCCAGGAAATTTATAGCCTGTCCCATAAGGTGAACTGTCAAATTTGTCATGATTGACCGTGGTAGGAAAGATGCAGGAGAAAACACCACTGATACTTCCATATTTGCACCTGCACCAGCTGCAATGGAAAAAATACCAGATGTCTGTCAGTTGGGGAGCAGCTGCTCTCATATACTTTTCAAAACTCATAATTCTTTGGGAAACTGTAACTCTGCTCATCAAGAAGATGGTGAATAAAACATTGTCAGTAGATGAAACTGTTTAGCTTTTCAGTACAGCAAAGACATTACTGGAAGTAATTTCCATTTACAGGAATTCCATATTTACTGGATCTCTAACTAATATCAAATGAAGAGCATTTACAATACATAATGTACACAAATGCACTGGAAGAAATGAACAAAGAAATCAAAATGTTACTCTGAAAAGCATCATCTAGCATTTCCCCTGAAAACAAATGATGAACAGATAGTAAAATAGGAAGGAACTAGTTTGAATCTTTTCTCATCCCAAGAGAAGCACATGAATCAGAAGAAAAAAAATACATCCCAATCCTCTGTTGCTGCAAAGGAAGCTCACTAAGGAAGGAATCAAAGGTTGATGTTCACAAAATAATCTTACAAGTTCACTGGTTCTTAGTCTCCTCTCTCACAAAAGGCAAAGGTTCATGGTGCCTGGCTTGCTGGAATGACATTTCATATGCTCCAATTAAGGTCAGAGCAGAATCAAGCTTCATTTGCATATCCAGGTGCTGCTTAGTCATAAAAATTAAAAGGTCTCTGGAGCAACATGTAAAGGGCCAGAAAAGCCATATGGGATTTTAATAACTCATAAGCTACAAAGCATTAAGTTCCAAAACTCCACATACCTGAGTGAAAGGTGACATCAGAATATGAAGAGTATTTCCATGTCTCGTGGTCAAAATCTCTGCTCAGGATTTCATCAGGAATAGAATCTCGAAGGTGCTCCTTCAGTGGGTCATCTGTCTCAAGGATCTGAGAGAGGTGACTCCAAACAAAGGAGCCCACTTCAATTAAACAGAGGAAAGCATTTGGAAATTAGAGAAAAATTAAAACAGTTTTAAAAACAGATGCAGGAAATATTTTCATTTATCTATACCAGCACTAATTCTAAGCCATTCCCCTGAACATGACTGAATTCATTCATTTTCAGACCCATTAAAATCAGGCTGATTCCCCTACCTTGACCACAGTCAACTTATTGAAATATTGTCTTATTCTTTCCAACACAGTATGTGAGGGACCATTCACTCCCTACTTTCACTTATGGCTCTCAGCTAGCCTACTCAGGCAAGGATAACCTGCTTATTTACTGTTTGCAGAGGATCAGCTGGACTGAATTTAAAGGAATGCAAGAGAATTATTTAAAAGATGGTTTTTAACTCTGGCAGCATCGCTCATTTTGTTCTTGAAAAGTCACTGACCCAGCGTACTGAAATATTAAAAATAAAATTTAAGTCTGGGATAGACAGCAAGCACATGAAAATCTTAAAGTAACAATTAAAAACTATAAGCAGGAGTGAAAACGGCCTTTTAAAGGCAAGCATTAAGCAACTTCAAATACAGGGAGGTCTATTAACCCGATACCCTACACGAACACTGGCAACAACATTGGTGGACCTATAAAACTGCCGATGGGGCTTCTTGATATGGAGCAAAATATCATTCCAACATAAAGAATCTTTCTATACTGTGCAATGTACATGTCCAAAAGCCCTTCCAAAAAAAACGCAACAAAACCACATACAGATAAACAGCTGTGATTGAGAATTAGTATTTCTGCAGGGTGATATGTGGATTCATGGCTTGGTCAGGTATTGCTGTGCTGTGGGGGGCCAATGATCCCATATGTTCAGGAGTCTGGGTCTCCAACAGAGGCTTTTTTGTCTCCTGAAGATAAAAGATCTTACGCTCCAGCACTAGTTCAGTGCACAGACACTGAATACTGATGTGACTGCATTTTTCACAATACAACTTCTTTTTTTTTCAGATTTCTTTTTCTGAAGGTAGCAACTAAAAACTAACATGCTCTATGCCTTCAAAAGCACTTCTTATTCAAAAGTGTACTATATAAATTATTTAGGCGTCACATCAACAAAATACAAAGAAAGGAAATCAGCAAACACCCATGAGTACTGCACTGAATTGTTTAAAACAGACAACATTCTGACTTGTAGAGCTCCTTCACAAATCAGATTAAATTTTGTGCATGGAGGCACAGGGAGGAGAGTCAGGGGGGTACACCTTGACAGGATTTGGTAGGGGGATGCAACTTCTCTCTCTCTGAACTCTAAGCAGGGGGAACAAGTGCCCTGCAAACCACAAGCCACATCATCAGGTGAACACAATGCTGAGCCTGAGCTCGGAGTTGCTGCAGGATGTGCTGGTCCGGACACAACATCCTGGTAAGATGAATACACAGCCTCAAACG
Organism: Grallaria varia; assembly: GCA_013396735.1. Classification (NCBI taxonomy): domain Eukaryota; kingdom Metazoa; phylum Chordata; class Aves; order Passeriformes; family Formicariidae; genus Grallaria; species Grallaria varia. The sequence continues at coordinate 773,275 of VWZG01003361.1, read as the reverse complement.
TGGAGCTGGCCAGGATCCAGGCACATCAGAGTGCAGACAGAGCCTGCTTTCATCCGCCTCCAAACAATCTTACAGATACCCTTTTCATGTTTGCTCCTTCTTGACAGATTTAAATGCAAAGGATTAGTCTCCAGGCATTCTTTTTTGGACATGGGGAAGCCATTTGAGAATATTGCAATATTTTTTTCTGCCACTTGCTTCTTTCTCAACAAGGTGCAATTTGCAGTTATCCCCTTTTATTTTTAATGCATGAACAGCAAAGTTGTTCCACCTATCTTTCTCAAGAGCCTTCAGCAAATGAAATGTTGCCAGCAGAGGGAACTAATTCTACGAAAAGCCAGTCCGTACTCACTATTGCTAAACTAACAGGATCACAATTTCGTTATAAAATGTCACAATCATACAATCTTTTAAAAACAATCTACAAAACATAAATAAAAATTGATACAGATTGATACCATTACACTTGTAAAAGAAATGTTAGCTTGAAGTATCATTTAGGAACGTGTAAGATTTCAGTAGTTGCTTGGCTAACCTTGGCTGGATGTTTCTTTCAACAAAGTCTTTTGTACTTGCTTAATTAACTCTTCATGTGGGCATTTCATTGCTATATAATAAGCAGTAATTCTTATTTCCACATCTTCACTGGTTTCTTGATACAACTGAACTAATACATCATTCTAAGGGGAAAAGATGAAAAAACAAAGACAATGACAATTTACTCCCTTAGAACAACACCTCATTGATGCATTTTCAGTTCCAGGTGGGTTTTTGAGAGAGCTATTGCTTTATACCTGACAAAGTCACTTTGTGCAAGATGCACACAAACGTTGATGCATATTCTCCATACTACCTTAGGCACAAATTTCCTGAGCAAACTGTCATTATGACCTGAATCCTGAATCCTATACAGACTAATTTATACAGGACTGTGCAATGCAGGGTCTCAGTTGCTCGCAGAGCTGCTGCAGATGAGGAGACCTGTCTGTTCTATTTCTCACTTGTGTCACAGGTCACACATAGACAGCAACAACTACATTTTGTTAACAGATCATTAGTTCTGGTCTCAATCAAAGAGCAGGACTGTTCTGTTCAATATTTCCTCAGGATTAACAAATACAAATTTTTTTATCAACTGCCTGGAATTAAGACGTTGGTAGTGATTTTTATTAGTATTTAACATGCCTAGCCCACCCACAGCGTGTCAGTTTAGCAGCTCATGGGGTGGAATGTATGACAACATACAGACTTCAGACTTTGAACAAGGCTAAGGAGCAGCACCGAGCTTCATAACTACAGAACAAGTGAATTATACCAATCCATGCTGCAAATTTTAAAAAGCCATAGAAAAGTGCAAGTCCACATGGAACCTTCTTGTTCTCCTGGCAAAGGACAGCCAGCTTTGCCCAGGGAAGCACTCCTGGCTCTGCCACTCCTTTTAGCATCAAGTTATTTGAGATTAACAAGTTTCATGTTTTCTTCCATTAAACCATTTAACATTCTAACTATGACAGTGTCTTGCAAGTCACAACAAGCTTCTCACATTAATATTTTATATTTCAGAGAACGGTATGGTGGCACTGAACCAAGAAGAACCAAGTACTGTGGGTTCTCAGCCATGACCCACATGGACATAACAGACATACCCAAGTGCAGTAACTATTTAAGAAGTCACAAGCACAGTCAGGCACTGATGTGTTACCTCAGCTGCAGCAAAGCATGCTGTAGGGCTGTTCCTGCAGGTGGGTCCTACCCGCTCCCCCAGCAGCAGAGGGGCTCTGCTGCAACACGTCTGCACTCCTTCCTTACCTGTTGGCGTGTTTTGGAGCTATTCCAAACAATCAAAAATCTGGGACAGTGCCAGGAAGCCACCAGTCACCTGCTGGCAATAAATCACCTACCCTGACAGAGCAGGGAATTCGCCTGAAGGCCTGGAGAGCAGCGAGGCGGATTTCCATGGGATTGCTCCTCAGGGAAGCACACGAGCTCAGAACAGGGGCCAGCGAAGCCGCTGCCAGTCCCGCGTTCCCGATGGCTTTTAACACCAGCTGCATCTGTACATACAGGGCAAGGGAGAATAGAAAATGCTCATGTGCTGTCAGCTGTACCTTAAATTTTTATTGCATTAACATTTCCTGTGCAAAACTGTGTTTAAACTGATTCCTGATCATTTGGGGAGTTTACTTCAGCCCCTATTGTACCAACTCAACTGTGGCTTTACCAGTAGGACAAGACACAATATGGACCACTGTTCTACTCTAATGTCATGCAGTACTTGCAAGTACAATCTGACTTAGACCTGATGGAATACAAAAACTAAAATGGAATGGGAAAGCAGAACTCACACTGTAAAAGTTCTTTGAGTACTTTGATATTTTGTCTCTTTTGAGCACAGATATTTTGCCCTTTTCGTGATTCATCATGGAGCTCTGGACACAACAATCAAATTAAAGGAATAATTTGTCAACAGGTGAATGTTCTTTACACTGATCAACAGCATGAAGTTTGCTGCATCAGAAGGCCAAAGTCTTTTCCTTATGTCCACACACAAGAACACCCATGCTGAGAGCTTGTACTTGTTGGGATACATTTTATCCACCCACTTTTGCAAAGAATGGTAATTCACAAAGCTTGAATTCATGGCTTTCTGGAAACCCAATGAATGTCATTTTCATCAAACAAGTCCTAGAACATGCAGGGCACAGAAAAGCAAAGCCTCTGCATGACCAATACCTCGCTGAGATGTTCTGAATGTCGCACAGTGCAGTTTCCTTGCAGGACTGTCCCCAGGGCACTCAGCACGCCCTGCACGGCAGGGACCCCCTCACAGGAGCCGTGAGCTGCACAGAACCGGTGCAGCAGAGCAGTCACCCCCAAGAAGTAGCTCTGCCTTGCCCTGGAGGACTTCAGCAAAGGCTGCAAACAAGCACAGAAAGAGCAGGGTGTTGCAGAAAAGTCATGAGAATGACCATTGTAACTTACCACAGAAAATAAATGTATTGAAATATTTACATACTAAAACTCAAGTCTCAACAATACGGTCTGTAAAGGAAGTACACAAACACACACGAAGAGAGGACAACCCTGCAGAGGGATAGTGGAAAATTCTTCCACATATGGGCTAAATTAGTGTCAACATGGTACAGACCTCCGTTCTTTTCAGAAGAAATCATGCCTGTGTGCTTGGGAAGGGGCATGAAAACAAATATAAACTGTTTTTCTGGATCCTCCAAATAGTAAAACCCTCACCAGAACACAGTTTCTCTAAGTTCCACCTCAATACTTAATAAGACCATTGACAGCTCAGTGTGTCCCAGGTATTTTACCCACTTTTAGATGAAAATTAGGTTTTCTGTTCTATAAACCTCCTAATTCTAAATTTCTGTGTCCACTGTGAAGAAAGCCTGTTACTGTTGAAAGTCCCACCATTTCAACCAATGTGAATGAACCCCAAATTTTTTTGAAGTATCTAGGCTACAGATGCTAATCAAGATGCATCCTCGTTTGGAAACAAGATCAAAATAGCCAGTAGTTTCACCTCCCAAACTACCTGGACAGAGTTTTGTATAGATCTATGAAAAAGACTATTACAGTAAAACATAAAATTTATGAGCCACCTAAATCAATGACAAACTAAAAAAGGAAAAGCAACACCCACTCACAGCAAGAGATTTAATCATGCCCAAGGTGGGCTTAGGAATGAAGGCAAAGGACCAGAAGAAATATTCTACTTTGTCTTCCTCGACCTCTCCAGAAGCCAGGAGTTCTTTCATTAGGACAACACACGCCTCTGTGGCACAGGACGGGAGAGCATCTATTAATGGTTGCCTGTAACACAAGGAAGAAGTACAGCAAATCTAAAATGAGCAAAACACTCACGACTCAAACAAACAGATTGAGGCTGGGCTTCTTTCAAGGTAAATAAAAGTCCACTGGCTTAGCAAGTGCCAGATTCCACAGAGATCAATATTAGCCTTTGGTTTAGTGACCACATGGAAATATGCCTCAGCCGGGATGTGATGTGGGCGCACTGGTGTTTCAAGAACTGTATCTAACCATGCTCTCAAGAAAATATTCAGCTGCTTTCTCTGAAAATGAAGCCAAACCACACCCCAAGTCGACTTTGAAAGACTGAAATACCTTAAAGCACTGATTTTTTCATGAAGGTGGTTATTTTCTTTCATTTCTTCAATAACACCAGTAACAAAACATTAAAACTGAATTGACCAGCTTTTACTCCCTGGGCTTTCTTAGACCTTATCTAAGGGCAAAGGTTACACCAGATGAAAACAGTCATTTTAATTCTTACGAGTTCTTCTGCAAATATTCTGTACCTGTCTCCTATACTGGTGGATGGATGCTTGTTCATTAACTAGGAAGCAGTTAAACTACATGGGATAAAGGCACTTGCATCACAGAGTAGACTCCATGGGGGTTGTTTCACTCCTAAACTTAATAACAATGTCCTGAGTAAAATTAGCTTAAAGTTAATACAGAAAGAGGCAGACTAGTTTAATTATTTTCTAATACTGAAGAATATTAGTATGACTATTTGTCAAAGGGTAAGAATAAGCCCAACCCAGATCAAAACTCGCACCTTTTGCATGAAGTAAAGTTAAAGATATTGTGCAAACATAAAACTTGGCATTGGATTAATTTCAAAGAGGCTGATGATGTTTTGTATTGAAACAAAGTAAAAAAAATTGTTTAATTGTTTTTGCTTTTGAGAATATTGATTTTGGAGGGAGAAAAAATTAGTACCTGTTTTAAACATACTGGATTAGTGTTTCTGAAAGTCTCAAGCCATTGGGTCAGAACTGACTGCAGAGGAGCAGGGACCTTGATCCTTAAAGCTGCAGTTGTATGATTGTTATAAATGATCTTGAGATCAGGCTGGGGCAGAAAGATGGGGCTCCACCACATCCCCATCCAGACCAATGTTTGTCTCCTGTCCCCCATGAACACTAAGGGCACTGAAGACACAGATGCAGGCAAGTTTTTCCATAACAAAAGAGAGTATATGCTCCAGTCCAGCAGCACTGAATTCCCTCTAAGCCATGACTCAAGGTTTCCTTCTCACTTTGCTGCTGAAAAAGGAAGGCTGTCTGTGGGAATGGACATAGGACAGGAAAGCCTATTTTGTACACAACATTCATTCAGTAGGGAGAGAATATCATCCCTCTGCTACATAAACAAGATGTGCATTACAAATTCTTCCTCTAAAATGCTCCAAATTTAAATCCAACATCCAGGCATAGATTTAAAACATTAAACTATTTTAAATAGTCACAAAGTGTTTCTTTCCTATGTCTTGTTGAATGCAATTACTAAAGGAGCCTTACCAGTTGTCTCTGCACTTAAATGATGATCTTTGCCAAAGTGCTCTCAGGGCCTCAAGGGAAAGGTGTCGAAGCTCAAACACGAGAGCCATGAAAAGGCCTGCAGTCTGTAAGGGCACAAAACAGATGTAATATTTCTGCTGGGCAGAAACCAACTTTAGAGAACAGAGCACAACACGAGACTGCAGGTTACACTAGCATTGCCATTGATTCCCAACGTAACCTGAGAGTAAACCCCCCTCCCTCCCTGTGTCCCTACAGTCCTCCCCTCACTCGCTTTTCTGTACAGACCACAAACATACAGAGAAGGCTTTTGGTGTCAGTCAGTCCCTCAGTGACCACCATGCACACCACTGGCATACAAATGACTGACAAACCCAAACGCAACACTATAGTTATAACCCAGCAGTGAAGGGCATCATCTTCTCTGAGTTTGAACAGCAAGAGCCTGACTTAGGACCAGAGCTGCTGACATAGCCTTACCACTAAGTGAAACAATAGCCAAGCTGACTTTGTATTAGTCAGGTTTTTGTGAAAGATCGCTTAGCTGAGGTTTGGGCAACACTTAGAAGTTTCACTTGAGAACCCTGGTGCTGTGTGGAAATATCCACCTTGCTGGGGAAAAGCCCAAAGCACAGCTGCCCTTACCTCTATGGGTAGCTCAGCATTAGCTGGAAGCAAAGAAGGAGCAGAGCTGCTCTCCCTGGCTAAGTGAAACAGATTGTATTTCCTGGTCTATAAAATATTCAGAGAACTGTGTTTCATATAGTTCTTCAAAAGCATTTCTAAAACATGGGCTTTATGTGCATTTTTCCACACGCAGATGCACTCAGGCAGTGTGGCTGCTGCCGAGCTTAGATGGCCCATCAGCTGGACCCTGCAGCACAAAATTTCCACACTACTATATTTTCAGGTGATATAATTTTAGATTGTAGACTGACTTCGTTCTGCTTCACACCTGCTGATTAGATTAGCTCCCATCTAATAACTGAGTGAAAAATTTCACAGAGAAACAGCTATTTTAATGTCCTAATAATACACCTTTAGAAGGAACTGTCTGATCAGGTGGGTTGTTTTCAATTTTTTAAGGCAGGTTGCACTGAAATTGAGCTGTTATTGCAAATTCTTCTATTTGGAGTATCATAATAACACACGGCACTCAAATTTGACTCCCACTCCTACCCCTAAATGAAACATAAGAAAGCCTGCCTGCTATTCTACATAGAAGCTTGCTTTTCCTTCTATCTGCAGACTTGTCACAGCTCTACTTCAAAAAAAAAGGAAAAAATTCCTCTGAAAGCATAAACATGGTATTGTTTACACCCCATTAGGTAGTAACTAGGAATGAGAATGCCTTACCAGGAAAATAAAAAAAGGTAAGACCACACTCTGAAGGTAAGTTTTTTGGGTCAGAGTGGGGTACAGGAGTAAGGCAGAGCAGGTCTGACATCCTCTTGCCCACTCTGCTTAATGCACACACAGCCACAGCCCCCAGAGCTGCCGAGCAAGCATCAAACCCCCAACAGCCACATGGAAATTGAGCCTCCAGCAGGATGGTGTGACAGTTTCCCTTGAGCTCTCTCAAGTGAGGTTCCTTCTCCCCATCCCATTTTCCATTCTTTGTCAGTATGCAGCTTGTTCACTTAATGGTCCATTAGCTAATCTGCATCCACATTGAAATCCAATCTTGTTTCATAATAGCATTAAAAATTAAACAACAACTTTGCTTCCTTGGAAATGACACAGTCTCCACCTCCATTTTCTCATCCCTTCACTGTTTGCCCCAGAGTTGGGGATTTTTCCCTTCCATTTATTCTTGGTTTTGTGTCCTGAAAGAAATGCAAAATCTCACCTCATTCAGAGTCAAACAATAAGGGGACAAACAAGCTATACAGGCATAACAACGCAGCTGTCTCCCAAGCAACGCTCTGGGCATTCCCATAACTTCTTTCCTGGCCCAAAGGACATTTTATTGGTTGAAATGAGGGATAATAAAGATTCTCTTTGAAATGTCTCGTCACACAGAAGGAACACCCTGAAACACTGAAAATGGTTCACAACCAATCGAACCCTGTGCTGTGACAGGCGTATGATGAATAATTCACCTCTCTTTTAGGCAGTGGCACAGACAGCAGCCACTTGTGCTAATCCTGGTGATTTACAAAACAGATTTCCCACACATGAAGCCAGTAAGCCTCTTTGGAGGCAGAAGTGATATCCCACTGTTACTGGGAAAAATCGTCGACCATTCTTTCAAGAACACTGAGTTACGGGTGTTCAATAGAAGGCAGAATTTAGAGCAGGTTTCTCAGGTCCCCTGCAGTCGTTTCTTTTTTCAGCATTTTCCAGGCAGCATGTGGCTCTCTAGGCCATGCCTAAACACCATTACATCCTGCTGTAACACTGACAGCCACCTAGAATTAAGCATTATTATATTGTTCTCTTCCATTTTCAAGTTTATGGGTCTTTTTCATATTGTTCTATGTAGGAACTTCACTACTAGTAGGAACCATTCTATCTGAAGGATAATGGGATATGAAGTGCCCTCTCTTTCACTTCATTGCCCTCAGTTCATCTCAGGTGAGTGATGACTAAGCACCATCATCTGCTGGCTCTTCTGGGCTGTGCATAGCAGGTGTTCTTGATCACCTCTGAATTTCACAGACACAGAGATCTTCATTCCAGACAGTGACAATTACTAACTCATCCAGCTGCTGCCAGTAGCAACAAAAATACCAGACCTGAGTGAGCTCAGGGGACAGGCAGAGCCTCAGAGGGAAGCAGAGGCTGTGTCTAAAGCTCACCTCGTAACTCGCACTGTGTACCAAGCAAAGCTTCCACACCAGCTCCATCACTTCCCTTCCAGTGACCTCCCTCTCAGGCTCTTCCATTTCATAGACAATGCTGGTCATGTACAGATCCTCAGAGTCCACTGGAAAGACATAAGGAAAAAATCAGATATCTGGAGGTTGCTGGCCATTTGCTATGGTTAACCCTCTCTGCCTTTATTTCTCCCTTAGAGTCTCTATAGTCTTAGTAAAGCCATGGGATGAATATCTATGTCTGCAATCAGCTTGAATTTAAGGCCAAAACAGTATAAAGATGAGTCTGACCTGAAAAAGTCAGAGAAACAAGATGAAGAGACACATAAAATAAGTCCTACTTTCCATCACTATGTCTCTTAGAATGGCCCTCCTACTCTATATTCATCCCACTTTCCAATGTCATCTAATCACACATTCCACACTTCAACCTCCCAAAAAAATCAACATGAGATCTAGGTGCCAAGAAAAATAAATGGCTTGGCCCTTAACCTCTTCCAGAGGAAGAATCTTGTCATGTTGGCATAACTATAAACAAAAGGCATCCTGGAAATTTGGGGGTTCCTTTTAAAGAAAAAAACCTCCAAGTATTTAGAAGCAAAAAAAAACCCCAAAAAAACCAAAATATTTCTCAATATTTAGAGCTCAACTTTAAAAAGCCTTCCTCAAATGAGCTGCCCATTATAAAATCATTCTTCTAAGGAGACACACACAGAGCAAAGAAGGAGCAAAAATTAAAACAGTCCTCAGACATGGCATGTCCTTAGTTCCATTAGGACTTACAATTAATTAGACTCCATTTGTATAAACATTAGGAATTGTCCACAGACATGGGGAGGCTGATCCTCTGCACTAGGTACGTAAAGTAGGTAAAAAGGAGTAGGCCAGCTGGGAAAATCACTTTTGGAGACCCACCCAGCTTTGTTAGGGCAAGCCCCAGCCCAGCTGTAAAAACATTCACTTCCAAATCATTTAACACCTTAAAGGAAATATTAGGTGAAAAGTGTCCCAAGATTTTTCTAGGAAATGAATTTACTTTAATTTAGCAGAGCCATCATTACCCTCTCTGTGCAGTGTCTCTGTTTCCACCTGAAGGAGTTTGAGAGCAGACTGTGTCCGTGTCTCTGTGCCCTCCTCAGGGAGCAGTGTCACTCGGTCAGACTCGGAACACTGGGCCTCTGCCAGGACTCCATCCCTAATGCTCTGAACACATTCCAGGCGGGAGGACAGGACCTGCTGCTCAGACTGAGAACAACAGATACTTCAGGAAGAGTCTTGATGACCTGAGTCATCCAACCCAATCCTTTCTCTCCCAGCTCCACAGAGGGCTCCAGTTCTGGGATAGACTACAGTCCCTTGTCTACACCTCTCACAGTGCCCAGCACAGGGAGGTTAATGAGCTCTTTATTTTCAGTCTAATTTTTCATCACTGAAAGGCAACTGCTACTAATTTTCAGCGTCAAATGGTCTCAATTCATGTCAGTTCACAAAGCCTCAGTGTCAAGGTCTTTTTGGTCAGCAGAGTTGAAGAAAGCAAAACACTGGTAAATTATGACTAGCTAGTACAATACAGGAAACAAGTAATATTCACCTAATAAATATGGCACAAGACAATTACATCGACTGTATTTGTTACCAACAGTGGAAAATCATAAGTCTGGTTTTAAGAAAAGCTTCTATCTTTCCAAAGTTTTCTGCAAATAATAACTTTCTTTCCATAACGTGTTTTTCTTTTTTTTTTTCACATCTCTCTATTCCCCTCTTCCATGCTCTACTTTCAGTTTACCACTATAACATACTTTAATGAGAGTTAATCCAGGTGCTTAGGAACCTCTTGCATTTGTACTGTAACATTCATCAACTACAATGCAAATTTGCACTAAAACAAATTCTGTGAATAACAGGCATTACAGGGAGAATAATATTCCTCATTTGTTTGCTAAGGACTCAAGACTGGGCAGACACACACCCTCTTCAAACAAGGTGAAAGGCCCTGTGGAATAATCAGTGTGATTCCCCAAAACTTACCGACACATGGGGAAGAACAACAGACTGCACAGAAGTGAGCCCAGAATAGCGATGGGAGCAGAGGCTCAAGTCCTTTGTCTTTACAAGAATGGGACCCTTTTGCTGATACCTGGTTGGGCACATTCCCAGAACATCCACCTAGGAACAAACACACACTGTTGAATCACACATGCACACATACAATACAAAGGAGGTATTGCAATTAATTATAACAATTACATTTTTGGAGTAACAACAGAGACCTAAATTCTCCCTTGGAGAACACTGGCTTTGCCACAAAAGCCGTGAAAAGGCAAATAATTTTAAAGACCTTGGTCAAACTTTATAGTAGCCAGGGTCTGTTGATTTGTTTAACATCACTGTGTTATTCTGAATCAGATCATTCACAGATATATGCTTTCCCACTTAAGACTTTGTGAGTGTGCAGGGAAGCATTAATTCAGAAGAAGTTTAATGACATAGGGGTGTCCCAAGCCTTACAGCAGAACATCTCTTTAAGCACTGACACGCAGCAATGGCAGGAAGATGAGGTGGTGCACATCATGCTGAAGGTCAGCCTGGACACAGCTCCTCACAACAGAGCCACGGCCCTTGAGGCACCTCAGCTGCTCTCCTCCAAACACACAGCTGACAGCAGGTAGGCTGGACTATTGCCTCAGTCTGACACAGCAGAACTTGAGGTTAAGCATTAAAATAATTGCAAACAATTCGGAGGAGCCAGATTGTAAAGCCTCTGAAATTAATGAAAAAGAGAAATGATGGATAATCATGGACAATGAATACTGTATTTTCTCAGAGAACAGGTAAAGCCCTGGTGTTACAACTCTGGTTGTAACCAAATTGTGCATTCCAACCCTCAATAGGAATGTAAACTATCTATAATTTTATAACATTCACAACAAAGAGCAACCAGATGACTGCCACTGTCTGCTGAATCAAGTGGAAAAAACCTTTATTTATTCACAAAGGGAGGAGACTCAACATGTACAAGGGCCAGCAGTCACCTCAGAGTACCAGCTCACCTCCTCGAGGACAGCACCAGCAGCGGGTGCTTGTGCTGTCTGCAGGACGCTGAGAATGCCTCGCTTTATGTTCAGGGCCCAAGTCTGTTCACTCCTCGCAGGACAGAGCTTCAGAACTTTCCCATCATGGAAAGAAAAATGAAGAGGATGCTGTTCTAGTATTTTCCTGCAATAAAATAATTTATTGTTTCTTGCTTCAAACCGTGCAAGTCAGTTTATGATGTCAGACTCAGATTTTCTCAACAGAGCTGTTCCTCCACAATGGACCTGTCTCATTCTGTATCTCCATTCTCTACAGCAAGCCTCTATTCTTCATACATTTGCCCTGACCCTATGAGTCCTTAAAATTCCCCTCATAAAACCCTAAAAACAAATCCTCTCCAGGTAATCACAGCATACTCAACATAACTGTAACATTTAACAAAAGCAGCTCCCGGTAAATTCTTTACAAGTAAATGTACTTAATAGTACTTAATAGTAATGATTCTCATTTAATGTAAGAGAGAAATTTGATTTTATGATTCAGGTGCCTTTAGCATTTGTAGGCATGCCTGAATTGCAAAGTCACTGCTTCATGTCTCTTCAACTGTGATACAGAGGAAAAACTGCTTTCCAATGAACCCGCCTCTTCCTGCTAGTCCAGATGTTCATGCTTGGGCTCTGTCCCAAACTTATGCCTCCCTCTCTGCTGTCAGTACACTCTGTAACTGCTTTTGCTATCCTAGATTGAGCATTTTCTACATTTGCAAGATCACTTTTTAATATTGATTTTCACTTCTAATATGATGTACTTTAATCATATATTTCCCCTCTAAATGGGGAAAAATAAGCCATAGAAAGGAAGAATTCTGCAGAAGCCCAATAGTCAGCTCCCATACAGGGAGACAGTGAGTTCCTCTGCCCATGAACTGTGGAACTGACTGTTCATCTAATCCGAAGGTCACAAAGTAAGAGAGAAACTTTTAATGCAGCAGCATCTGGATAAAGTCTTGCCACAAGAAGAGACTGGGCACATGGGATAAGGGTTCCTGAACTCCTAGGCAACTGTGGCTGCTTTTGCTGCTATCTGCGGAAATTACATGCATGTTCCGAGGACAAGCCAGACTACTGTATGTTCACAATAGGCTGAGGCAAATGCTAATAAGGTTTACTCGTCTGAATAATTATTTTCAATAGCCAAGCTTCACTGAATGCTTTCTTTTCTATCTCTATTTTTTGGCTTCTCTGCAAAGAACAAGATACAACTCTTACAGCTATGAAAATCCTGCAAAGAACTTCACAGAAGATGTGCCTATACACTCATTTGAGCTCTGATACCATCGCCCATAGGGGGAACACAAAGTTTCTCCTGATGAATATAAAAAGCAATGCATTTACTCCAAGTTTGCTCTTTTTGACCCTCTGAATTGAGTCAATTACCTCAGTTTTCAGTGTTGCTTAAAGGCTGAGAATCCAAGTGGCAGAACAAAGAGGAAGATTACAAGGCTGAGTTTAATCAGGCAACAGAACTGCTTTTCTTTTGAGGACACAAGAAGCGTCAGATCTCTGGGAAAATGCCAGACCTCCAGAGTTTGAAGAGATCTTTTTGTATACACATCTACATGGAGACTATACCTTGGCAAGTCAATGAGAAACACACTGACATATGTTATGAATGAGCTACTAAAACCAAAAACATGGAGGAAATTACATTAGATAAATAAATGCAGCTTAAATATCCTGGAAGGAAAAATACCAAACAATGCTTCCAAAGAATCTTCCAAACCAAGAACTTCTGAAATGTACTTCAAACTCAGAACAAGTACAACCCAGGGAGCTGTGATCCACACATCTGCCAGCCAGCTACAGGCCTGGTAATTTGTGGTCAGAATAATTTTGTTTACTCTCCAACTGTTTGTGCATACAAAGGGATGAAAATTAGGTTTTAAAAAACCTGTTTGGACATCATTTGGCTGATGGTGTGCATATCTTGATCCTTGTTTTAAAAAGAAAATAAATCAAAAATTAAAAAAAAATCAAAAGAAACCCTAAACCTAAACATAGTATGAAACAGAGTGAACAATGTCCAGTCAGGTTGCTGCTAAGCCATATAGCTTCAAAAAACCCCCAAAACTAGACCAGATTAAGTTTTCTACCTTAGACTGTCCATTTCCTTCAGAGGCTCCTCTCTGGATGCAAAACTTTTCTTAATCTGTACATCTTGCACCTAGGAGCAAAGATGATAGGCAATATGTTTCACCGTCAAAAGGAACTTGTGGACTTTATCTACACAGAATTCACAAACTATGAACAAAGGCTCACCATTGTAGCACAGCTGCAACAACCACATCTTCAGGTTATGTGTTTGAGGCAGTTTCCAGAAATTTCTTGTACAAAGACGTCTCATTTACTATTAAACACATTTTATACAGCACTATTATAGCCCTTTCATTGTCAAGTAATCAGCTACTCTGGAGTAAGGCAGGAGCCTGGATAAATATAAGTCCTTTCTATACCTGGTCAAGCCCTCAGAATTCTGTAGCCAATTTGTAGGTCACTTGTACAGAACTCAGAGGACAAAACGCAGACTTCAGTTCAGTCTGGAATTTCCAAAAGCACCTCCCACTTGGCTGGCTCTGGTAAGTGAGAGCTGTTCTCAGATGGTAGATCTGTCCCATCTGAAGTACAGAATAGACTGCAAATGTTAGTTTTTTCTCCGCATCTTTTACTTTTTTATTTGTTATAAAGACAACTATTCATCTACATATTGTTTTGCATGTCTTACGTCTCAAGATAAAGAGCCAGAAGCTGGGGAATCCAATCACTGATATTCCAAGGCAAGAGAAAGTGTTTCAATCTGAAGACAGTACCTAAATTCCTATTTTTTAAGTAAAATCATGGCACCACTTACCAGGGATAACTACCCTATTCTTTGTTGGCCTCACGTATATGTAGCACACATATGTCAGCCCTCCCAGCAGGACCAGTGCATTACCCCCTCTGTTAACCTGGAGGAAAACCAAGGCAGATGAGATGTTTATTTTCCCTGGTCCCCCTGTAAAAGCACTGTAGTTCTCAACCTGGCCCACCACAGGGCTCACCCAGGAGAAGATCTGTGGTTTGAAACTGGTCTGTCTCTCTTGACCCTGACAGACAGAGCTCCTGTCCATCAGTGCAGTGTTACAAGACTGAATTTCACAGTGGAACAGGAATGGCACCAATCCCCCATATGCAAGTTCTCTTTAAAATGCTTGCTGTTTTAAAATCACTACTACAGATATGAAAGTGCTTTGAAACAAACCACATTCCTTTCAAGGGACTAGTTTCACCTCCAGTTCTGCACTTCAGGAGACAAAACAGTGAAACTCTCACACTGTTTAGAAAATATTTGGTTAATCTACCTTTTAAAACTAAAAAAATACTTGATTTGCAGTTGTGTCACATCAAAGCAGTACTGCACCTCTGAGATCCAGAACTGAAGTGGCTTTTAATGACAAGAAAAACAAATGTCTGAAATGTAGAAATAATCCCAAAGAAAGCTACGGTTCCATGTTGGCTCTGGTGATTTTGGCAATACTTACTTTCAGAACCATCTGGCAGTTCCCCAATACCTCAATGATCACTGTGCTCTCCAGAGAGATGCCACTGCTTTTGTGAACACTTCCCTGCAGGAATGTGCTGGTGACTGCTGAATACCTGTAGCTGTATCTAGCTCTTTTGGGGAAGTACCACACACTGTGTCCTAGGAAACAAACAAAAAAATGGGTGGGGTTTTTTTCTTTTTGGGGTTTTTTTCAGACTGTTAGGCTTTTCCCTTCCTCTATTTCTTTTCTGTCTTTTAATTTTCTGGCCTCTGAAATCAGCTCAGCAAAGGGCTGGATATTCAGAATATTCCTTTCCCACTTGGACTTACGAGTGAAAGGACTGGGTTTCTGAAAGCACCCTGCACTGTGGCCGCAGCTCCTGCACGGAAGGTGAAAAGCCTTCCCCTCTCTCCTGTGCCCATAACCTCTCCATCTCCTTCGAGGCAGGAACTTCCAAGGGCAGAAAAGGAAAGTAATGCATTCACATCATGATGCTCTTTTTGACACCTTCCTGAGAGCAGCAAAGCAGGACCTTTGCAAGGGCCAGATGAAACAGATCTGCTGATGCATTCACAGAGCTCTTGGTGCCCATGGCTGGGTTTAGTCCTGCACTGGTTCAGTCCCTGGCTCAGCTCTGATGCCTCAGAGCTTTCTGAGTGCACAAAATAGCACTTTTAGGTAGGTGTGGGTTTGGGAAAGCTCAGAGGATCTTCTCCTCTACCTCCATGAATGCTGCCTACTCAGACATTCTCAGAACACAACATCCCTGCAGAAGGGAGGGAAATTTTCAAATCCCACCTTCTTTATCACATCAAAGGCCTCAATACAGGCTTCTTTTACTCACCTACACACTCCCCAAAACAGGAAGCTCCATGGCTTAAACTCTCTGAGGATCCTGCAATGACAGGTAAGATAACAGAAAAGCACTGAAAATGTGTGTGCACCTCAGCACAGACCCATGGCTTTTAAATGTCAATGAAATATAAATAATACAATTATAAATTTAATAATTCAATGAAATATAATA
Source organism: Grallaria varia (assembly GCA_013396735.1). NCBI lineage: Eukaryota > Metazoa > Chordata > Aves > Passeriformes > Formicariidae > Grallaria > Grallaria varia. The sequence goes on along the minus strand of VWZG01003361.1, from coordinate 757,474 downwards.
ACATAATAAATTAAATCCAAGTATGGTCCTCAAAACAAAACAATAAATCCATGAGAGTTTTTCTACTAAGTGCAGAGACAAGTCTTTGCTCTTGCCCCTTTCCACACATCTATACCTTAAAAGCACATACATATAGGCATAGAAATGCAACAATACAATGGATACCAAGCAAATTAAAAAAAAAAAAACATCCAAAAACCAGGCTCAATGCCCTTCCAGGCAGGGAGCTCTCCCACCTGCCCAGCGCCACCCAGACTGCTCAGTAAAGCAAACTACTACACCACATTGAAAATCAAGACAAAGCTGCTATAAGAATTACTACAAACATACGAGTTGTAACATAATTCCCAGCATCTCAGAAGCTTTGCTAGTGAGATCATTCCTTAGCAGAAATATTCTGCGTTGAGAGCAGAGGAAAAAGTTTCTTCTACTTACTCCCCGAAGCTCCTGCCACAACAGCACAGAGTAACATGGTGGTGTGCAACCCCATGGCCATCGAAATCACCTCCTCTGGCCAGAAGTTCACAAAAACACATCAGTTCTCCTCTCAAAGGCACCTCTGAGCAAGGCAGTGAAACAAAATTTCCTTCACAAAGCAGGATCTCACTATTTCAACTCCCCTCTTCCAGCCAGAGGAGGGGCTCTGGCAAAGGGGAGGGGGCACATGTGTAGTGAGGGGCAGAGAAAGACACACAAATGATCCCATCTGCAGCAGCATTTCAGCCCTTTTGCAAAAGAAGAGAGAGAAAAGTTGATATATTAGGAATTCCACAAAATTGCAAGGAAAAGAAATTAAGAGCAAAAGCAAAAAATGATCCCATGCAGCAAGTTTAAAATAAATTAATTTCTAAAAATCACCCTAGCAATTGTTCCCTGGTGATCAATCAATCAAAAAATGAAAGCCAAAGCCAAAGCTTTGGAACTAAAGAGAAAGTGTTTCCATTGGGAGAAAGCAAGTTCATGGGAGGCAGCTCATCCCTTAAACAAAGCCCTAAACCAAAAATGGATGAAATTGTGTGTAAATAATACACAAAACCACTAAACCTTCCAGTAGCAATCAGGTTTGTACAGCATGTCAGACACAGGTCTTCCAGGGTGTGCTGAACTTGTGATAAACTGCCTACCCTAATGCAAGCCTCTCCAGTTTATTTCAAACCAGATTCACAAGCAGAAATCATGGACAACAATCCCATACTGCTCTTCCCCACTCAGCTTGGGCTTTTACAGCCTCTTTCCTGAACTTACTTTCTCCAAAAGGTAACATTTGCTCACAAAATGCTTACAAATATTAAAGATGCTTTGCAAACATTCGTGACTAAAGGTGGTGAGAAAGCACAATTCCAAAGAGTTAAAATATTCCATGGCGAAAACTGGGCCCCTCTATCAAAATCCCTGATCTGCCAAAAACAGAGCCAGCTCAGGTTTGAAACTGAGCTAAAAAAGAACCTTACAGGTTTCATACAGTGACTCAGATTTCCTACAATCAGCCTAAAGCAGTAACTGAGAAAACTTTCCTCTGCCTTCACAGTGATTTTTCAGAATATTCTGATTTTGAAACCGCTTCAGAGAATTCATTGTGGAAATCTTCGCTGAGTTTGCCATTTTTCCTCTGCTGGGTTACTCAGTCTGGCGCTCATTCTAGTTCTTCGTTGAAGATTACAGCTCGTCTGGGCCCCCCGCGTGCTCCGTGTGCTCTCAGCTCCTGGCCTACCATCGCCAATACCTGGAGAAGCAGGCAAGGTAATAACTAGGCCTGAATATAAAAACCCGATGAATTTACCAGAAAATTGCTATATTGTGACAATTCTTCCCTTGAATCACTACTATTGCCCAGTCTCCACAGCACTCGGACTTTTAATTGTTTATATAGTAAGATTTTTCAACACATTCCACACAGCGATTGAAAAAAAAACCTTCATGAAACTTACACTGGAGTCAGCAGGAACATCGACATTGGAATTAGAGGGAATTTTGGAATTTCTGCCTTACCACGACACTCCTGAGAACCACAGATCCCAACAGCAACAAGATCCGAGCAGTGTTTGCGTTTTAGGCCGATATTTCTGTGGCACTGACGCTTGACCCCGAGAGCGCAAAGCGGGAGGGAAGGACGCGGCTCCGAACGCGCCCCAGCCATGGCTGCGGCCGCTCCCTCAGCGCGCACCTGCGGCCTGGGCTGCGCAGGGACCGACCGCAGCGCCGCCGGGCCCCGGCGCTCCCCAGGCCGCTTTCCTGGCGGAATTCAGCGGTGCAGGGGCCGCCTCCTCTTCAGCAGGGGACAGGGCGGCTTCGGGGACACGGGGCGATGTCCCCGCAGCGCCATCCCCGCGCCCGGCTCTGGCCCTCTCGCCCCGGAGCTGCTGCAGGACGGGAGCCCCTCGTTAGTGCCACGAGGAGCAGCTGCGGGGGCTCAGCCTGCAGGAGGGAGGCTCAGGGGAGACCTCCTGGTCTCTGCAGCTGCTGGAAGGGCGGCCAGACATCCTACGGGCTGTCCCTGCAAATCCGCAGGAAACCCGGGGATGTGGCACGGGGGGATGTGGCACTGAGGGATGTGGCACCGAGGGACGGGGCTGAGCGCCGGACCTTGGGCAAGGGTTGGACTCGGTGAGCTCAGAGGTCTTTACCAGACTTGACGATTCTATTACCCCAGAGCGAAAAAAAAAAAAGCTTCAGCACTATTTGGTGACCCAAAATGCCCCGCGGAATGCTTCTGTTATGAGCACTTTACTTTAGTGTCACTAGTTGCCGTGACTGGCCAGGAGAAGGCGCTTCAGAGGCGTGAGGAGCAGGAGATGGGAACTGCCCCCCGCCAATGCCTTTGTGACCCCCCTGCAGTCACATTCAAATGCACCGCGGCTTTTAGTCCCAGGGCAGTGTCTGTCACACACCCGTTAACCCAACACTCCTCGGGAGGTCGCTGAAGCTGCTTTCTTGGTGGTTTTTTGTTGTTGTTGTTGTTACAACGATCAAGCAGCCAGCCACAAAAGGACTTTAAAAACCTGCCTACTCATTCGTAATTTATTCTCGACATGGGTACAACTACTTTTAGCGCTTCCAGAGCACACAGCCACCTCTTCAAACAGACATTGGATTATCAGACTGTTAAACGAAAATGAAACACGATCAATTGTACGAGAGAAGAAGCACTTCCTTTGAAATCAGTAGGTTTCACATGCACCTTTTGGTGTCCTGGTTTGAAAAAGTAGTAAGATGGCCCTCAGTAAATTTAGGGCTACGCTGAATTCCCACCCAGCAAATCATACGTGAGGGTATTCATAACACAAAATACACTGAGTCATCCTCCACTTTATAAAATACAGTTCACCTGAACCCTGAACACTTTATACCTTTGTCACTTCTTGGTTTTCCCTCCTAGGATGAGAGTACTCACCTCTTCCTGCTCAGTTATGAAGAACGGGTTTGAGTGGACAAATTACAATTAATTTATTTAGAAAAGAACTTGTGGTGGGAGTGCCAGAAGTATTTTCACAAACACTGCAAGAAATGGCAGCTTTTGGAAATCACAATGAACTTGCTAACTACTCCCTCTTGTAAGGCTATCAACTGCTTTTCACTTGTTAAACCAGCTTTGATTTTGGATGGCAAATCAAATTTTATTTGGTTCTGGCTCAAGCCTCATCAGAATTTGAACATTGTGCAAGGTTCTGTCTATTAAAAATTGACAGTGTTATTTCCATTAGATTTCTAAGTGTAACAGAAAGCAATGTCATCCTGGAAAACTAATGAAGGTGGCCATACAGAAAGGCTTCACCTGCATTGTCATGCAAGGCTGGAGGATTTCACATGGCCTATGCACCTTCCTTACTTGCTTGTGAAAATAGGAGGAGCCCATAAAGTCAGCATGCCACTTCTGTATCTACCAACAGAAGTAAAACTATTAATTCACCAGTTGATATTACCAAAATAACCATAAAGTTGCTTAACAAAATATCAGTGCATTAGAACAAAATTTTTTGAGGCATTAACCTCACCTTTGTGTATTTTCTGCATCTTAAAAAAAAAAGTACTTCAGACATTGAATAAACCCCCAGGGTATTCTTACATGATTATCAGGGATTCTTTCGAACTGAAGATAGTGATATTTGATACCTATTTTCTCTCCACTGTGAAAGAAAATACCAGTATGTGAATGTGAAGCCATAATTATGTGTTTGTTTAGTTGCATTGCAGGTGAAAGTTTTACCCAAAAGTAAACTGAAACACTGTTCAGGGTGCCCAAGTTGCAGGACAACAACACATTTTTGTTGTGGCTCTGTGTGTGACACTTGGTCTGCAGTGCAGAGAATGCCATTCATCAGAGACTTGGCCCAGGTGACACTGAAAAATTTCTCCCTGTAATAACATTTCAGCTATCCATATGTTTGGAAACTTTCCAAATGTTATCATTTTTCAATTACAACCACTACGTAGGAAAGACAAATTTTTTATTTTAAAAAGATTCAGTTTTGAAAACAAACACTATTTCAACATAACCAAACACAAAGTGCTTTCACACAAAGCAAGTTATATCCTGCATTTGTTTTTCTGAGATAAGTTTAACAAAGCAAGTGACTTTGGCACATTCTGTGGATAATTCCATGCACAAGAGAACAAACACAGGCTTTGTGTTTAAGGAAATTTAAATACAGAAGGGGCAGCAGAAAGTTTTGCAGAATGCTGAACTAGACTGAAAAGCTGCCAACATTTTGTGTCCTATTCTCAATCCATACAAGGAACTTAAAAGAGAAAAAATGGACTGTGCACATAAATCAAAACAAAGAAAACACTTTAGTTTTGGTCAGTGTTCTATATTCTGGTGCCACCACCTCAGATTTTCCAACCATCACTGGAGAGGAAAGTGGAGCTAAGAGAATAACAACTGGAAAACTTACCAAATGAATATATGTGAGGATAATCCAGGCCAGCCCGATGGGGTACCAGAAGAACTAAAAAACCTCCCCACCACGCAAGCAAATACCAAGTTTGGAAACACTGAAATCTCCATTGCTTCCTCCTGCCTTGCTGTGACGATAAACTGACTGACAGCATATTTTCTGTGACACCCAGTGGGGCTGTGCTGCCTTCCAGTAACACACTTGTGTCTTGTTTATGTCACCAGAGCGGAAAATTCAATGCAGCATCACCCAGGCCCTTCAAGAACACAGAGAGCACTATCGTGGGGCAGCAGCAGAAAAAAAGCACATGCTGGTCCTGCAACATCAAAGCAGAAAGCTACAGAACTACCAGCTTTTTTATCTCCTTCATTCTCCTGACAGTTTGTAGCTACTGATGTAAATTCTTAGGGTGTGGGGAGACCAGGAACCTTTTCCAAATGCACAAGGAAGCTCTAAAACCACTTGCAAAATGACTCACAAGCAGCAGCACTTTACCAAAACTAATTAACATGAGGCCGAGAGGTTGTACATGATCTACGAAACTACTGGATTTCAAACATGAAGTGTTGAAAGACTTTTGAAAAACTAACTTATGCAAAATATTTAGAGACGGCACATTTGGCAAGAACAGTAAATGCGGTATCTTTTATTGGTATTTCTTTTAGCTTTTTACTTTGACAGAGGTTAATACAGTGTTACCATCATAGTCTTGTTTAAACACCTGTCTGCCTTTTTCAGACAGATATCATTCAAATGCATTAAGATGTTATTTCATCAAGTCTTCTGCTTATGACATGGAACTTACTTAACTTTCAGAGCCTCATTCCCTGATTTTTTGTGACCATCATCTTAAGCATATCTAGCTTAAGTTTGTGAAAACAGAACTTATCTTTCCTTTAAATTAGAAAAATCAGAGTACAAGTCTAAATAATCATGAGAGAATGTCCTTAACAAACATTTTACCTTCTTGATAAAGAAACAGTAATAAACAAGCAGATCAACAATTAAAAACCCAGGTCTTTTATCTATGTTTTTCAGATGAAATTCAAGGCTGAAGATAAGGCTGAGGTTTCCTTATGATCTATCAGCTGACTTATGTAAATGTACAAGGAAGGTTTCCAATGCTATAACCAATGCTCTCTGGGATGCAGAAAACACTTCACAAACTTGCAGTCAGCAGTAAAAAAAACTCCAGCCAAACAAAACCCAGTGAACAAATATCTATTAAAAATTCCTGTGTAAACATCTTTACTGCAGATTAGAGACTTGAAACTGGCAAGAAAACTCAGATATTAGATTCAATCACCACCGATGCACAATCACCTGAGTTGTTTGTTTGGTAAAGCAACCTCCAAAAAGGAATAAGCCTTTAGGTTTGGTTCTCCTCCAAGCTTTAAAGTGAGTTCTAGTGCTCATGAAAAGATGCCAACAAATAATTTCTTTTGTCAAAGAGGGACACCTGTCTCTGAGGCAACTCCCTGCCAGTGTATAAACACTGCTGTTGCCAGAGGATTGACACCAAGTGTGAGCCTAAATAGCTCTTCATATGCACCTCCTCTGGGTCTGTAGCAAGCACAAGGTGCAACATGACTGACATAAGATTACCTGCAGAACATCACCAACCTGTTTTGCATAAAGCAAAAAGGGAAACATTCCACTGCTCTCAGCTGCTGCTGGACTGAGTGGCCCACACAGGTTATGTAGACTTTACAGACCTAAGTGAAAAAACCCCTCAGGCAAATTTGTGTTTCAAACAATGCAGCAATAAACATTACTTTTTATTGGTTGCCAGTGACAAGATGCACAGAAAGCTTCAGAGAGGGCTTGTAGAGGTGTTAACCAGCTTCAGGAATCAGTGTTTGAACACTGCCTAGAAACGTTTGTACGAACCAAGAAGCGTATTGCACTTCGGACAGGTGTGATCCACATCCTTTAAGGCGTCAATGCAGAAGGGAAATAAGCAGCAGCCCCCTATGCACCTGCAAATTAAAATAAAAAGAGAAGAACACTCTTTTACCACTTGTTACATACCCAAAAAGGTAAAATATATTTCCTGTGAAACCCATCAGTAAATCTGGTGCCATGAAGCTTTAGGAAGAACACACGTGGCTCTGGAGTCCATTACTCCAGTGTTCCAGAGCTGCTTTAAGGTCCTACAGGACACAAATGCAGATGTAGGCTCTTTGAACCACAAAGGCTCAGGCCCCGAATAGAAAGAGAAAGCAAAGCTGAGAGCTCGGCTACTCTTTAGAAATATAAAAGGTCAGGCAAGACCTACCCCAGCAGGCAGAGGCCACCACACGACAGCCAGGTCAAAGCTCCTGCCTCGTAGGAGAGACGTGTCACTATCAGCTGGTTACAGGAAGGGCAGCACATCTGAATGGGACGGTCATAAAACACCACAGGTTGCTGCACATACACCGTCTGAACTGTAACTGAGCAGGGAAATGTGCCATTTAATCAAGGAATAAATAAGGAAAAAAGAATAGTAATCCACTTCCTCTGAGCTGGAACCAGCTATAACTTTGAAATATTAGGGGCTCAGAGCAATAAAATACACCATGACAAAGAAGAATCACTATGGCACTTCTTAACACAGAAATACTCTGTCTTAAGGCTGCACTGAAAACTGCAGAAAACCAAATTATGTTATTGATATTAGTGCACACTGAAGGATTCAGGAGAACTGATTCACATTATTCCCTTCAGAAGTATTTTTTGGAAGGTGGTGAACCCCTGTGAACTAGATCTTTCAACAACACCTGTTACACAGCCACTTGACACCTCCTGAATATGAGGTACAGAAGAGTTTTTGAGGCTTACCGGGGTTATTTCCTGGTGCAGACTGTCCCATATAGGGGGGAGGGTTCATTCCCTTCCCATCTGGTTTCTGTCCAGGGCCAGGCACGGGGTAGGGCTGAGGGTAGTTCATATTGATTCCTACGGTTTCCTCATAAGAAGGTGGTGCAGTTGGGACAGGGTTACCACTTGGAGCAGACATGGTATCTAAAACATAACAGAGAGCAAATTGTAACAAAAGTCATTATTAATTAAGGGCAAGTGACAAATAATTAGGCTTAATTCAGAAGCAAGAAGATAACTAGATTAAAATGGACTTTTACCAGCATAAAATTTTTGAATGATATTTGTTTCTGATAGTATTAAATGTTTATCTTGATTTCATTGTTGTTGTTCCCCATTTCCCACTTCTCTACACAGGGCATCTTTATTATCATACTAAGGTATTTGGCAGTCTTTTAGTGCTCCAAGAATAGTCCTTCTGATCCCTCTTGTTCACCTGAGAAATCAAACAGTATGATAGGCCACATGGGAGCTGCTAACCAACATGAGCCTTTTTCCTCCTCCTCAGGACCATCAGAGCCACACTCCGCTCTGTTGCACACACACTCACTCTGTATTCATGCAAGTCTTTTCACTCAGTACTACCTGGGAAAGGCAACCTGTATTTGGAATATATGCACACACTGGAAAAACACTGACATGGGACAAAGCACCCCCCCAGTTCACTCCTTCCTGCAGAGTTCTATTGCTCTACATACAGCACAAAGTTGGCTTAAAGGGAGGGGAAAGGCTGGTAAAAGCTACAGCATTCACAAACCATTCTACTGAAATGAAAGCAGGTTAATTACTTATGCTGGCTGGAGAGACCAGTAGGACAAAATTGTGCTTTCTTCTGATTGTCCTCCCCCCCCAGGAGGGTAGTGAGCAGTGTTGTGGTATTTAGCTGCCAGATGTGTTAAACCTGTGAGAAGCATTTGGCCATCTGCACTGAGTAGGGGGCTTTGAGCCTGGTGTGTGGGTCGTACACTGCTTTTAGAGCCTCATAGAATCCTCTGTGGTCACCCAAATCTGCGCATAGTCGAGTCTTTTCTGCTAGGTTGATCCACCACTTGTTCTGGATGTCTCGAAGTTTCTGTTGGAGTTTACTGCATGCAAGACGAAAGGCATGGAGACACACCATCCATAACGCTGCTGACTCCTTTGAGAATGCACGCAGAATCAGTCTCGAGGAGAAAAGACAACACAGAAAGAACTGTGCCTCGCCAACACCGCCTATGGAGACTTTCTGCTGTGCTTTTTGCAACTGGACTTGCCTATCTCGCATTGGCCTCTTTAGCCATCAGTGCGCTTGCAGCAAGCGTGGGTAGAGCCCTTCCCAGATCTTCATTCGCGAAGCCCAGCCATGATGATGTGTTAAACCACAACATAAGGCAAGGATGAGAAAATAAAACAAGCCTGTATCTCGCTATCCAAGTGATGAACAAGGTGGCAATATTGTCAAGAAAGCATACTTTTCATAAAAGCATAACAAGGGATAATTGTCTTAGATCTCTTAGGAACTTTCAGTTTTTTGGGAACTTCTATTGCATGGTGCATTTGCTGGATGAAAAGAAACAAGACGTATGTAAATGCAGTTATTCATGATTGGGTACAAGAGAGCAGATCTCAAGCAGGGACATGCTGGCTTCTGCCCAGGATGAAGACAGTGCTGGCACCTCCTGCTGGGAGCACAGCAGAGAGGCTGGCAGGAGAAATGGGGCCGGAGGAAGGCTGTCAAACAGCACAACGTGGGGGGCCTCAGCTGAGCAGGGAGCAGACAAAACCAGAACCAAACCAGAAGATGCACGTGGCTGCCAGGAGCACAAGAGACAAGCCACTGTGTCCCTGCCACTGCCACGCAATCCTAAGTGTTTGCAGCTCGTCTCAGAAACTCCTGCCAGGATCTCTACTTCCTCTGCTTTATTCCCAGCCCAACCTTCTTCTCCTGGATGTAGCGTCCTTCACCTACTCCCACTGCTCAAACTTATTCCAAGGATCTACACCCCTCAATTTGGAGGACATTACCTCAGCAGGCCTCAAGGTGGTACAGAGCACAGCACAGCCTGCATTCGGCAGGAGAGACATAGAGGGGGGAGAAGTCTCAGACACTAAGAAAATTTACTTGGATTGTTGCCCTTTGGTTACACACAGTAGAATGCTGCTACCCACAGATGACTCTGGTATCTAATCTGTTAAATCCAAGAAGAAACCCACTGGGAATACCAGCAGAATCTTTTGGCAACACACACAAGACCAAAGAACAGCTTAACTAGAAGGACACAGAAACTACAATTTGAGAGTTTTTACTAGAAACAAACATAAAGAATGGTAAACAAGCCATGTAATAATGTTGAGTTTCCCCATCAAGACGGTAGCTGGCACTAAATAATTCCATAACAAGAACAGAAGTAGGAAACACACTTTGGAATGAAAAGGTGTAACAGAATACAAAGTCCAAGGGCTTTGAACAACCTCCCCTAAGTAGGTCCTAAGCAGATAGCTGATCCAAATGACCCTTCTTCAACCTAAATTACTCTGTAATAACCCACAAAACAGGAGTTAGTTTATTCTTCTAGAAAGGATTATAAAGGACCAGTTCTCATATTATCCAAGCACTAAAGACTAAATACTAAATAAGTTATGACAAAACTGATGCAAAAGGTACCAGTCATGGTAGAAACAAAATAAATTCATTTGCTTTAATAAATTCTTCAGGGAGGACAATCCTCCAGAAAACTGCCAATTGCTGGACAGCCTCTACTGCTGCCAGCTTGGTTTAGATCACAGTAGCACTAATTCATCTCAAGTCCAGACTGACAGCAACAATAGGAACTGTATGTCTATTCAATACTCCCTCTGCCCCAAGTATTGTTGTACACTAGTGCAGCGCAGATTCTGGATCGGTATCTTGATACCACAAGGAATCTGGGTTTTACTAACGCACCAGACATTTTTTCCTTACTTCACAAGACCTAACATAAATATATCTATTTGACAACATATGAATTCTGATCATTTCAAGACAAGCTTGATTTTCTTGCATTTTTTTGAGATGCTCTAGAAAGTCCCCTCTACCGTGGCTCCAAACTTTGTAGTAAGTTTTAGCCTTCACTCATAACCAGTCTGACAATGTCCATGCTGCCTCTTCACCACTCATGTCCGTACTTGTTCACGAGGACACTTCCATGATCAGCTATCTTCTTCTTTCCTCACTCCTCCTGGGAATAATCAACGACGACCACACTAGCTGAGCTCAAGCAGAGCTCAGTTATGCAGCCAATCACCCTCAGTGCCTCTGCAGCCTCTAAGCCAATTCTTCTGCTGAGTCAGTAGCCAGTACTTATCCTCCTTATCATACTTACCACCTGTCCACATACCAAAAATTAAAAAAAAAAAAATATCTAGAATTCTTGGTGGTTCCTGATATGCTAAGCTATTTATTCAGCCTTTCCTCATTCCCTGTCAAAAAATCTCTCCCTTAGATGTTCAACTACAAGAACAAGGTTCTGTGGACACATCCTCCAGCCTGCAAACCTCAAAGGAAAGAAAACAAAAAGGTGTTATTTCTAAGCAACAAAACCAAATCTATTTGCAATCCATGTTGGCTCTTCTCCAACCAAGCCCATTCCCATTTCCATGGTCATTCTTCAGAGTTTTCAAAAGGGGGTCCAGGGACCACCTGTTGATTTTACACTTTTTCTCATGTTTCTCAAGTCAAAAACCCCTTTCAATGCCTGAAAGACACCTATAGAGAACTTTGCAGGTACAAAAGACAACATGCAAAGAAAAAGAATTTCAGGCCTAAATATCTGATTAGGGCTGGAGTCTCTCCATCCAGTGCACAAGGCTCCCAACAATGACAGGCCTTATGCTTTCCCAGAGCATGGAAAAGTCTCTGGAATAGTGGTGACTGCCTTCCTTACATGACACAGCTTTCACCAGGATTTCAGGGAAGCCTACAAACATTTCTGTGGACTTGTCACAAGTTTGTTCACTCCTCCAGGTTACACAGGGCTAATCTGCTGCGCTGGAGGGGTGGTGAGACATCAGCACACACCAGTGTTTACACATTTCAGCAGTCCAACACTCTTCCCGGTAGACTAAGCAGAAATATGAAAAGGTTTGTTAGAAAGGCAACCGTGTACTCAGTCAAGAGCGGGTTTTGCAGTAGCCACGTAACCAGGGCAAACCCAGGAGCTTGTGCAGAAGGACAGACGTGGCTGTGGGTGCAGTGTGTACACAGGGACAGTAATTTGGTAACCCTGAGGACAGCCACTGCTCCTTCCCACCGTTCTCACACTGCAGCTCTGGCAGACTGACAAGGAAACAAGACAGCAGCCAAAGATGTCTAAACTGAATAAGTTTTTGTAACAATTTCTATATTATCAAGTATTCCACAGCTATACCTTTAAAAACCACTGGCCTTCTGTTTTGTTCAGAAAAGTTTCCCCTTGTGACTAAACTACAGAGCTGAAACAGGACCTCCTGCCCCCAGCAGTATGCTGGCTTTGGGTGGGGGTGCACAAGAATCTGGGAGGGGACACTGCTGTGACAGCTGACCCCAACTGAGATATTCCAGACCATATAACATCACACTCTGCAGTAAAACTAGGAATAAGGTGGCTGGGAGGAAAATGCTGCTCAGGGACTGGCTGGGCATCAGTTGGTTGGTGGTGAGCAATTGTTCTCATTTGCATCACTTGCTGGGTTTTATTTTCCTTTCATTACAACTTTTTAATTATTATTTTTATTATTATTTTATTTCAGTTATGAAACAGTTCTCTTTAACCTGTCCCCCTGAGGATGCTGTAAATCAGCAGCTGTTGGTGCTCAGGTGCCAGGTGGGGCTAAACCACAACACAGCAACTTGTGCTGTGCAGGCACTGCAGGACCAAAGACCATCCTCAGCTCTGCTTCACTGAAGGGCGAATTCTAAGAAATCAGCACCCTCTTGTAGACTTCAAAATTATCATGGTCACAACTTCCAGCATGAACACTTCTCGTCTTGATATTTAACAGTCAATACTTTTTTTTAAATTACCTTGCATGTTCATTTCTTACCACTGACTGGTTTTGAACATTAAAAATTACCATTAAGCTTTTTCTGCACTTTCACTTTCCCCCTACCCCCTTTCCTGAAGACAGCTGCAAACCGATCTCAGGTCTTCATAGCACTTCGTGGCATCCCTGGCATGGCAATCACCTCTTCTATGCCTGCCTTTTTTTAAAGTTAAAATTTCAAACCCATAGCATATCTAACATTTACAAACTACTACAGTGAATGACATAAAACTAAAACCACGTATGAATCCTTGTAAGTTATCTATAAAAACAAAAATTCCTAACAAAGATCAAGATGACTTCAGGCCTACAAAAAATCTCATCGAAATACTGATTGTTGCAGAGGTAACCACAACTTCAGCTTTTCAACTTCATTTTTCTAATGTCCTTTCTGCTTTAAATGTCAGCTTAGAAGAGATATTTGAACTATCACTTCATACAGTCACTGCAAACATGTGTCTCACAGTCCTGGTCACTACTTGGATATTAGGCTGGGTACAAGAGAAAAAGAAAGTAATAACTCATCTCTGCTTGGTATGCAGAAAACCAACCAGCCAAACCAAAACCCACCCAGTAAAGAACTGCTTACAAACACGGCTTTCCTAATCCAGTCTGGCCAGACAAATTTGTTGTCGGCCTTCCCATAATCTCTTGCTAAAATCTGACACGATTTAATCCTTAAATTAAACAATTCCTATGCAGTGTTCTTCACTGGAAATCCCAAGCTGCCCTCCACAAGGCTCCCTGCACAGCAGAATCTAAGACAGCTACTGATCAGCGCCTGGAACAAAACACGGGTTGAAGCCAATTTTTGTTAAACAATGTAGCAGGATATACAGGTTTATGGGAGCACTTGGGACTTTGCCGTGCACAGCACAGGCCCTAACACAGAACTCACTTGGGCCACCCCTCGCGTTATCTGAACTCCAGACAACAACTTCCTATTTCACCAACCTGCCGAGAAATACAACCTTAAAGTTGCTTAAGTTTCTCAAGCGTTTGTAGGAGAGTAAAATTCAGTAATAATTACACAAAAAAGAAAAGCCTTTGACGTATTATTATTTCAGTAAGAGAAGCAATGGCACTGAGGTCGTGCTGAATTTTATACTGGTAAAGCAGAAATAGTACCGCGCGCTGCGTGTTCCCCGGCAGGAGAGTTTTGGGTGTATTCCCCAAAGAATCGGAATTGTGCCAAGTTTCGGAATAACCCCGCGAGTGGCCCCAGCCCTGGGGCCGGCGGGGCCGGACCGCCCTGCGCGTCCGAAGGAGCCGCTCCCGAGCGCCTTCCCGGAGGGACGGGGACATTCCGGCTGTCGCCCCCGACACTCGGGGAAGGGAAATGCGGCCACTGCGGCCCCGAGCCCGCACCCCGCGGGCAGGGCCAGCGCCCCGGGCTCTCCGCGGCCAGCGGACCGGACCGGGGCCACCACCAAGGGGCTCCGCCGTACCCCGCCTGCCCCGGGGGCTGCCCCTCGGCCGGGCCGGAGCGCCGGGAGCGGCCCGGGGAGGGCAGCGCTCGGTCCGGGAGCGAAGCGAATCCCCCCTGCTCTGCCCCGCGCGCCCCGGGCACAGCCCTTACCGCTGCCGGTGCCCGCCGGCCCTGCTCGCCCCGCTCCGCCACCGACAGCCACAGCGCTGGTCCCCTCCTGGCCCGTCCCCACCCGCGCTTCCTCCTGCCCTTCCCTTTGCGCTCAGCGGGGCCGCCTCGCCCCGGAGCCGGCGACAGGGAAGGGGGAGGTTGTGTGCGAGCACAAGCACTTGGCAAAGCAGGATCCTCAACTTTCCCGTCACCGGCTCCGTGCTCTGTAGCGCTGAGGGAAAGACCCTCCCCTAATGCTGCAGTGCCCCTTGGGTTACCCACGCAGTTACTTCAGACGACATGCGAGAACAAGTAAAATGATCAACAAAGCCTTCAGCAGATTAAGTGATTTTAGAGAGTGCATTTACAAGCTATTAAGCTGGATTCAGTCTTTGGAAAACACAGAGTATGTCAGTCCTGGCTCCATCCAGCTCCAAGATAACACAAAAAGTAAATTCCTGGCGAGATCCCTCGAAGGGGCTCAACAAGGATAGCTGTACATGGGTCAGTCTGCTTCAGGCCGAAGGGAGTTGATGACCCCATAGGCTCAGCAGGGACTGTGCCTTTTGGCTAAAAGCATCTAAAATCCAGTAAAGTCCTATTTTTGTGTTTAAATCCTGTCTTGGACCCCACCAAAAGTAACACACATGAAGCTTCAATTCAAACTCCTCCTGGAGGAAGGAGTCAGGTTTTATAGGGCAAAAGGGGCTCTTACCACAGTGACAGTAAACCCAGCATCAAACTCTGCGGTCACAGTAATTACTGAATCACCTGCAGGTGCTGGTGCTGGGGATACCATCAGATGTTGAGTATTGAGGGCATGAATACTCCTGAATATACCCAGTTCCCTGATTTGGGGGGAACAGGGAGAGGGGTGTGGGGTGTGATTTTGGGCAGCAGTGAGATTAGAACTAGACATTACAGGTGAATAATTTTATATCATTATCAAGAAATTGCATTATATGTTATTTTTCTCAGGAGCAGAACATGAATAATTTTGCTTTGGTGCCCTGGATTAACTAAAATTGGAATAATTGTTCTCTTAGTAACAAAATCCCCTTCCCCAGGTGGCCAGGAGTTTAGAGGCCACAGGAGAGAGGCCATGACTGGGCACATCTCCTAAGGTGAGATAAGACATGATCTTCACCTGAGAGCCTTACTCTAATTGCCATGCTATCTCACGTGGTTTTTTTTTTTGTGTGCATCTAGCCAGAGGCTGGCTTGTGCTCCTCCTTGGGGTCCCCAGCAACATTTCTCCTTTTTGCCCTACAGCTGTTCATGCACAGCAGGTGCTTGGTGCCCATTTCCCTGCACACGAGTGCATTTCCCCTCACTAAACTAAACGCCCTCCTTCCCAACCCAGCTCACCATGTGCCAGCTCCTGCCTTTTCAGTCATTTTGCTGAATGGCACTGGGCAAGAGAAGAGTCGCTTTCAGGGAGTCTGTGGCTGGCCAGGTCACCATGGGACCTGTGAGCTGCAAATCACAGAGGTCACAATTAACAGAACCTTATGGAATGGTCTGTGGAACTGTGACATGTCAGGGACAACTGAAGTCCACCCATTCCATTGTCAGGGCTCTGTGGCTGCCTAAAGCAACAAATTGTAATGCTTTTCTGATGAAGATGTATATTCCTGACTAATAAATACATGTAGCATCTTGAGCCAAGTGTGTGGCTCTGGCACTTTCCCTCCGTGCTTTGGCTGCTGTTACAAACTAACGTGTGCTTCTTAATACCACATTGGTGTTAAGGAGTTTTATTCCCAATTTTCAGAGACAAGCTTGTGGAGAATTGGCAGGTTTGCTGTGGAGAATTGATGAGGCTGAGTTGAGCCGCTTGCTTATCTTACAGCTGACTTGAGTGAGGCTTAAACACTGTGTGGTGCCTGGGGCAAAGGGCAGCGCTCACAGCCCCGTGTCCCAGTGAAGCACAGAGAGCACCCCCACCCCTGTGTGGAGATCTCAGCCTCACTGCCCCTTAGCCACACAGAACAGGCATTATTAGAAATACAAAAGTGGTCCTTGGAGATGTGTGGCCGGCAGGCCAAGGAAGGGGATTCTGTCTCTCTGCTCCACTGAGACCCCACCTGCAGTGCTGCATCCAACTCCGTGGCCCCAACATAAGAGGGACAAGGAGCTGCCGGAGTGAGTCCAGAGGGCATGAAGATGCTCCACGGGCTGGAGGCAGACTGGAAGAGTTGGGGCTTTTCAGCCTGAAGAAGAGAAGGCTCTGGGTGACCTGATTGCAGCCTTTAGTCCTTGAGGGGGGCCCATAAGAAAGATGGAGACAAGACTTTTAGCAGTGCCTGTTGCAACAGGAGGAGGTGTGATGGTTTTAAACTGCAGGAGGATCTATTTAGATTAGATATAAAAAAGAAGGCTTTTACAATGAGGGTGGTAAAACATTGTCACAGTTTGCCCAGAGAGATGGTGGATGTCCCATCCTTGAAAAATTCAAGGCTCTGAGCAAGCTGGTCTAGTGGAAGGTGTCTCTGCTCCTTTCAGAGGGGTTTGGACTAGATGACCTTTGGAGCCTTTGGTGGGTCCCTTCCAACCACACTATTGTATGATTCTGTGATAATGACATGGAGTTGTAGCATGGTGATGGCCACAAAGATGATCCAGTGAAGGTCAGACGGCCTTTAGTGCTGCCTCAGCTGGGTGGAGAAGGACGTGTCACAGTTCTGTTCTGCCTTTGTTTCAACAGTAAATCCTACAACTCCATCTGACCAAAGGTAACTGAAACCTTCATTATCCCTCATTTACTTAAAAAATATGCCTACCAACATGAAAACAAGAAAGTGGCTTCCCCCCACTGTCTATGATGGCAGCAACAGGTAAATAATTATATTTGACTACAGTAATTATTCTATTATTCTCCATTTATCTAAAAATATTAAATTGATATTTGGAATCCTCCATGCAAAGGATGAGGACATGACCCCACTTCACAGATGAGTCAATGGGTTTGCTCCTCTCTCTTCCCCAAAGCAGAGGTGTCTCTGTGGTAAGATTTGTGCATCTGACTGTCAGAGCATACCTGGGTGAAACTGAGCTTAATTAACTGTGAAGTTAAGTGTGGTGAAAAGTTGAATTTGTTAATTTGGTTTGAATTGCTAACTTAGCTTAATTAACCATTGGCTAGTGCTAATGTATTTATCAACAGCCATCCTAAATCTCTGTTGCTTCAATAAAGCAGCACTATTTGTGAATCTTTGATTGTGGATGTTCTTATTAAACACAACCAGTCTTACAGTGCTAAATTGGTAATAATCAGAAATTAAGCCCAGCTGCATCCAGCCCCTCTGATGTGCAACAGAAAGAGGGGTTGTTTTCTGCCAGATTTCAGACTCTGGTGGAACAGAGCCACGGCCCACTGGCCTGCCCCTCTTGGGCACGGTGCTGCCCCAGCCCACCCAGCGCAGCTCCCCTGAAGCTGCTGCCTGTGCAGTGGAACCCCCAGCAGGTCTTATCCTGCAGCAATGCAGGGTGAGGGCATGGCCACTGCCAGCTCAAGATGTGCAGGAGGGAACCTGGCTAGACATTGATACATTTCTTTTCTCTCGCCCCCTGCCCCCATGAGCTGTGTACCTAAAGACTATAAGCATAACTTGCTTTTAAAAAATCATAAGAGAAACAGGCCACATGGCAATTTCAGAAGCTTGAAGTGCGAGAGCACGATGAGGTAACCATGAGAGCTCTGCTCCATCACCAGTCCAGCGGCATGAGATGCTGGGCAGCCCCACCTGCCAGAGTCACTGTTGTGCTTCTCTGCACTCTCCAGAGTCTTCACCAGGGCTGCCAACAGCACCATGGAAATGGCAATGGACACAGGATACAGTGTATGTTTTGCCTTCACACTAATTGCACATATTGTATTACAGAACACCAGCAGATGTCAGGTTAGCCCCAAAAATGCATGCTGGATTTATTAGCTTTTGATCCTACAGGAGTAATTTTTCACCAAAGAAACTAAATGAAGTTCAGAAGCTGATGTACATTTAACAGCCTGTTAGCCATATTTTTACATACTGTAATATGCCCTTAATGTGTAAAATAAGTAAACCTTAATGTCACCTTATTTTTCTTCTGCCTGGAAATCATAGGGCTTGCACACATACAAATCAATCTTTTTTTATGTGTGTGTCATTTTGCATATACTGTTTTGATGAAGGTAGAAAAGAATTGCTATGAGTTTTGATAATTTCAGCAGTATTGTTTACAGAGAGTTGTGCCACAATGCAGTTTCAGACCAGTAATCAACATACTCATGTAGATTTCCAGAGAAAAAAATGGTAGATACATTAGGTCAAATAATCTGAAAGAATATTTGGGTTTTTTTCCTGCACTGTTGCAATGGTTGATTCAAGTTGCTAAGCAAACAGAACAAGACCTTCAACGCAATTTGAACAGTTAGTACAATGACACGAACATTGAGGTTCACACAAAAAGCCTCAAAGATGAAAACAAGATCTCACACTTCAGTGTAAAGTGCATGTTCACATGGCTGAGGTGTTCTTGAAGCACTGGTGCTACTGGTGCAGGATAGTTAATTTCAAATTCTACAGAGTCTTCTCCAAGCCTGTTGGGCAGAGGAGCAATAGCTAAAGGAACCTCTTGAGCGTCAAGGTTAAGATCAGGGTTTTAGTGTTGCATCAGTTTCCAGACCCACTCTATAGGAACATCAGCACTTTGTACTGTGCAGACAGTACAGTTTTATTCTCTAAGCTACTTTTAAGTGAGTGCCCATAAAAACATCTGCAATAATTATAACTAGGTATGGCCATAACACGCTTCCTCTCATGTACTATTACTGCAAAACTCCTGATCACAAAATACTTCAGAGCTAACTAGGCATAATTAAAAGCTTGTAGAGGCAGGCCTAGGTAACAGTGCTGTATTGTTTCTTCTTGGGTGAGCACAAACTTTGTTCAACATTAACAAATAAACCAACATGTGCAGTTGTCAAACAGTCTGACATTAGAGGTGCCACATTCATGGGGGAGTATGGTGCGGTTTGCTTGTGTGAACAAGAATAGAGCCTGGGGTCAAAGCTGCCAGGAAGTAGGTTACCTTGAATGCTGTTTTCCAAATGGGTTAAAAAAAAAAAAAAGCTGTGATAGAGGCTCTGCAATGTTTGTTTGGGAACTAATAACTTCAACTTAAATTATCCCCAAATAAATTCTGTGTGTGAGAGAGGAGACAGGGAAAAAAAACCAGAGAGGACTCAAAGAGACCACAGATACACCCTCTCTTTCAGAAACTACTTTGTGAAGATAAATATCCCATGACTGACAGCATCATTGCTTAGGCTTATGCATCAAAACAAAGCTATTGCTTCACACCAATATGGAACTGATAGGGAAAAAACCCCAAACCTCTCATGACAGAGAAATGATGACTTCAAGTCAGCTCTCAGACACGTGATCTTACATAAAACCATCTTCTGTCACAGTTCCCATTTTCTTTCAGTGTCTTCACCCCAGCCCTTCACAGCAGCCACTCAGACACTTGTGCCTGGCACTCTGTGGTGAGACTGAGGTTTGCTGGCTGCTGCCCTTCTCCCTGGTGAGCTGCAGCTGCCCATGTACTGCCTTGGCAGGTAGGGAATTCCTTCCCCTCCAGGTGTCCCTCCCTGCCTCCATGGATCAGAGTCACAGACTGTCCCAGTCCCAGGGAGCCCTGCTCTTAGTTTAGGGTATCACAACAGCTCCTCCTGGTACTAAACATCTGCCTCCCTGAGCACACACCCTCCTCACTGTATGAGCCTTGCTTACCATGACCACTAAGGAAAAAGAGACTTATTTATTTCATCTGCAAGGTGGCTGTATGTGGGGTCATATGCTTGTGGAAGATGGAATATTAATGGATTTATCATGTGAAACAGAAGTAGCATATCAAGTGTAAAGCTGCAGATGATCCCCCAGGGTTGCAATTGGTTGATGGAATTGCTAAATTAATCCAAACCTAAATATTAGTACTTTACTGTCCTTCTAGTATTGCTTCCTTCTTAATTACCAACTCCCATAGTGTTATTTGATCATCACAACAGCTAATAACAGCTGCCAGACTGCAAAACACTGTTTCACACTGCAGCAAAATATATAAGTATGTAAATCATACCATCTCCCCTAGAGAGCGAGACAACAGTCTGGTGTCAAAAGAGGTAATGATAGATTTCTTTTTCCCAGAACACTTGGCACTTCATGTAAAGAATTACAAGCAGAATAACTATTCACTGCCAGTAATGGTTCTAGCATGAACAACCAAAAGAAACGGGTATGATAGAAAAGCTTCACATTTAAAAACAGCAGATCTGTCCTGATTAAGTCATCCATTATTTGATGGATTTTCTATTAATGCCATGAGAAAACAGAGAGGAAAAATTGTCATTCTCCAACCATTTACCCTTCAAATTCATCTTCCTGCTCCCTTGACAGGGTACAGGAAGGATGTGATTTTAAAAAGAAAGCTGCCAGATTGTTTTTCCTGTAGACAGAACTGAAGCATGAGTCCCATTGCTCTGATGTCATTGCTGAATGAAGTGCTGCAAAACTCCTGTCTTGTTGCCCCTCCTCCAGACTAATGCCTGGCCTGCTGCTTGGCTGAGCTGTGGTACAGTCTCCACTGTTAATCAGCCCTGCCAGATCTTGTTGTATCTGAGCACTGAAATCACTGATCTAAATTTTGCATTCAAACTTCCTGTTCTTTTGCTTAAGGCAGCACCAGACATACTGTAATGAACTGCTTTGGTCCAGCTGCGTGGCTCTGAAGTGAATAAGGAATGACAGAGTACTCTCTTGTGCCTAATTCTGATACAATATTCACACAACTGTCATCTGGATTTATTGCAGCCTAGCTGGGATATAGGCAAGAAATACAGAAATATGTCTAGAGATTAAGATGGTATTACTAAAAATTCGTAGTTATGCAATGAGTTTTTCCTTAAGGCCTCAAACCACTCAAATCCACTTCACCAAAGCCTGTTTCTAGCATCACACACACACGTTATATGCAAAGCTGCGTGCCAATAAGTGTTTATGTTCTTATGCTCTTCTCACTTTATGCAATAAACATTTGAACTTAGCAGTAGTAATGCTTGCAGCAGTTACGGTAATTGCACAGTTTTTGATATTGAATTCTGTATTGAGTTATAATCTCTAGTTCTTTTAATTTAGATCATGATTTAAGAATAGCTTTGGCGTAGTGTTTAGCATTTCAGTTCCCCGCCTCTGGCAGGACTGCCTTCATTGAAGACACTTCAGTGAATCTCTCCAGTCCACGTACAAATTAAATGTCAACAGTCTCAGCTCGGAAGGGGCAGTTTCTGTTTCAGAAACCCAGACATTACGTATTATATGTTATCACTTGATATTGGTTACCTGTAGGAAGCAGCAAGCCAGGAAGCTGATCATCTGGGGACAAAATCAGCATGAGTGTCAGAGCTAAAACAGCAACAGCAGTGTGAGGATTAATACTCATTTACCAAAGGATGACTAACCATGGGGAAATGCAATCTCATCAGCCATTGCGCCACACATTAAGAAAGCACTTCTCCAAGTCTGCCTGCAGCCTTGAGTGGTTTGTTACACTGCATGCTAAATGTTTAGGACACTCCTCAGCTGGAATGAAACTTTTGTCTTTTCAGACTAATCTTTTGTGATAACCAGAGCAATCAGTAACAACTGGATATGCTTACAAAGACTAGTAATACAGATAAGAGCACTAGAAACCCTGAGGTGGGATTGTGAGAGCTGGCTGCTCTGCTGTATGCATAGATCCTGCAAGTCTTGATTGTATGCACAGCTCCTCCCAGCTTTGCCCTGCAGCAAAATCATGTGTTCTGTGACACAACCACAACGGAATCTACAGTAACTAAAAATAAACTGCTTCTCTGCAAATTCATGGCTCAGCTTAGTCCAGCTTGGAAATAACTTTTCAGCAAACGCAGTTCCTTATGATTATCACATTGTGCATGACCTCATTAATTGTCATTAGATTTGGCTATTTTGGTATCTTCAAATACTTGCAACACTTGGGTTTGGCCCCAGATGTTTGTTTAGTAAGTCATGAGTTCTCTTACCAGCTTATGTTACCCCTGCCTGTGTATCTGACCCAGCTTTGCTATTTCCTTGGTAGCTTTCAGTAGGTCAGAGTTGCCTGACAAATCTGTTACCAGCAGCTGCTTCCACCTCTGGCACCAGTTCTGCTGTGCATGGATGGTGGCAAAGCCGGGTGATCAGCCACCCTTCCAGCATCCACAGGGGCAATTAGGAACACCCACCCTGGAGCTGTAGGGCAGACAGAGCTTTAGGCACAAGGAACCTTCATGTTTCCTTAATCTGCATGTGAGTGACAGTACTTTACTTGACCGTTAATTGTTATTAATTAAATTTAAATTACAGTATTTTTTAGCAGAAAATCGAGTTCAAATTAGATTTTAAGTCAGATCAATTTATTTGAAGCTTTTTCATGTTAGTATTTTCAATCAAAACTCTGCCTTTGTAACCATTTGTTTTACTTTTTACATACTTGGTTTTGGAAACATTTACCATAAGATTACTTTATTTTAAATTTTAGAAGAACAGGCAGTGGGCCATCTCTAAAGTGCTTTTACAAAAGGGAAATGGTCTCATTCAGCATGCATAATATTTTGACAAATATTTGGGATTTTAGAGCCTTCCTTGTAAAATGAATCCTTGTTGCATTTGGGAAAGGACTTTTCAGTCACTAAAGAATACTGTAAGGGTTGTCACGTGCATTCTACCAAGAAAGAATCAAACTAGTATTGGTCATTAAAGAGTATTGATATCTTAATGTCAAATAAAATATTTGTACAAGTTGCTGATGTCTGTAATAAGAAGAATATTTTTGCTTTCATTCTTGAAACAAGAGAATTGCTAAAATTATTTTCTTCTCATTGTTGGCACATAACAATTATGCTGCAGTGACAGATGTTTCTCAGAATTACTTTTGATTTGTTCCCAGATAAACATAATTCTAGATCACTGATTTAAACTTAATTAAGAAGAAAACTGCAAAGAAGTTTACATTTGGTAGTTTTCCAGCTGGTAACGTGATAAATATCCTAGCAAAAGAAACCAAGCACCCTCAGAAGTAAGGGAACCAAGCAAACTCAAGTGACTTCTACTGAAAAATAAAGATCCAAGAAGAACGATTGTTTGCATTGAGCTAGAAATAACTAAGCAATTTTATCCCACACAGAAAATACCATGGTCTTTAAATATTTGTCTCCAGGATTCAGACAGAATGGGACTTGCCCACAAGATGGCATGCACTGTATCCAGAAGGAATTGACACAGCAAAGTGCTTTGTAACATCTGTGGGATGAAAAAAAGCTTCATCGTAATTGTCCTTTTTAATTTCCTAATCCTTCTAGGCAAGCGCAGAAGAAAACCTGTCTGTAATTATTTTCTTCATCTAAGAATGTGCTTGTCTCAGAGGGCAAAAGCTTCAGTTTATGTGGGGAACAGAAAATGTCTGTCATACAGGGTTGTAGTCTTTGAGATTTCAGGTGTCTATAAACAAGTGAAGTCATACACAAGAGGCAAAGGCACTGCAGGGAGAAAGATTATGACCTTACCCATCATCTGGTTTTTATCAGTCTGTCTGGAAGAAGCAGGCAATAGTGGGAAGGGAAAGAGCTGAGGGTTCTGAAAGGACTGATCAAATCCCAAAACCTCAGAATGAAGATGACAGGAAGATGAAATTTATAATGGTCTAGAAGAATTTATCTCTACATACCTGATAACCAAAAAACCATGCAATTCTTAGAGTCCTCACAGGTCTGTTCAGATGAAAAATAAAGTCTCACAATATTAATTTTCCCCTCCTTCTGATTGACATTGTTGTAGATACAAACTGGACTTAGCCTAAACCAAGACCATTGGACAGATTTTCCTGTCCAACCCTTTCCAAGCAGTGTGAAGAAAGGTGCCCTAATTAAGGATCATCGATGGCTCTTCGACAAACTAAAATGTATTTAGTTTCTGTGGTATAGACAAACTTCCAAAGGAGTTGCTACATCAGGAAGGAGTCTTAGAGGCCAGAAAGGGCTTGGAGGTGTCTCTCGGGAGATGTTTTCAGTGACGTGTGTGTGAGGTGGCAGAACCCACAGAACTGCAAGTACAGCAAATACAGTAGGTGTGACAAGTGCAGCACTGCTCCCACCAGACCAGGTCCCTTTCTAGTGCTGCCATCACAGTGCTGTCCACTCCCAACCCTTTCACAGAGAAGAACAAAGACCCCCTCCTGTGCTGCAGGGTGAGGGTTCTGTGTCAGTGCTGGTCCCTCCTCCTGCTGCAGCTGAAGCTTTGAGCAGAAACGAGCAGGGTGATAAGACTGCTGAGAGTGAAAGGAAAAGGTTTCAAGCAATGCCCACAAGAGCTTCTCTCACCTCAGCACAGACACTCAGAAGATACAATGGCCCGGTGAAGAAGCTGGTCCAAGCTGTGAACTGCCTTGTAGTGGGTGTGAAGCAGAAATGACACTTAGAAGGAATTTATTTTAAGGTTAACAGCTCTACAGAACTTCTGAAGGTTCTCAGCAGTGCTGTAAGAGAAACAGATATGCACTAAAGGCACTTTTAAAAGATATTTAAACTAAAGAGACTGTAGAAAATTTGGGCTAAATTTCCTTTCACACAAGGTTAGGGCGCTTTGTGAGAGTAAAGCAATATAATTGCTTACAACCATCACTCCCCCAATACCTCCTTTGCACCCCTCAGCTTTATTCCAGCTGGTAAGTTCTCACAAGCGCATATCAGGTCTGCTTACAGGCTTGGGGAGAACAGCTGAAACCCCCCAAGTACTTGAAAATAAGAAAGTCCTGTGAGGGGACGGCTGATGGAATTAAACATTGCTAGTCAGAATACCCAATCTTAGCTTCCTACTTCCTTTACTGAATTGCTCTGTAACAGAGCAAGTAATTCCACTGACAAAATAAGATTAATTGCTGTTACTCAGTGCCCACAAAGGTGACCTCCAGCAAATTACATGGGAAAGCCAAGGCCACAGTTGCAGGACCAGGTGAATCAATAAGAACACAACATGGACTTTATTCTGTTGCAGATGATTACTATGGGATGGTATTCTGAGCAAATGTAATGGGACAGTCCATTATTTATTAGTGTTTCATGAAAAACCAGAGGGGAAAAAGATCAATTTAAAAATCACCCAGGTGCACAGGTAGAAGTTACACAGATTGTTCATTAAAAATAATAAACCCCCAAAACTCACCTTAAATCACAGACACATATATATATGTAAAAATAAAATCTGCATGAATTGTTCCAGCCCTAAAGTGGGAGCTCCATGTCCATGTAACATCTCCTCTCCATTTCAAGCACAGACAGATTTCCACAGTGCGCAATGCAAACCTCCATCAGAAAAATCTTTTACTCAGGCACACAAAAGCCTCTGGTATTCCATCTCTTTTGGAGTTATATTGCTCCATAAAGTTACTGGTAACTGGTAGCACAGTATCAGTATGCTGCCCATTTAAGAACTTGAAAAATTAGATGAAGATTTGGTCTAGAAAACTAGGCATTTTATCTTCTATAAATCTGCATGTGTAGACCTGTAACTGTATACGATACTGTTACTGCATTCCCTGTTCAGTAATTTCTGAGTTGGAATATGCCCGCTTTGTTCCAGAATGCCCAAACCAGTCAATGTCCAGCCATTCCTGGTTAGTTCAGACACTGGGTTTGGATACCCAGAGGAAATGCCAGTTACAAGGGCAGCCTAAAGAGCAACATGAAATCAGGGTGAAATCAGCATCTCATTGCCCCATGTGAAGGAATAATGGCCAAGCAACGTACTTGGTAATTAATTGTCAGCCTGTCGGTAGTTCTCAGATTGGTTATGAATGTGAAATATACCTAAGAAAATGGAATTAAAATGGACAAATTGGTTAAACTCCTTCTGGCACATTTAATTTTTATTCTCAGTGCCTTACCATGAGCATTCTAAGAAATTATGGCATATCTTTTTATTATAGTAATGAGTCAACTTACAGATTCTGCATGCAAGGCATAGAGCAAATATTGCATTTATTCCAGTTCAAGCCTGTTCCCACAGAACATCTTTTGCAGTGCTCTATAAAAAAGTGAGGGTTTAGCTCAGCCTTTGTTACGGATTGAATTGTTTGTTGTTCTTGGAGGTAATGGAATGGGTCCCATTTAATGTGAATGAATTCGTTATTGTGGAGAAAAATGAAAATCAATTAAGTGTCTTCTAATCTAAATCGGTGGGAATTGTGTTTCCTTACCACTATGCTTTGTGCCTTCCCCAAAGAAAGAGCTCTACACCAGATCGGGATCAGATCACTTGTTGTTACCTCTGGCAGGTCTGCCAGGGCTTATTGTTGCTACAGATTCTGATTATTTTTTTTTCTAATTTGATAGCCTGAGTGTAAGAACTCCGTATATTTAGAATTATTATTTCAGAAATTGTACAAGTTTTATTCTTTGGGATTATCATAATGATTCTCCAAACACTCTATACACATACAGCTCAATTGCAGACATTCCTGAAAGTGATAAGAGTTCAGGGGGTTTCAGACTCAGCTGTCTAGAAATGTTCAAAGGGACAGGCTGGTTCCAGTGTTCCTGGAAAGTGTGCAACTGCAGCTGCTGGTGCAACACCCCTCTGGTGGTCAGCTATTGTAGCCTGGGTCAAGAATAGAAGACAAAAAGGAAAATTCAGGAGAGATATTATGAAATATTACTTTCCCCCTCCACACCAGATTTTATTTTAGAAGCCCTGACAGCATATGAAAACTCAAAGGGAGCAGTCAGCTTGCAGTGCTGAAAGTCTCAGTTTAAAAATCACAAGGGGAAGAAGTATACACTTTCCCTAATTTAATAACAGACATCAATTTACTCCCAAGATTCTTACTAATTTCCTAATTTCAGGCTAATGAGATTGAGGCAGATTTTGAGATGCCCACCCTGCTGAGTTCCACGACATTCAGGGTTTTACAGGACTGGCGTGTCGGAAGGGAGCGATGCTGTGGAGCAGGAGGCAGCTGGCACAGATCATGAAGGATCTATTCACTTGGTATCATTTGCTTCCCCCCACACTAGGGGTAGAAAATGGATGCAGATATGAAATATTACACAAATTCAAATATTCCTCCTTTTTTTAGGAAGCACTGACCAGTTTTGCGTTAGTAGGAGGGGCTGAATTTACTTATGAATAAACACACTGCCATGTTAACCTGCTGCTGCTGCTGGGCCTTTTTAACTGGGTAACAACAGCCCGATGTGGAGGCTGGAACTTGTAGTGCTGTAGTGTTAGACATTTAAACTGCAATATCATCCTTCTGGAGTTGAGCTGTGTGTTCAACCACACATTATTATTCTGGGGACCACTGACCTGGAAAAAAAGAGAATGAAACCTGCTTGTCTTTGCTGCAGTACAAGAACACTGGATGCTTTTAGCTGTGGTTATCAGAAGTACTTACAAAATCTCAGTGCAGCTCAGAAACTCTCTTCAGCAAGACCTGATTGAATTTGCAATCATCCAGGAAAGCTGGATGGGTGATAACAACCCTGCCAGGACTGTAACTGACAGCACTGCAGTTGCAATTCTGTTTTTTCCAGTGGCTGTGCAAAAGCAAACTGGGAAACACAAACATTGGGAACTGCAGGATATACTACTTAAATCTGCTCTATTTGAGTTTTCAGGATAACACAAATGGGCTTCCCAGGAAACAATTAGAAATCATAACACAATCTTTTATCATTTGAATTAGATAAAATTCACCTCTGAGAAATATGATAGTGCAAAAAGATAGAGCTGCAGCACTTCATCCCCAAAGGACTTGAGCATGGCCTTCTAGGTCTTCTTTCATGCATTTATTTGCAAGACAGCATTAGATGTTGTCCTTTCAAGAGAAAGGCCGGAGTGCTGCGAGGAGCTAAGCCCCCAGAAGATCACTAAAGCTCACAACAGAAGTGCAAGACCAGCACTAAAAGATCCTTGAGAAGGCATGAGAAAACAGGCCACTTGAGGCAGAGGGGGAACCTCTCTGCTTTCCTTATCCCTCAGAGCTGTATTTCCATAAGCACCAATGTACCTCCTCACCCCTACCATGGTGCTAAATTGGAAAGTGCAGGAGGCTCCCCATGGCAGGATCCCCCTGGTGCCTCCCTGGGGCTGCTGCCTCGCAGGAATGACCCTCCTGGGGGACCTCCAGGTAGCTCCAGACTTCACAAGAATGGAGCAGCACCATCCACAGCAGGATTTGCCTGAGTTTAGAAGAATTGCCACAGGCAACTTGCATGCAGTTGGAGAAGCAGCCAAGAGGTTAAACAGCTGAGCTGCAGTAGCCTTTGTCAAGCCTTAGACAGCACTAGAAATGGTACACTTTTCGCCCATGCAAATTCCCAGTGCTCTACTCAGCTCTCTTTTCTCTTCAAGGGAAATGGAGGGGTAGGAAATCATTTGCTTATCTCCCAGAGAAAGAGAGGCTGTACAAAGGATGTTAAGACACATGTTAACACATTCTGGTTGTGGATTATATGAAGTGAAATAGCACCCTCTACTCTCCAGTCGCGCTGTATTCCAAGTTCTCATGAAACAGAGCGGGCACTGTCAAAAATATTTAACTTCACCTCTGCAGATTTTGCAATTTAGGAAAACATTTGTGTCTCACACACAGATGGATGTTTATCAAAGCCACACCACAGTGAACAAAGTGGATGAAGCCTATGTATCAAAAGTAATAGAAGTAATTTTCATCACAGATCTTATTATAGGCAACTTTACACTCCAGTGGTGAGTCCTCAAACAAATGACTGCAGGAGACACATTCTGACTCATGAGAACACAGCATCCTGTGAGAATTTGGTTATAATTCCACAAAGGATGGTTGCATAAAAACATCTTCTTAGATTCTGAAAGGATGGCATATCAATACCTTTTTCATAGCACCCTGTCACCTTTCCAGTGTTCCTGACAAGTCCTCCCAACTGGGATTCTGTTGTAAGTACAATACACATCCCTGTTTTCACCTCCAACTCCTCTGTGCTTGTACCACTCACCCTGCATCCTGAGCTACAGACAAACACTGGAACCTGTCCAACCATCCCCAAGACAAACACTCGGAGCTCTCACAGAGCTGCAGGGCTGGGCAGCCCTTTAGAGGGGATGACATAATGGCTTGCAGCTGAAAGGGTCCCTTTGAAACAAGCTGTTTTTTCAGGGCTCTATACAGCCTATTTACTCTGTCCAGCTCATCAGGAACAGAAGAGATAATACAAAGGTTCCCACTTGAGTTGCTGAAGGCCTGGGCATGACAGAAAAAAGAAGTGGACTGTAATTTTAGGTGTTACAATAGCACATATTAAGATACATGCTTTTTAATCACAGAAAGAACTAGGGAGAAAATTTAAGAGTCAAAAGAAGACGTCTTTATTAATTTTCTTTCTATGGCTTCTAACTCCCCATCAAACATGCCCAGATAATGCCTTGCAGCCACTAGCACCAAGACACAGACTGAGCTTTGTAGTTCATGTTAAGCAGAGAACAAGGTAGTTCGTATCTAGGACATAATTGCTTAGCAATGTTTTATATAACATTTAAACCCCTTCAATAATGTGAAAACTAGGCTTTATGTATTAAAAACGTCTTTAGACTTAGAAATTCCATTGAGCCACAATGTCTTTTAAATTTAATGGAACAGTTGCAAAGATCTTTCCTCTGAGTACCTTATAGTAGGTATGTTAAATTTCAGGCCCTCCACTGCTTTCCTCCAGAAGGGACAATACTGGACGGAGGGAGCTGTGCTAGGAAGTCCCAGGACAGCAAGCCCCAGGATCTAAAGGTGACTGGCTGAGTCCAGCCTAGGGCACAGCTACTGTGTGCTGTCCTTTTTGTCTGCCTCACTGAGAGCAGCACAGCATGAGGAATCTCTGCTGGCATCAGTAGTGGTAAAAGTGTATGCTGGGAATAAATTAGACTAGAAATGCAACATCTGGTACATAGGTTTGCTTGGTATTAGGAAAACCTGGCAAAACTTTTTAAAAGAGCTTCAAACCCCTGAAGAATTGTCTCTTCTCATGCCCAGAGCATTCAGCTGGTAATTTTAAATACAAAACCAAAACACTGCAGATACATCTCCTATACGTCTCCATTATGTTCCATCCATAGACTGATTACATAGAGGTAAATATTTTACCCTTCCCAGCTGTTTAATCATAAAATGAAAGCTTTCATAGGCAGTTTCTGAACATGGGAGTTGGAGAATAATAGTAGTCCATGAAACAGTCCAACAAAACATTTGAAGGCAAAAGATAGAGCAGTACTTCCAAACCCAGTATCCAAGCCTAAATAGCTAAAACAACCTTTTCAAATAAGCTATCCACTCTAAGTGCTTGGTGACTGTAGGAAATTAATAGCATGGCTTTTTCAGTGATGCCTTAGTGAAAGCAGATGATAGCACTACAGCCCAGACCACAGATGAGTTAAATCAATTTGAGCCTTACAGGAATTATTACAAAAAAAAAAAAAAAAGTCAGGTTATTTGTATAAGTACACTTCTTAGTTATGACCTGAAACCATTTTCCACTCAAAGTAGCAAGGCAGCATGGCATATGAGAAAATCACAAGGTTGCATTACAGGCTGAGTGTATTCTTTAGAACAGAGAAGTTTCTCAAGCTTTTCATAAACTGGGCTGAAGCCTTTATGGTGTCATTCCCCATTCACACAACAATCACCATTGTATAAAGTTCTGGTAAAAGTGCAGGCACTTGTGTAGAGCCCTAGTACTTACTTATCTGCTAACAAAAATCTAACGGGGATGGCACGTCTCTGCTTCCCCTTTCTACTCGGCTCAAGAGCCTGTTAAGTCAGAACTAACTGCTCTGTTCTCCTTCCACAGAAACCAGCTCTGACAGTGCAGAACATGCTGCTCACCCAGCACCAGCCCTTGGACCTCAGGCAATCATCCAGTGTGCAGGGAAAATGGTAGTGACTCTGTTTTTGGCATAAGCCTTAAACATTGGCTTATTTGTTGGCAAATCTGTCTTTGCCATGGTTACTTTTATGCACCATTAGCTCCAGGAGCCAGAGTGAATCAGGTAATCAGCTGAAACTGGTTTACACCTCTATTCCTCCCACTCAGTTTTAGGCATCTAAGGCACCTGAACTGTTTAATACAAGCCCCTGATTGCACAAAAGAGATGCCCAAAGACAGGCTTAAGCCTGTCTTTAGTAAGTGCTCAGCTTTTTAATTTATGATTTCTTTTGACACGCTCTGTATTTCCATGTTTTGTTTAATAAAGGATGGAAGCTGCACTTTTCTACAGCAGTTGGAACTTCCTGCATCAATGAAACTGGCATGTTTGGACAGGACTTGAAGTCTGAGCTCCAAGGAAATAAAGGCGCAAAGTGCCCTACAGAGAGCACACCCAGGCCTTAAGCTGAGGGCACAGTCTATTTCGCTCCTAAGAGACTTCAGAGGAAAATCCGAGTGTGTCTGTAAAGAAACAGAGGAAGACAGTGGACTTGGGCATTGATTCTCCCACCAGAACACACTGCCAGTTTCATTCCTGCCAACTGTGAAGGTGGCTGAGCCACAGATCTTGTCTTGTGACTTGGCACTTAATTAGCACCTTCTCATCCTAGGAGAAAAAAAAGATGCAACTCAAAAAACAAATGATGCTGAACGTGCTGGGCTGAGTGAGACTGAGTTTCTGGTGAACTTTAAATTCTGAGGCCTTGCTCACATTAGAAAAATAGAGAGTTTAAACTGAAGCTTAAATAATTGAGTCATATCCAATCTAGTTTAATCAGTGGAAATTGATGAAATTGATGTAAATTGTTGAAATCAATGTAAATTGACAACTCTGCCAGTGCTAATGGTATTACTGCAGATTTATATCAGCAAGGCTTTCAAGACCAAAGTAATGCCTTAAAGGCCTGCTTCCATTTTCCTTCCTTGTGTGGTTGGGCTCACAGGGCTCATGCAGGGCAGCAGCTGCCTGTCCCCCTCCCCAGGCAGGAACTGGGCCTAAAACAGGCCTAAAACTGTAACATGGAATAATTCAAGATCAAAGGAATTCAACAGTAACATACAAGACAGGATTATAAACTGGAGAGTGAGCAAATTGTGCCTTTCTGCACAATGTGCACAGGATTTTGATAGGAGGGCTGTGCTCATTTCTTGAGGCTCAAAGAATTTCATCCCAGAATCAGCCGGAAGGGTGGCATCCCTTATGTGGTGTCCAAAATAACTGGAGACACTTTGGGAATTGAAGGGAAATATATAAATATAAGTTATTTCCCCTGTTAAGGGAGTTGCCATTCATCAACTCGTGCATCTTATCTGTAGCACTTAACTTCCTTAAGAGCCTTTGGATTCTCTGGCAGAAAGAGGGCAGTGGAGACTTAGAAGGAAAGGGCTTACTTTCAAAAACACTTCAGCGAGAGCTTTAAACTCTTCTACTTTATATCCAAAAACAATGCTGAAATTGGGGGGAAAAGATGACTAAATATATAGTGCACTAGTTTTGGTCCCTACCTGACATATTGTATCTTCTCTTAGGCTGCAATGAAATCTGATGTTAAATGACAGGCTTCATTCTTGCTGCCAAGATCCTAATGAGCTTCATTCCCAGATTTCTGAATGAGGAACGAGATTCCTTTCCCATGGAAAATGCTGGGGAGCGGAGAGGCAGCAGACACGAGGCAGCAGTGGCAGGAGGACTGCACGGACTGCATCACAGGGCAGGGAATTGGGAAGGCAGTGGAAGAGGAACATTGTTCCCCTCACAAAAGAGGCAGCTGGAGTGGCAGAGACTCACGGGTGAGGATTAGACATCCCTGCACCACACGCACCATGCTCCTTTCATCCCTCTGGAATTCCATTCAAATGAACAACTAACACCCAAACACAAAACAAAAACAAAAACAAAAAAAAAAAAAANACAAAAAAAAAAAAAAAAAAAAAAAAAAAAAAAAAAAAAAAAAAAATTAGAAAATGCAGTGTAAGTCAAGGTCTACATCACTGCACTGTGATAACAAGCCTTGAAGTATCTAAAGGCATATACCTTTTATTCTGTTGATGGATTGCAGAAACATTTCAATTCCCATATGAACTGGTGAGCAGGACTTTGTTTCCACCCACCCACATACAGACATAGAGAGGGGCATGCCGTGTTAGCTGAACTCCCACTTCTGTGGTGAAATCTCTTCTTTGTCGAGCTCTCCTTCAACTACGTAAAATATGGCCCTAGAAAGAGCAGCTGAGGAATAACATCCCTAGAAATTACAAATGAAGGCGGTCTCTTGTCTTACTGGTGTTTATACATAGACCGATGTCTTCCCATGTCCCTGGGCTGTGCCTGCATTCACTGATTCCATAAAACTGAGCATGGGGGTTTTTGATCCCTGGGGTTTCCTAGGTAAGAGCTCAATCCCATGAGCTCAGTGATGTCCCGTTCTCTGGAGAAGCCTGATATGCAGGCTGAGCTGATAAAAGCAATGACTGTACCGGATCTTGCCTAAGATATTCTGTCCCCCTCTATTTGTTAGCCCTTGGCTGCATAATTCAGAATGTACAAACAGCTTGAAAACAAACAAACAAGGAATTTATGGGATTGCACATATTCTCTTACAGCTTTTGAACAGGGACAGTTCTTTACTTCTGGTGGGCAACTTGGAAGGGAAAATACTGGAAATAAACTATGGATGTTTTGTAATACCACTACAGAGAGTGGAAAGGAGGCAGCAATACCTATTGCTATACCTACCCCAGAAATTCCTAAACCAAGTGAAGCCCATCAGTGTGAATGAGCCGCCACTTTCTTTTTTTCCTAATGCTGTCTAAGTCATTTCCAACACAGCCTACTAGTAACAATAAATCCACTAGGAATTATTTTGATGATAGACATCTTTTGTTTAAAAATTTTTCTTTACCACATCATTTACAAAGAGAAGCGAATTAACTCATATCAGCATTAAATTACAGGCTGTGGTAGTATTGTAACTCCTGCTGGAAAATCTGCATTGTGCAGTTCAGTTGCTAATCAGATCTTCAGTTTAATAAAATTGTTTCCATTTAAGGTTAATCACATTTGCCATTTGCTGCTGCCAGAGTTGCTAATTGCTGTTAGTAAGGGCTTCCAGGACACTGGGGAACTGCACATTTGGTTCTTGATCCTATCCTACTTTGTGCTCCATCATACAATGGTCTGCTTAAACAATTATTTTTAAATAATTCTGTTACTATTCAGCAGAGTTCTATCTCACAGGCTATAGGGAGATTGGATGCCCTTTGAATACTGATGGAAGACCAAGAACACTCTTTAGTGGCAATAGCGTTTCTGGGGAGTGAATTTCCAAGCAATTGCAGCACGCTGACCATCTGTGTGCAATCATTTAAATCACTTAAGTACCACCACAAGATGCTCAATTAAGCACTAGTGCCTAAATGTAGAGATTGTGATTGAAAAATTGGAGAAATAGCTTGGAGCTATTTCAAGATTTCAGAAATTTTGAATATGTCCCAATTCATAAAAGTAAATAAATAAACATCAGTTCTATGGAAAAAGTCATGACGCTGGGAATAGTTTTTTCAAATTGTTGTGTTTGGAACTCCATAAAACTGTAGCATGAATTTTTCCCTAACACATGAATGGAGTGATCAATAGAATAGACACAGCTCTCTTCTTGTAAGAGTACATTTAAATTCAGAAGTATTTCTTACACCTTGTGCTTGAAAATGTATGACAAAAGCAGAAATCAGTCATGAAATGCTGCTGAGGGTTTACTCAAAATACAAAACTTCTCCATACCTTTCTTACTGAACTGGTGATACTTGAGGCACTTACAGAAAACAGATGTTCAGCTTTGGATACAAAATTAGTCCTATGTCAGCAATGAAATCATCTTCTAGCTTATTTTTTTCCAGTTCAGCCTTCAGTAGTGGTTTATCACAAACACATAACTGTACAGAGCCAATCCCCCAAAACCAGTGAGAATGCTCATATTTCTAGAGGATTGTTACCTCAGCCTGTTTGCTGCTGTCTTGCATACGAATTTCTGAACAGAGTTTATTTATGCTAGAGTCTTAAGTTGTGCTATTAAGACACTGAATGTTCTGTGACTAAATCAAAATAGTTTTGGTTCCTCATAATTGTAAATGCAAAACTTTCTCCCTCTCTCCAAATACTGGAACTAATTTTCCCCTCAGCTGTATCTTTTCAGTTTCCATATATTGTAGCTGCAGTAAGAACTGCAAGGGCCTTGTTCTGCTCCCCTGAAATCAATACTAAACCAGCAGTTTAGTTCAATGACAATGTGCACTAAAATAGGCCTCAATCTTTGCTACCTATTGAAGAGAGGCTGGGAAATGGGGTCTTGCAGCTCCTGGCTGACTCTCCTTGATGAGCTCCTGCATGACTGCTCAGGTCTTCAGCTTGATACCATAACGGCAAAAGAATTAGCAGAGAGATGGTATTAGAGACAGACTGCCTTGGAATTTCATCTAAATGCTTTGGAAAAACTAATGAAGAACTCATAATCCTTGCACTTTGCTGTTTGACATACTTAGATATTATCCTACCTTTCTGTTTTTGCAGTTGTTTTTTTTAATTTCCTGCCATGCAAGAAGTTTTAGAAGCTTCTTAACAAGTACAGGTGAAGGTTAAATAATTATTTTTAAATCATTCTGTTACTATTCAGCAGAGTTCTATCTCACAGGCTATAGGGAGATTGGATGCCCTTTGAATACTGATGGAAGACCAAGAACACTATTTAGTGGCAATAGCCACAAATTTGTGGCAATTGCCACAAAACTACTCAGGATCCCTTCTTTAGAGAAACAACCCAAACAGCTACAGCTACAGCCAACACAAGATGCAGCTTTGTCCTGCATAAAGCAGACAGTTGTCTATGGGACCTGTAATCTGTGCAGTAACTCCAGAATGTCGATGCAAATATAGGAAGAAGTGACAAACTCAGGAGGCAGAATATTTTAAAAGTGTGAAGAACTAACACGAGAATTCTGGTTTCACAAATTGCGATGATATCCTGCTTTTACCACTGGGGATAGTGCCAGACAGCAAAAACACGCAGGGCAGAGAATTAAAAGCAGTCAGTGTTCTGGTCAAATAGAGAATTGTGCCACTGCCTCAGGCAGTCAGTGTGAGTGCAGCACATGCACAGCAGCCTGGGCTCACAGGGCGCTGCTCTGGACCTGGACATGCCACCTTTTACTGGGTGTCTTCAACAACCAGATTTTGGCAATGGTTGTGTTATGAGTCACTGAGTACAGAAAATCTCTTTCTACAGGTGGAACAAGAACATTAAAAAAGGATGGGGAAAAGCAATTACAGTTTAAATTAAGAACTGTTGCAATCAGTTCAGGATACTTAGGAAGAAAGACAATTTTCTACCCAGTCGGAAATGCAGGTTTCAATACACAAAGGAAGCATAAGAATTTTATTCAGAGGCAAATGCTATTGGGTTCTTTTTTCTGGTTTTACATTTTTCCCCACAGAGTAGTGGATGAAAATAAACAAGTGAAATATATTCTCCACAGTGCAAGATGGCCAAAGGAGCATTCGCTGTATAAAGATGCTGCATAACATGGTTGTATCAGAGTTAAGCGTAGTTTTCGGTGCAGATGGAGGACAGGCACGGAAAATGAAGGAATAGCCCTGAAGCAGCTGAGCTTTTACAATGTTATATGTAATTATCCCAGAAGAATGCACTTTCTATGAAGAAGATTGAAACACTCAACAGCAGAGCTATTACTTGTAATTACACACTCAGTGTCGTAGTGGAAAGTGTCTGACACAGAGTCTTTCAGCATGATTTGATCTGCTGCATTCCTGCAGAGGTTCGTGCACTGAAGCAAAGCAATGCCAAAAAGTTATGTTATCTCCGTCAAAAGGGGAAGCAGACTTTCATATTCTTTGCCCATCCTTTGTCAGATATCACTGTCTGCTTTGCATCAGCTGAAATGAGCTGCCACTTGGGAGCCATAAAGAGCTAACAATTACTTTTTCTTTCTCTCTTGCATTAAATGAACTGTGGTTCTTCATCTTAGCTGAGGAGTAAATTTAGATCAATACAGCTGTTTCAAGATGGTTCATATTTTCACCTTATGAACAATATCCTGGCTATCAGGGTTTGGATGAAAAAGTGTTTCAAAAGTCAAACGTTGATACCATTGATACCACAGTGCACCAGCACTCCTGATATCCGCTCATCATTTATAGAAGTTTTCCCTGAAGTCCAACATGACTTCACACTGATCTTGGACAGTTAGACTGGAGATAAGGCTCTCCAAACTCAGTGTGCATTTATCTGTGCTGCAGTCACACTGAGTACACCATGTCCCCAGAGAGCCTCCAAACAGCTTTGCACAGGCATTCAAAGCAGAGGCCCATTCTGCATATCCCAAAGTCCACTGGGGCAGGATTTGCACCATCATAGATGTCATGTGAAGTCAACTTTTAAAGCAATACATATGATGACAGGTCAAGGCACACCCTTTGAAAATGAAGGTATCATTTAAATGAAAAGATACTTTGTAAATGGAAAAATGCCAAAAATCTACCCAAAAAAAGTGCCTTCGCTGTAGATATAATTCAGTGGACTCAATTTTAATTTTCCTTCCAATCTCAAAAGATTAGACCCCATAAATGAAACTTCAACAAGCTGAACAGGTCTTTTGTGACCTTTAGAAACAATCTGGAAGTTGTTTTAAAGTGATCTCCTTGGTCATGCCACAAATAGAAAGGAGCAGATGAAGATACTGCCCCTTCAGGCACTCAATGAAAGCGAAGAGCAGGGCTGATGTTGCTTTCCACAGAAAAGGAAACTACACAGTGACAGTACCAAAAATATAGCGCAAATTTTCTCCTTGGTTTAAAAGACTCTGGACTTCTTCGTAGCTTGGCAAAAATAGAAAAAATATATTGATTCTACTGCCTGATTCTCTGGTGCTAAACTTCTGATTCGCCTACAAAGCAGGGCCAGGCAAGTTCTGGGCACTTTCTGCAGACTAACACTTTCTTATCAAGCTCTGTGGAGCAGAGAATGCAAATCCACTCCTCTGGCTGGGATATTTTAGGCAGCTGATGAGGAAAGGGAAAAGAATAAAAATAGCTTTATTATCATAGTCCTTGAAAGGTGAAAATGACACACAGCAGGCTTAAAAATGTTCTGTAGATGAATTAAGAAAATGTAATATTTTGTTCTTCCACACCTATATTTTTTTGTGATTTCTTTTGGTTTTGCTGCATATTTGAAGGTTAATCTGGCAAGCAATGCCTTTCACAGGAAAGCTAATTCTTTTACACTGGCTGAGTCCAAATTTTCCAAGAATCCCATGGAAAAGTCAGACTTTTTCGTGTATCACATGGATAACATGTCTGCAGCAGACTCCATGTTGTTCCTTCCCCTCCTTTCTCCCACCCTCCTCTGCCCTCCATCAAGTTTAAGGGGAGTGATTCCTGTTTCAGTCAAAGACTGATTAATAACATTTCAGATCTGCTCTGTCACCATATTAATGCAGATTGGATTTGCAGTTCTCATCTGACCTGAATGACTGAGAGCTGTACTTTGCAAATAAATTGTCAGATCTAGAACAGTATTTTAGATATTTATCATCAAGAAATGGCCTTCCTTCCAAATGTTTAAACTTAGATATTAAACCTAGGTATAGATGATCTCTGAAAATACAAATTGTGTGGGGAGACTCCAGCTCGTCTGGAGTCTCTGTGGAATGATTGGACTGTGCTAGGAACTTCTGCACACCATCAAGGTGGCACACACAGAAGGAGAGACTGTAACACAGAACGGAAGTCCGGTCTCTAAAGTGCTGAGTCACTGTTGTCTGACATGCGCAGTCTGTGTGTCCAATTAAGCATTATTCATGTATAGAGAGGCCAATGGGCCATGGACATGTGTGGATGCTGAGGTCTATATAAGCCGTAGTTTCTGATATAATAAAGGGCTTTCTGGTTCCTGTTCCTGAAGAAGACATATTGCTTCTTGACCTATCCCGACTGCACAGCGACAACAAATGAATAATTTTTTATTTGAAAATATCAGCATCTGTTGAGACTTCAAAATTAAGGTTTAGTTTGGAACTGGCCAGGCAAAATAAATCTTTACAACTCAAGGATAATATGTCTGCAGAAGTAAATCTAAGCATTAGGAAGCAAGTAGTTCCTTTTCTGTAAATTACAGAATTGTCGGTCTCATACAAGTTCTTATTGATCTGGACTTCTTTATGCAGTATCTATATGTGGAATTAAACACTATATAGAAAAGAGAGGAAAGGGAAAAATAGTTAATCTTTGACATATGTTGTTCAAAAAGGAAAAGTCATTCTTAGATCATATAAAAGATGGAATTAAAACACATTCTTGACAAAAGAACTAGCAGAGCTGCAGAACTACAGTTGGAATTTACAATTTATTTTACTAGTTTATCTTTGATTATGCACTGATTTCCAGATGCTACAAATCATCATAGAATGTTTTAATTAAAAGTGTCTCCACTGAGTGCATGAAGGTCTATTGAACTCAATATCTGGACTGGTAGAGCCAATATGGTTTGACCTACCCACTCTGTGGAGGGTGATGGAATACAACCACAAAGCACATTAGAACAACACAGCTCAATACTTATTGGATTTCAAGTCAAATCCATTTCCCTTCTTGCACCAAATAGTCTAAAAAAACTGCAATGCAATTGGCTTAAAAACAAATAAAATGATGCATTATAAGGGAGAATCTTTTATAAATATAATTCCACTGCACTCAGGACTGAGCCACTATTTGGATGCCAGTTTTCCTCTAATCACCTAGGGTTTAAATTCCTGCAGGCAGGATTATGATAACAAAGAGCTGATCAATATAAAGCATTTATTCAGATCTGCTGGTCATTAAGCAGTAAGAGTGTTTTGAAGCTCACAATAATATAGACTATTCACATTTTACATTATGTAGTCATGAAAGCATGTCTCCTTATAATACCTATGAAGTCAGCATTCGAGTTTCAAGATATTCTTAACACATAGAAGGACCAGCAGACACATGGTTGTTGAAATTACCGGTAGAGCAGTAGGAATACACTTTTCACATTTCATACACCTGTTCTGTTGCTGGATTGACAAGACCAAACCTATACTATGTACTTTTAATCTGAAACTTTGAAAATAAACCTGCAGTATGTTTTAATAGTGTTTTGCACATTTCTAATTTCCAGCTCCAGGAAAGGAGACAACTGATGGATAACCTAATCAAAGGATGGAACAAATTTAAAAAAAAAAAAAGCAGTGAAATACCTGCTTTGAACTACTCAAAGATACAATGTGAGAACTTCCAGGCAAACACATCTAAACTCCAGAAGCAACAGATTTCCAGAACTTTGGAAGAAGAGAAAAGGGACTTCAAGAAGAATTCTGCAAAGCCAAGAAGGATTTTGATGAAGAGATCAAAGCCTTTCAGGAGGAGACCAAAGCCAAAGCCTTGTGGAAGGAAATAAAGACCCTCTACAGAGGGGAATCACAAAAGCTTGTAAACATTTTTGAAGGACACATAAAACAAATGAGATACATAGAGCAGTTTTCTGGAAAGTAAAAGTGTTTACTTGCTTTTCTTCATTTTTCATTCTCTTTTTACCCAGAGAGTTTTGATCACAACAAACTGAATCCAGTTGGTTCAGTAAAAAGAAGTAAGTCATTAAGGAATATCAAATCCTGAGGAAATTCTTCTGGCTTCAAAGAGAATATTATAGTTATTGGCAGTGAATGCTTTAGTATTGATCATTATGTGTTTGTTGTTAAAAGTAGCTAATTTTGATACATGTTAATCAGATCTCTAGTAGAAAATTACCAAGGCACTCACAGCCCTGCAGTGGAACTGGCTGTAACAAGCCACTGAGTAGAAAGGTCAAACTTAAATGGAGTTCCCTCCTAGGGCAAGAAAAAGGTAATGGAAAGGGAGGTGAAATGCTGGTAAACAAGTTTTCCTCAATAGTCCCTTATATACCACCAGGACATTCCAGCCCAGGCGCCGCCTTTATTCCCTCCAGTAAGCACTGGTACAGCCCCAGAGAGAACTGCCCAGTATTTGATGGGTATCAATAAAAGAAAGAAATTGATGAATGAGATGCAGAGGAATGTGTAGATTCTTCCCTCTCACAACTCAGTCTTTCTTCTGCACATGGATTTTTTTCTGAGCCATCAATGTCACTTTACATTGCTTCTAGCAGTTATTTTGTTGCTGTAGGAACTGCCACAGTTTCCCTAAGTGATACTGATGTGCAGTTATCTCGCTGTTCAGTTCCTCCTCATAAACCCATGACACTGAAATCTCCTTGGTCCAGGTGTTTTCCTATCTCCCACTTTCTTTGCCTGACCCCTTGCACATAATCACTACAAAAACCTCTTGTGCACAGTGGTCTTAATACATGCTGGACTTTCTCTAGTTTATTTACTGGATTTTTCTTTATTTTTGTTTTTCCCTAAATATTTTAGAGG
Source organism: Grallaria varia (assembly GCA_013396735.1). Lineage (NCBI taxonomy): Eukaryota > Metazoa > Chordata > Aves > Passeriformes > Formicariidae > Grallaria > Grallaria varia. The sequence continues at coordinate 715,566 of VWZG01003361.1, read as the reverse complement.
TTTAATTAAAACTGCTACTTCAGCCTAATCATGCTGCTGACTTCCTTCAACAACACTTTTTACTCTGATAGTTTTTAAACTATTCAGTCAAAACCTGTTTGAAAGATCGTTCTCCTACCTCCATTGGATCTTCATTGCCTGAAACCTCTCCTAATCCAGCCCTACCTTACTTTCAAGTCATATACTCAATTTATATGCTCCTGCCACTGATCTGTTTCTATTGAGTTGTTCAGCAAACTTCACTGTTCACGTCTGCAGTTCAGTGTTTCCTTTCTTTTGTTTATCATTAATAGGAAGGATCCATACAAAATTCCACAATGGAATATTGCCAAACATTTACTTAAAATTCTACAATGTGTCCTTAAAAACCAGGCAATTACTCTCTATAGCTGCATTCAGGTAATTGTCTTTTATGTTGATCTTTCTTTTCTCATCATCCTCTGCTGTCTCCTGACTTCAGGAAGAAGATGGGGCAGCCCTGAGTTCACCTTTACAGCACCCAAGATTCATGTGCCAACCTTCTGAAGCCAGTGGCAAATCACAGGCTCTGGTACTATTCGTTGGGGAGTGTGTACCAGCTGGGGACACTCATATTCTCTTTCTCCTCGAAACAAAGACTTATTCATTTTCAGAAACAGTTTCCTGATACACACTATTTGTTTTTAAAAACAGTCTTTTTTACTGCATCTAAATAACATCTGCTTTCTTAATTCAGAACTCAATATTTTTACTCAACATTGTTTCTTCGATGAAACAATTCAACCAGTTCCAAAACTCCTATATAAAGCAAAAGCCTTAAGTACGTAATATAGAGGCAATTATGAAGCAAACATTTGTGCTGTAATAAGACCAGCTGAAGTACTTGTTGAGTGCAAACAGAATAAAACCCACTTCATGCCACTTAGAGCTTTTGCAGCCTTCATAACACAATGACTGTTTTCTCATTACTTTTCCCATTTGTAGGATCTTTCCCTAAGCTAAGAAAAGTAGTAAACCTCAAACTATTGGGAAAGAGTATAATGAAAACAGACATGTGTGCCACTTTTCATACAGGACAAAACAAGGAAACATCTGTCAAAATAATAACTGCAGTACCCATTCTTTGAATGAATTAGCAGAATTATTGAGTCCATTATTCCCTGCTGGTTTGCATTCTTCTGAAGGATCATACTAAATAAGAATAATCAAATTTTAAGGGTTTTCAGTGGATATAGAAACTAGAGATGGGTCGCTTGCTTGCTCAGAGCTATGTATGGAGCTCCAACATGCTGCTGAGGTAAAACACTTCATGCAACTGCGAGAGCGGCTGAAAACAACAGATGTACAAGAATCAACAGTCTCAAGTTACAGCAAGGAAAATTTCTGTTAAATCATTCAAAAGAGTTCTTCACAGTGAGGGGGAAACACTGGAACATATTGCAAACTGAGGCTGTGCAATCTCCAGCCTGGAAGATATTCAAAACTCAAGAATATATCACATTGATCAGCCAGTGATTTTCAAGGAAATTTTTCTTGCCTTTCACACACAGAATCCCTGAGTACCACAAAATGATAGAAAGTGATGATTGCAGATATTTATGTGGCAGGGAAACAAGAATATAAAGAAATTTTCTCATGAATAGGTTACTAGAGGGTTATTAGAGATTAAAACAGGAAGATGTAGAAGGCTGGCCCTGTGGAAGGGCCTGGGCAAAGCAGAGCAGGAGTTAGAGTAAGGAATGAGAAAAGCACTTTCTCTGCCTACAGAGATGACATCGTTAGTCCTCATTAGCACTTGGAAATGGTGACCATGACACAGCTTTATCCCAGCTATTTCCTTTTGGATATGGGTTCTATTTTTCAACTGTAACCTTTGCACTGAAGAAGCAGGAGTTGAAATAGCCCATTTTTGCCCATCTGTATGAAGTGCTGTTTTATTCATAATTCCAGCAAAAAACACAAACCCACTGAGATTTCCCCTCACAAAGCTCTCCTTAGGCTGTTTTCCCTGCACTCTGCTGCTGCTGGAAAGCTCCTGCACAACAGAGTGCACCAGAAATCAGCCTCCTGTGAGACAGGAGGTTTAACCATCATTAGAAACAGTGGTGAGGTTCCAAAGCTCATATTGAGCAAAAAGGAAGGCAGCAGTGCAATGAGCACCCCACAAAGCACGGAGAGCCCACACAGAGGGGTCAGCAGGATTGCTTGCCAAGCAGCCTGCAGGAAAAAAAATGTATGTTATCATCCTGGCTAATAAGCAGAGTCACTGTCTGTCAGATTTAGACATTAAGAGGTTTGCTCTGCTCTTTTAAAAATGGTTAGTTTTCACATCCTGTGCTAGCAAGTACTCGTTTTTCCTTAATATCTAGGTTTTCTTAAGAAAAGGAAAAAAGGTTTCAGCCTTGACAACTTATTACAACATATGAAGGATGGAAATGCCTCTCATTGAACAATCCTTCCATTGATTGTCAGCCTAGATATTTGAAACACTTGCAGCTTACATTACATTAGTGAGCTTAATCATTTTGGCATAGTTAATTTTCTGTGAATACTAAATAAGATCTGACAGGTATCAAAACCACCAGGATATCTGCATCACCAGTAAAGGGCTGAAAAAGCCAGCTCTGTTTATCATGGATATACTCTGGGGTATCATACAGTGATGCCACAGTATATCCACATCTCCCCTTGCCTGGTTGAATTGCACAGCCATTCACTGAATTATCATCCTTCAACTGCCATATCCCACTTCAGAGCCTTGGGAAGACTTTAATCGCTATCTCTGCCCACTGAGGGCTCAACATCAATGAAAATGCAAAAGCAAATACTAAAGAATAAAAGGGCAAGTCAGCTAAAGCTGACTCACAGATAGAGGAAAGGGAATGCTAATCCTTCCTTAGGAATTGTCAGTGTATCTCCCGTTCTCCCAGCAGCAATATTTTAGGCCCTTCTTCAAAAAGGGTGCCCTGAGGATGAAAATCCTGCTGTTGACAATTTCTTAGGCATTAACTGAATCATTTCCATATATATTGCAGCCTGCCTATGGAGAGGTCAGCAGGAATGAACCCAGAACCTCTAACATGGATGTTGGAGACTTCTCCCACTGAAGTCGGAACAAAGTGCTTGCTGTCACAGTCACTGCAGGCAGATTATATGAGACTCACAGTGTATGGGGAAGGTCAGAAAGAGTGCTCACATATCCTGTAGCTTAATTTCACCTGATGAATATGAGCAAGAGCTCGTTGCTGTTGCCGACATGACTTGGTTTGTTCTGAAAACAGATTTGCACAGCTCACACATCTGATAAGTGTGGGAACTCTTACAGTTCCCAGCCATGGTACTGGGGGATCCCAAAGGGAACTCCAGTCATTGCATTTAGTCCTGTGTGTGGCAGGTTCTCCTCCCAAACCACTTCATTCCTGGATGTGTCACCGCTCGAAACACTGGTGGAATGCAGACATAGCTGGAAATAGCAGAGTTATTTCAAGTGCCTGTAGCAGCAAAGTGTTAAAGCTTTTCACAGAGAAGCTTGGACACCTCCAACACTTGCCACAAAGTAGAGGCAGGCTCACTGTTATGGGAGGTGGTAGCTGGAAACTACTGTTAAGTTATTTTATGTAAAAAGCCTGGTTACCATTGATATTTACATGGGTCACATCATGCACAGTCTATCATGCTGTGAGGGGAAAATAGCATTTGGAGAGTTTTGCCAGCATTGCTTTGGAAAGCTGTCGTTCCAGCCTTTGGTACAGTTTGTGTGAGTCCTCCCTCTCCCATACTCACTGTCATAAGGAACACATCAACAGAATAAATGGAGGTGTTGTATAAGGTATTTTCCAAAAAAGATGGGGGTCTTTGTGAGGGAACATCAATTGAAGAGCCTAACAAAAGTTCCCATTTATAATAATAGGGTTGCTGATTCAATTTTAAAACTGTGCCCTCAGCTGATTCAGCAACAGCCAAAAAGCTGAGCCAAGATGGATTTAAGGTGCCAAGTTCTTGATCTCTAATTCTGCTATTAAGTGTGTCTAGTAATTTAGTGTCCTAATTACAGCTCTTTCCCTTTTTTAAAATAGGCTTTTCTCTGTACATTGAAAGGGAAAGGTGAAGCAAACAGTGGGAGGAGGGGGAAATGTATCTACAAAGAATGAAAATGGCTGAGGTTCATTGGCATGAGCTTACTGGGAAATTAAAGAGGGGGAAAAACCCCCACATTTAGAACATCGGCATGTTTAATCTGCCCTGAAAAGAGTGCAACAGAATAGGATCAAGCCTTCTTGTCCAAAAGAGCTTAATTTTAACAAAAAACCTCAATTGCACCATTTGATGAACATGCTATAAAGAAATATAAAGAAGTGATAATTACAACTGGAACTGCGTAGCATCTGTTTTATGTCTTTGCAAGCAATAATAGTATATAATCATGAAACAGAAGTGACCGCACTTAGGGGAGGATCTAACCTGTGGTCAAACTGTGTCTGCCATTCTCATGTCCTGAAAGCTTCAAACGGGTGAATTGTTCAGAAGTTTCTATGTACACCAGGCCAGGATGGCTGTGTTTGAAGCTGACACTTCCATGCTGCTAAGGAATCTCTTTGCTGTACCTTTACAGCTCCAAGGTTTCAGTTTGCAGTTTGGATTGTAGAGCACTGCACATGGCATCTGAAGAAGCATCATGTCACATTATCTCTACCTGAACAAAACCAGGCTACAAGCAGTGACCTGGAAGAAGAAAAACTCAGTGAGTAAAAAACCCACTGCTGTTCAGTCAACCAAGCTTTGCAACCTTTCTGTTATTTGCATGAGCACCATCACTAGCCTCATAAAGTCACAGCAGAGGTTCTGGCTAAGGAAAGGGAAAAAGGAGAGGGAAAAAGGTAAAACCAGGTCTATACTGGTTCACCTTAAATGTGGTTTACACTGGAAGACCCTCTCATGACTTCCAGTCATGGATTTTCCTGCTCAGTACAGTAATTTAGCTCACATATTAGTGTGGGCTCCAGCTTCTGTCACTGGCTGCTGCTGTGTAGACAGTGACATGTGGTGGTGTTTATTTTTATGAGGCTGTGCCTTATGTAGTCAGAATGCAAATGTAGATTTGGTCTTGCTTAAGTGAAAGTATAGGTTTGGAGGAAAGGAAAAGCAAACACTCAAATCCCTAAAACTGCATATATGATCAATAGTAATCTAACACAATAGCAAAAGGTATTCTACCAGAGCACATGAAGTGCTTTTGCAGTCTTGCTGTTAATCTTCAGGAAGTGTGACAATCAATGATTTAGAACACTGCAGGCAACGATTCCACTTTTCTCACCTTTCTGACACACACAAAATCATTTGCAAGGAAAAAAATCAATTTATTTGTGGGAACACAACAAGTCTACACTGAAACAAAAGTAGTTTCTGCCAGGAACATACATGTCTGCAGAGATGGAAACTAATGCAAGGAAAGGAACTCTGGCTACACATTGACACTCCAGCAAACAGAAGTAACTTATTACTACATAAAACAGATACATGAGACACAAATAATCACTCTGGTCACATTTCTACCCAGACATCTGATAGGAAATAAGCTCCAAAGGAAAACATACGCTATATACAGCTAAACTGCTCATAGTTATAACTGTTCACAGATCTGAGTTGCAACTTAGTAATATATTTCATGTTTGAATACCTACACATTTTGTTCATTTTTCTGTTAAAAAATGTGTACCTAATGCTAGAGGACTGTTTCCAAAATCTCTTCATGTCTGATGTCCTATAACCCACATGAAGCTACAATTAATCTTTCCATAGTTACAATGCTTCAAGAATAAGTGAAATGGAAAGGAGCTATCATGTTTGGAATAATCTCTGCAAGTTTCTGGGGTGATACTGTCATTGTGTCCCAGGTCTCTGTATTCTCCATTAGCTTTCTAAGCCTTTTCTTGTCCTCCAGATGGTCTGTTCTCTGGGGTTTTTTGCTAATATTCTTACCATAGAGTACTTGGCTCTTCAGAAGACTAAAGAAATTGAGGGAATTGCCCTGTATTCATAAGTAACTGCTCTCCCCAGCAGCACCACCCGCTGTAGGTTCTGTTATTCAATTTTCAATATCCCACAAGCCCCAGTCCAGCATGTTGTCTTTGCCAGCACTCAGCCAGTGCCATGGCAGCTGCTAACAAGGGAACCACTACTGTGTCTGTCTCTGGAGAGTCCAGGCTACCCAGAATATCCATTGTTAGTATAGCTGCAGTAAGGAATAATAGCAGAGAAACTTCACAGCGAAGTCTAGGAGACATGAAACTCTTCAAAAGACAAAGAGGTCTCTAAAATGGAGAGCAGGAATTCAGTGAGTATGTAAGAACATCCAGGGAATTGACAGGAACAAGAAAAATGTCTTTATTATATTTAAAGGATAATGTATTTTTCAATGTAGTAAAGTGATCTAATTTCTTACAGCAATTAATATCAGCTCCAAGGAATAGGTACTTCCAGTTTTGGAATTCTGACAGACAGTGGAAGAAAAAAGGTCAAGCTTTTCCTACAAAAGTTGCCTTTCCTGGGAATAACTGCTGACTAGAGGCCTCACCGTAAGGAATAGGAGATAAGGTTGTATTTTTCAGAAAAACACAGTGCTGTTGGGAAGCCTTGTGCATTCACCCTGTGGAATCTGCAGGGCACTTTGCATTGTAGGAAAGCTATCTTGTCATTAGTGACTCATGCCTGGTGGGTAATCCTGCAGCAGGGTGCCCTTATCTGACAGGGCTGCACACACGGCTGGCTCTGAGCAATTCCCTGCCATGGTTGCCAGACTGCCAACGTAGTGCTCACAAATGCCCTGATGCTGACAGCCCCTGTGAACTGCAGTGCAGAAACTGCTGCCATCAAGGGTTTTCTAAACTAGAGCTGTTCCAAGCAAAAACACCACACAAATCACATTTATACTGAACATTTGGCATATATAACTTAACCCACATTTCTCAAAAGAAAAAATTATAACACCATAATTCTTGAAAAGCTGAGTCAACAAAGCAGCCAGGTCACTAGGGAAAGGATCTTCTGATCCCTGCCCATGGTTTACAGGCCCAGATCACAGGCACTCTTAATTCTGCCCTCCCTGAACTTTGGAAGGAGTTGGCACTGCTCAAACAAGCATCTTAGCTGATGAAACAAGGATGTAAAATTTTACTTGCAAAACAGTCAAGCATCAATGCACACTTCGTGAGCACTGCTCACCGTGCAAAGCTAATACCTTCAATTCCTTTGTCTTTAAGCTCTCCCTTCCCTAAGGATTTGTATATGCTGGTGGCCACAGTACTCTCCCTAAATTCACACCCTGAACTGGGTTGTCCTTGCAGCTTTGTGGCCTTCTGCAGGAGATGTGATTCTCACACAGTGACCAGTGCACCATCTACCATTTCGAACTTCCATTTCATACCCTCTACATCTCTGCTGCCCCGGTCTAAACTGGCCACAGAGTACTACCAACAGTTTAAATGTAGCAAAAGGCACACGCTCTGAAATGCAGGATTTTAACACAGCATAATGCAGTTACTGCAGAGCAGAATCTGTCCAAGTTATGTCCATCTGCAGATTTTCAGAGGGAGAGTACACCTAATCCTGATGAGATAAAAATGTCTTTACTTGACACTTGAATCAATGTAGGTAAAAGGAAGAGGGGAGAATTACAGGTAGATTCAATTGCCAGAATCTAAAGGAGAAAGAAGGCCTTTGAACAGCATCAGAACATCTTATGGCTCAGCTTCTAGTGTAGACTAATTGCTGGTATTCAGGAAATTGATCTGAAGATCTTAATTGCAACTCAAACAATCACTCATAATCAGACTACTATACGTAGTAGTCTTTCCAAGCAGTAGACAGAATAGCTACTTAATGTGTTCAATATGCCTGTGTTAAATGCTCTGGTTGTTCTGATGCAATATTCCTGTCCTGGGTTTCATAGGTTTTATCTACTCCCAGAGGAATAAACAACAATGCCCAGGAAAAATATACTGGGAAACTTGCAGAAAAAAATTGGTTACCAGAGCTATCAAGCGACTAGATGGAGCTGTTTGAATTGATTTGTCAGTTTGGGTTTAGGTCCCCAGATTATTTCTGCCTTCCCTGTTTACGTCACTCAAAAAACCATTTAGTCTCTAAATCCCCTTCAGCTTCTCTACTAACAGCAAACAGTTAATCATGAAGGGCAGTAGTAAATGTTTCCATTAGACTTCCCTTCCTTAGATACCTTAGAGGTGTCAGCCATACAGTGTTCTCTGGTTCCCATAATGCCTGACACTTCCAGCTTGAACTGTTTGCTGTGATTCATTTTCAGGAGTGCTCCTCAAATTCAAAGCAAATCAGGCTAATTGGTACAGCTGTTGAGATAACAAGGGATTTCTTTTTCTCTTGGCTACAGCAGGAAGGTTCAAACCAGGCTTCATGTGGAGAGATGTTTCAGTGCAACACAATCTGTCACAATGAATGCAATGCACTGGGGCACACTGTGATTTATGTCACTGCTCTTACTGTTGGAGGAAGCATTTGCTGTAAAAAGCAGAACTATGGTGATAAAGTCTAATAAGACTGTCAAGAAGTGCTAAACATTTGACTACTCAGTCTCAGAACAATACTGCTCCAGTCTGAGTGTCTGTTCCATGTGAATGTAACTCAGGTACACCAATCAAACAGCTTATTGTACTCTGTGTGCAGAAAAGGTAAAAAAAAAAGGTATTTTGAACACTCAAATTAGCAATCTAAAGAGATTTCCTTTGGATTTCCCCAGCTAACACATTTAATATGTCTTGAAGACCAGATAAGAAACATGGCTCAATTAGGGGGAGCAGTAAACAAGGAGAGGGCTAAAAATCTGGTAGATGTTCAAAGCCACTTTTTGTTTATTTGATCAAATGCATTTGTAATGGTAAACTTGAGAGAGAAAGCTCCAGTTCCAGTGTACAGGTTGGGTATTTACCCATCCAGGCCTCCAAATGGGCCAGAGTCATACATAAACACTAGGATTTCATTACAATCGGACTTTTCGATACCTGGAAAAAAAGAAGTAACTGAATAAAATTTAGGGTCTATAGACTAGAGTCTGTGGACTTTAGGAGGCAAATGTCTCCTCAGCACTGTTCTCCCTGTACTGCCACCCTCTTCTGGATTCACTTATGAATGTGAATCTGTTGTTCCCTTTCTCGTTCCTGTTTTAATTTATAAAATAAAAGAAAAATTGAAACCTTCCTTATAATATGTAAGGGAAAAGGTGGGAAAAGGTGATGGCAGCTTAGGTTTGTTGGTAATTTGCTTGTTTTTAAAAAACAAGTAGACAGGTAATTTTTCTTTATTTTTAATAATGCCTTATGATATTACTTACCAAATTTTCTTTGTGGAGCTTATGGTGTCTGGAGAACTGCAAGAGGTGTCATATCAGAAATAAATCAATAAACAAAAAGTAAGCAGAGAGAATGAAAACAGAAGGTATTTACAGCCAAACCATTTTGGTTGTGTTAATACTGTAATTACTTGATTTGCATAGATGAATACTTTTCTAAACCTATACACCTTCTGGAAAGGGTGGGAACAGGAAGAACACAACAAGGATGTCATTCCAGAAGTTTCCCTTGGAAATTTCTATAGTGAAAAGCAGAAAGAGAAAGCCTGACATTCACAAGTACCATAAGCCTCTCTGCAAGCTTTAAAGGGAAAGGAACTGAAGATTAAGTTAGTCCCAAACTCCTAAGGAGCAAAACTGGAAAATGGATTTTGATTTCTGCTTGGGGGAAGGGGGTGTGGGGAGGTTTGGTCACATTTACTGACTTTACAAGCCCAATAAATCCAGCATGATGTTAATATTGTCTGGTAAAAGGAGGATAATGTGTTTTTTCCTTCCACATTTCCATACTATTCTATAGTAGTTCATGCAATCAGCTCTTCTAGAAAGTAGCTCTATCCCCCCATTTATTACAAAATGTTTCTTCATTAAAAATATGAAAAAAACCCTCAAACCAAACCATACACTTAATGGTAAGCAATGTCATTTTTAAGACAATTTTTAAATTTTTGTCCCTGCTCCTCTGGATTATCTGCAAGCTGCGAAGGACACTAAGCTATTTCTCATCTGATTTTTCCATTTTTGCAGTCCTTCAGCTTCATACTAAGAAACTAGTCAGGAGATGATTGCAGACTGTTTGTCCAAAAAAAACCCCAAAAAAACCCACAAACTACTGATGGCAGAAAGAAATAGGAGCGTGCTAGGTTCAGCAGGAGTAGGGAAGGGCTGCTACAGACAGGAACATAAAATATGTGCATTTTTTCCATGGATGAGAGGAAGAACTAAAATAAAAACTTTTTGGCTCTGCCTCCAGTCTTGGAACAGGGAATAGCTTTATTGTATATCTCTTTGTGGTAAAGTTAAATTGAAGGAAATGCTGAACAACTCTACCATATGTGCTTTCCAAATGTATATCAAGGAATCTATTTTTCAGCATAACAGAGTTACCTGTAGTGCTAAGCAAAGGCTGTTCCTGCAAAGGGAAGTTTGTTACACTGCCAGATCTTTCAGCCAGGAAACCATCACCTCCCATGTCTGCTACAGACTGTGCCTGCAGCATAATTACAAAGCAACATCTGATTTTGCTACAGTCTGTGTGGTGTCAAGTTTAAAATGGCATGTTTTAAAGTAACTGTTGGATTCTAAGTAATAACCTGGAATGAAGGGAAACTCTATGCATCCAGATGCACAGAGTGAGCCTGAGATGGTGGCAGTCTCATCAGATGTCTTTTCTCAGTTGGCACAGAGCTTTAAAAATAACTGCTGAAGAAAGGAAATGCTTTGTACATTGTTCATCATCCTTCAGGTACAAAACTAGACTCCAAAGCACGGGACAAAGATGTTTCAACACAGCAGAAGACATTTAATGTATCTTTTTGCCTATTTTGAAGCAGTAGAAGTGAATAGGAGATAGCTGCAGTGTTGTAGCAAAATAAAGACTATACTTTTCTATGTCAATATGATGTATGGCACTGTTTTCACCTTTCTAATTATCATCTGTGCAGTTACATATAAAAGCTGCTCTTTCAGGACAGAAGGCAAGGCATGTCAGCAGAAACACCTCTTGTCCCAAGTTAGGTTCTACACCAAAAAGGGCTACAGCCTAAATTTAAGCTTATGCTCAAATGAGTTTTGAGCAACCCATTGTCCCCGGCCTGGATTCACAGTCTATCACCACAAAGTACCACTTACAGCACTAATCAGAATTAGAGAATTCATCATTCAGTTATGCTGCCACATAAAACTATCTTCTGAGGAGTGTCTTTTAAATAGATATGATGGGTATTTTTAGCATCAATGCTGAAGTGAATTGATTCTACTCTTCAGATATACAGTGAGTCCATTTTAACACTTATCTTAAAAATGCTTTTATACTTCACAAGTCATATGAGTAATTACAAACATCTGAGTGCAAAACCCAACAGATGCTTTCTAAAGCAGAAGGCTGTGGGAAACTGGTGGTGTTCCACAGCAGAAGAATGCAAGAAAAGCTTCTGGGGCATGCACAGCAGGCCTGCCAGAGGAAGCAAGCCTTGTTTTAGTATTACCCTGTGGGTTTTACAAAACTTTTAAAAATTAAACTTTGACCTGCACAAACTCTTCACATACTTTCATTCCTCTTCATGCACAGAGCTGGGTGAATAATTTCTCATTCCTTTCTTTTGGGTGAAATAAGAAAAGATAAAACCTGCTGAAGCTGCTGGAGAGGTTCAGTGTGGTCCCCTTTCCTCTGTACATGTGCTCTCCAGCAGAATCTGTAAGAAAAGGTGAAGTTGTCACTTACACCTCCTGGAACAGACACAGCAGCATTTCGTTCTCTTTAATGATCCCCCTACAGACCTGCAGAACAGCTATTTCTAAGGAACACTTAAAACATCCCCCAGAAAAATGTTCTGTGAGGCCCAGTCTCTTTCCCTGTTAAACTTTCTAGAGTGCAAAGATGGTTACTGAACACATTTTGCACCAAGGAGTGCTACAAAAAAAACCAGAAAACTGAACAGATGTTATATGTGTAATATACATCTGTTACATACTCATTGTCTTTCCAAGTGGGAATGGAGGAAGCACATGTTTTATTTCACTAGCCACCATTTCGGAAATCACACAACATAAGCCCCTAATTAAAGGAACAAATATTGGCAGTAACTGTTCCAGATTTAAAGGTAATGGATATACAAATAACATACTTACAGGACACAGTGTAACTGACAGAAGGAAACTCCAAAAATAAGTATGTTTAAAATAGCCACATTAGCAGACAGGGAGAGAGTGTGATATGGATTTGCAACAATGAAAGCAATTTATTTCTAACAAAACAAATTACAGGCAAATCCTAATCTTCTAATGAATTTCTCCAGCAGTGGTATAGTCCCTGAAGAGAAACCAAAGAATCTCTATCATTAGTAACACTTAAAATCAACACTGGTGGAAACTCTTTGCGTTCAGAGTGGCTCCAGCAGAGCCAGATGACCGTGACTAGGGCTATAACTGACCCCAGAGAAGTCCAGAAGCACATGAAGTAGTTTCAAATGTTGAGTGCTTATGATATGAAAACATCAAAGCAAAAAGGTATGCTTTAAATGATAGTATAAATTCAGAAAATTGTCAAATATGTTTATTTAATAGTTATGAATATTGAGGAAGAATCTTATTGATAAACCTGTCATTCTTTTTCAAGGAAGAGAAAACTATCTCCTATTCTAGCTTGTTGCATGTTCACAGTTGTACATTACCTGAGCACAGCTAAGGAGCAACAGTAAATAAATTAGAGAAAACTCAGTTTTTCATCCCTAGTACAGCTGAAGAACTCTAACTGAACATGCCAGCGCTCCTCACCAGCTCCTGGCAAAGTGTAAAGTGGGTTCTTCCTGCTCCCCAACTGGGAGGATCTGAGTTCACTAGAGCCTTGCCCCTGTTAAGCACTAACTGGGAACAGAGGAAGGTGGCAAAGCAAGAGAAGTTCTTGAGCAATTCTGAAGGATTAACAGCCTTCTACTTTCTCCACAGCAGACTGGAAATTTCTCGTGCAAGCCTGCACATAGCAAGCAGTCCATTTACAAAGATAAAAAACTGATGTGAATGAACCTGCTTTGTTCTCTGTGCCATTTACTAAATATGAGCTACAAAATCACAAGTAAAGCTTTCTTAAAGGCAGAAAGTTTTCAAATCATGGCAAAAGAGATTGCTGGTCTTCTCTTCAGCCCCGTGCTATTACTGGATGCCTTTTACCAGGCTGCTCTGTTGTAATTGCATTCATGATTTTTGTACAAAAGGCCATGACCCTTCTCATTGCAGTGGATTGGGACACTTAGATACAGTGGAGATTACACCCATGGTTATGTAAGTAAAACAGGCCTCTCTGTAGATATTCAAGTGTATAAATGGGACTTAGACATCTTATTAAAGTTCTGGCCAAAGGCTACTCTGCATCTGGACACTTGACAGAAGGTTGCTGCCATGGCCAATATTGCTTTGCCAGACAATCCAGACCATTAGTTATCAACAGCGAAAGTAACCTACTGTCTGTGCTTTGCTCTTCCACTTCTTTCAAAAATGATTCTGAACTTTTAAGGATATGTTTAGTAGTATTTTATCATCTCTTCTACAGCAGTCGATGCATAAAGACAATAGGAACTGATGCTGCACTACACTTATTAGTTCCAAAGCTTAAATAAATCATTCATTTTACATTAAACAATGACTTTTCTAAAATGTTTTTGACTCTCAGGTATTCCATAACACCATGCATTTTTGATTAAAAGAAACTATTATGGTGTGCTTAGGGCAGTGTATACAATGAAACAGCTGCTCTGCTAATGCTGCAAACTGGCTGGGTAGAATTCAGGAGCAGTCCAGAGTTACCTGTCATCTTAGGAAGGTCTCCTGACACACTAGCATGTGTGAAAGGGACTGTACAACTTCCAGGTAAAAGACGGTTCATGTCTGGATGGCTTTGAGAGCAAGCAGAGGAGCTGAGGCACCCATCTGTGTACTGGGATGTATTTAGCTTTTCACTGAAAGAGCATGGAAAGAGACCATGCACCTTGTCACATGCTTACAGTGGACACTGCATTAATGGAAGGAAAACTATTTTTACTTCATAGAAAAGTGTGGGGTTATGCTGGTTTTGGCTAGAATGGAGGAAGGTTTTTCCGTGATAGCTAGTGTGGGGCTACATTTTTGATCTGTTCTGAAAGCAGGGTTGATAATACAGAGATGATATTGTTATTGCTGAGCAGAGCTTACACAGAGACAAGACCTCACCCCACTCCACCATCCAGGAGGCTGGGGGTGCACAAGAGGGGGACACAGCTGGGCGAGCTGACCCCAACAGACCCAAAGCATATTCCAGACCATATTTCATCATGCTCAGTGCATGAAGCTGGGGAAGAAGGAAGAAGGAGTGATATTCAGAGTGATGGAATTTGTCTTCCCAAGTAACTGCTAGGTGTGGTGGAGCCCTGCTTTCCTGGGATGGCTGAACACTTGCCAGCCTATGGCCAGTGGGGAATGAATTCCTTGTGTTGCTTTGCTAACACACGCAGCATTTGATTTACCTATTTGACTGTCTTTATCTCAACCCATGTGTTTTCTCACTTAAAAATGAGTGAAAGATTAAACTCACCTAATTCTCTGCCTCATCTCGATGATGGGGGGCTTGTTTGGTTAAACCACAACAAGATAAATTAGCAACTGTATTGTAAAACAGGTTTTTATATGTCATGGCAACTTCTGAACTTGATCTTCTGTCACAGTCCATTCCCTTAAACTCATTTTGACAGAAACCTCTTAAGACTTTGGAGGAATCTCAAACAAGTTGGGATCTGTTTTACCAGCAACTATACCACATCAGAGAGGTTGCAATACTCCTTTCCTGCTGCCGTACGGACCAACTTCAGCGGAAGGGTGACAAAATCCCATATTGGGCAATTTCTTAATGCATTTAGGTAGTTACTGCCCCAGCATGGTGGGAATTACTAAACGTAATGGGCGTACTGGGAATGAGATCGCATGTTTGAGACAGACACCCTCACAGAGTCAGGCAGGGTGGTCCTGCTGTCAGCTCAGAGCCTGGGGAAGGAAGGCTGGCTGGGGTTGGCTGGTGGCCATGAGTATTGCCAAACACCACAGTGGCTCTGGGGCTGGTACCAAACCCCACGATGGCTCTGGGGTTGATACCAAACACCACAGTGGCTCTGCGGTGGCCTGTAATGGCACCCTTGCCCTCCTGGGGCCTGGAGAGCGGAGAAGGGCCCTCTTGCATGGCCCCGGAGGTGCTGAGTGGTCTCACCTGGGCAAGGCTGGTGTGGTCAGCGAGGCTGGACATGTTCAGTCCCCTCACGGGGGTGGCTGTTCCCTCACGGCCTCACCTAGGCCCAGGCAGGGCTGAGGGGAAGGAGCGCAGCCCCTCATGGGGGCCCTTGGCCATAGCCCGGCCTTCCCCGCCCATGAATGTTGAGATTCACCAACCAACGTGTCTACAAAACATGTCTTGTGAGCAGCGGCTGCGGCTGAGGGAGCCGGGTTTGGTTAGTCTTGAGGAGGCTCAGCGGGCACATCATGGCGCTCCACAACACACCAAAGGAGGCTGTAAGGAGGCGGTGGCCGGTCCCCTCTGCCCGGCCTGCTGGGAGAGGACACAAGGAAACGGCCTCGGGCTGAGACAAGGGGAGATTCAGACTAGGTATTGCAAAAGGAATTTCATTCTTCGGGTGGTCAGGCAGGAGAACAGGTTGGCCGGGGAAACGGCGGAGTCCCCATCCCTGAAGATGTTCAAGAGGCGTCCGGGCCTGGCGCTGGCTGAGGTGGTTTCGCGGTTACAGTGGACTGATGGTTGGACTGGATGATCTCAGAGGTCTCTTCCAACCTTGATGATTCCGTGATTCAGTGATTCCATGAGTCCACGATCCCACGATTCCAGGTCTCCATATCTCCCCGCCCCGCGGCGGGACGGGCCCGGCGCGGCGCTCCCGGGCGGGCCGTGCCGGGCGGGNCCGCGCTCCGCTATAAGGCGGCGGCGCGGGCGGAGAAGGAACTGCCGCGGCGAGGCCGGTGGGTGTGCGGGGACCGTGCGGGACGGGGGCGGGCTGGGCTGGGTTGGGCGGCCCCGGCGAACCGTGAGGCGGGGGCTGGGGTCGGGTCACCCCGTGTTCGCCCCCGGCCCTGCCCGCTCGGTGTGTCCGCGGGAGGAGCCCCGCAGGCCTGGCTGGGCTGTGCGGCCCCGCCGCAGTCACGGGGCGATGGCACCGGCCGATGGG
>VWZG01003361.1:668932-699269 GCA_013396735.1 Grallaria varia | reverse complement strand
CCGCCCGCCTCGTCCCTGCTCGCTCGGTGCCGGGGCTCGGTGCGTGCTGCGGGGCCAGCCCGCGCTGCCCTCGGGTTGCTGCCCCCGGACTTCGCGGGAGCGCAGGTGGCTGGGGCTGGGGCTCGCTCCTCACCCGGAGCATCCGCAGTGTACCGCGCTGTCTCCTGCTCTTCCTTTTCTTGGCACGAATGCAGGTGTAGACATCTGCTTCTGCCAGTAGATGTTGCTTTTGAATAGACCTAAAGAGCAGTGAACCACTTGTGAGACTCCTGCCTTGACTAGCAGGTCGGTAAGGGGTCTCTCCACGTCCGCCTGTAGCCAAAGCTTCTGGTTAGACACAATTATGTAACTGGAAAGCCAAGAGCGAAAGGGATTTGGGATGCGGAGCAGTCAGACCAATGTGATCCATCTCCACAGGGGAGGGGCGAGGAGGAAGACTTGTTAGTCAAGATCCAAAACCAGTGTGACCTTCGCTTTTCTAACAAGGTGATTGTGGAACTGTGTAGAGGACTCCTAACCTGAGCTGCTTGGTGCAGGTATGTGATTGACTTTTGGGGTGCTTGCTGTCTGAAGGTTTGAGCTGACAGTCTGACGGACTGTCAGGAACATATCGATGCTGTGTAGCTGCAGTTAGACAGAGCCATCAGAAAAAAACCAAAACATACATTTGGAGAACTACCTTGAATGTAAATGGAAAAAAATTTTTTTAATCAGCAAATTTAATGTTGCCATCTCAGCAATTTTTCTAATCTGTCACAATTAAGCTTTGCCACAGGATGTGTACACCATGTCACTGCTGATAATGGAATGTCGGAAGCGACTCTGGTATCATGTCAGGACAGACCTTTCATTGGAGCTCTGTGGATGTGACACTGACAGATACGCATCTGCGGTCTGACAGATGTTTTCCCAGCCATGCAATTGCCTCCGAAGCAAACATGGTTTTAACACCAGAAGCCTGTTTCTAGTTCTGCATTAACTGACTTATCTGACAGGCAGTTACAGCATAAACCTCCTCCACTCTCTGTGCTTCTGAGGAGGTCTGTCTGCTCTTGAAATTGTGGCTGTGTCTGAGAAACATCTTAAGACTGGTGCTCTCTCGTCTCCCCATCTTACTGTCCTTTGTAAAACACTTAACTTCTGTGTGGTTTGGTGTGGTGTAAAGCTTTAAAAGTGAGTCTTGCTTAAGTCTAAGCTACCACTACACCTCATGTGGAAACTGCTGTTCTGGCAATACTGTAAGGTATTGTTTTTTGATAGCAGTTGCTTGAATGCTGAGTTCTTGAAATATTGTCCATGACTAATTAGCCCCAGAGAAGAATTTATCTGTCTTCCTTTTTTATTCCTCATCAAAAGTATAATAAGGGTTGGAAAAAGATTATTTGCATTGAAGGCATCTACTAAACAGCTCCCTGCTTCTAAAATAACCAGCTTATGCAAAGTAACTTGGCATTATCAGAAAGAGGTGGTATTAAATGAAATTAATGAAGAATGTGATCCCATTTTTTATTTAGAAGTGAAGTCAGAGCACTCCTGTATTGTCAAGGCCTTGCTCTCTGCCTCGTAGTGTGGGTGCTGTACACACTTACGTGTGTAGAAGTACAGCTCAGATTTCCCTAGTGGGTTTTCCCCTTGTCTTCCCTTGGCAGTAAGGATGCTGTTGTGATGAGTAGGCAGCATTCCTCACAAGTAATCCTACTGGCATATACAGGAGAAAGCATTTTTCACAAGTAGAAGTATGTTGATTACATGCTGTTGTTTCTCTCTCTCTTAAACTAGCCTTCATTGATTTTTTTTCAATTTTTTTTAAGCTGAAGGTCACTGTGCTAGTTTTATTCTCATTTCCTTTGCCTTGCTCCATTCAACTTACTTGTGGTGGAATACTATAATAGAATAGCTGTCATCTCCCTTCCCCCCACCAAAAAAAAAAAAAAAAAGCCTAAAGACTTAATACTTTTACCTTGAATGTAACTGCTTGGTGAAGACTTTGGTGTATTTGGGTGAACTATAGTAATTTGCTTTTGAAACCTCTTCTTACATCTTTGCCTTGAATAGTAGCAGTATTTCTTGTAGGAAACATGCCTGCAGACATTAACAGCAGTGAACTTATCAGCAGAATGCCTGTAACAATGAAAAACTTGTTTAGAAACTAATGCCAGCCTTCCAGTGCGTTTGTCCCCTAACAGCCTTTTGCAATTTAAACTGCCTGTTTGTCCTTTAGTTACAGTTTCTGAATTGGATAATAAAACTTTACAAATGAAATTTCTGAGTGGAAGCTGGTATTAGGCAAAAAGAGAAAAGAAGTAGTTATTTATGGAAAAATGGTTTCTAGCTGATGTTTTCACTGCCTGATTGCTATAAGGACTGAAATAGGCTATTTGGAGTTCACAGCAGTGAATCTGACTAATCTCACTAATGAGTAAATACGCTTAATGCTTGCTTTGATAACAAGTGTGGTGGGAAGGGACACAGCACTAAAAGTGCCACTGAATGTTACATCGATGTTAGCAATCCCTTTAAGGATCAGGAATTTACAGCTCATAATATCTTACAGTAAAAGTGATAAGTGAAGTCAGTGCTGCTCCTGCTGTGCTCATGGGTTTTAGCTCAGGTAAGCTTTAAGGGCAAAGTGAGTCTGACAACTGTTTATCTCCTTCAGATAAGTTTAAGGGGATCTACAGAATGCAGTATTTCTCCTATCAAGAAGTGGACTATGGAGACAGCTTAATCTGGATTTCAGTCAGTTGCTGGAGGAAAGAGTAGCAAGGCTGGAGTTGTGTGTCTAGAAAACAACACAGAAATCAAAGAGGAGGATATGCCTGTAGAAGGAATGGCATCTACACTTAATCTTATTGAGAAATTAAGTTCTTTTAATTTTTAATAAAATAAAAAATATTTGGAAATTTAAAGGATAAAAACCTATGGATTTGGCCAAGAAAGATCTTTAAGAGGAATCTCTAAGTTGCTGTATTACACTTAAATTTGGACTGAAGATTGTTCAGTGTGAGTCAGTCTAATGCATCCTGAACTGACACTGCCAAAAGATCCTGGTGGTACAGAGGATGCAGCTTCATAGTTTATCCAGCTGATGCTGTCTACTCACTCAAAGACTGGCAGAGGGGTAGTGTTTGCAATGCTGGTTTCTACTTTTAAAATCTATTTTCTAGGTGACAGGAACTGTGTAACATAAGGTAATGTGCTGCACCAAACTGTTGTAAAGAAACAGTAGAGTGTCACTTATGCCAGTGAAGGTGGAAGCTGCAGAAGAGGCCTCAATGTGGCCATGCAGTGCCTGCATGAGAAGCAAAGTAAACTCTTTTCAGCTGATGCTGTACTGGTTTGGCTGGATCAAACAAAACAGTGCTGCTGTTCAGACATGCCCTGAGGAAAATGAACTACATGAAAGTCACAATCACCCTCAGCTGATCACTCTGTGTTGGAACGAAGGTGATTATGATAACACCTCTCTGGCTGCAGTAGGCACACAGCTCTGCTGAGGGGGTGTCGTGTGGTCAGGTTTGGGTTTATTACTTAAATTTTAAAAAGAGCCAGACTCTCAAATTTTCTGTTTCTGTTTCCTTGAGGAAAACTAAAGGTAGCTGAATTGATACCTTGTCATGGATTTGAGATCTTACCTGTGACACAGCATTTGTATAAAATGGTCTTGTATCTCCCTATACTGAACTGCATAAATATCATACAGCCTTCTCTCATCTCATATCTGAGTAAAAATTACCTCTTAGTAGGCTGACCATGTGTTCACATAATTCCATGATTCTGTGACTGTGAGCAGCACAAAGCAGTGAATGCAAGAGGGTCACATGCTGTTGTGGAGGATACCAGCCTTGATCGTAATGTTGCTGAGTACAGTAAAACCGCACAACCTTACTGTTTATTTTTTCCACTGCAGGAGTTTGAAGATGCAGCAAGATTGACAGCGAGGACAGGAGAGTCTCCCTAAAGAAGCGCAGAGTGTGAGATCCTGGCCATGTCCATTACGGATCACAGCCCCACCACGGGCGTGGTGACTGTGATTGTGATCCTGATCGCCATCGCGGCACTGGGGGCCCTCATCCTGGGCTGCTGGTGCTACCTGCGGCTGCAGAAGATCAGCCAGTCTGAGGATGAGGAAAGCATCGTGGGCGAGGGAGAAACCAAAGAGCCCTTTCTGCTGGTGCAGTACTCTGCTAAAGGACCCTGTGTGGAGAGGAAAGCCAAGCTAACTCCCAATGGCACAGAGGTTCACAGCTAACCTGGAGCAGCACGTGTCGATGGACTATGGATGTGTGTAACCAGCAGCAGAATCTCTATACTGTGAAGAACCTGGTCATGTGCACACCACTCATCAGAAAACACCCTGATGAGAGCTAAATAAGCTTTGTTTGCAACTGCATGCACTGAGAAGTTGTACTTTGCATCAACTGTGTCTCCTAATTCCTCTATGACAGGAGCTGACTCGCCTGCATAGTGTCCATTGCTGGCAGTGGGCACAGGGATATGTTAGTGTGAAGAGATAATGGCAGTTTTTGTTACTTGAATGTTTAGCTGAGCCTATTTTGATGGAGCTACTACTGTAATGTGAACTACTTTACAACTGTGAACTGTAAATAGGCTACCAAAAATGTTTGCTTTCTGTTCTGTAGCACATGGGAATAATATGATGCAACTGTATATAATACACGAGGGGTCTCCTGAACCACAACCATGGATGAGATTCCAGACCTTCAAAACCAAATGTGCAGTTAAAGCTTGCTTCTACTAGATTGCGTGCACAGCTGCAAAGTCCGAAGTCCTGTTTTTAAGTTTATTGGACTGATGCAGAGTACTTTGCTTGAAAAGACAGGATAAGCCTTCAGTAATATGCTGGAGGAGGAAACAGGAGCTATAAGAAAGGAAGTGATTTCCTTTAGTTGCAGCTATGTAGGTTATGCTACGCTTTTGACTGCTAGAACTGAGTTCTCTATGTACCTACTGCAAGGAAGCTGCCACTTTGATGGATTCCAACCTGGGAACTAATGATGGCTACTGAACCCTCAGAGATGGTCCAGAAGGTTTCCAGAAGTTGGAAGTGGCAGTAGAGCAGGCTTTTCTCTTCTGCAGGTCTGCATAAAACTGCAGAAGTGGTTACCTGTCAAAATGGGCTTAAGTGCAACTAGTATGAATTTTTCCTAGAACCCTGGTTTGTGTACTTAGCAGGTAGGGTGTATGTTAACAGCCTGTTATAAAAAGACATTTTAGTCCACAGACAAACAGTCAACTCTAGAGTTCAGTTAATGTATCTTGTAGATAACTCCCTAGATTTAACTGTACTTTGACAAGAGAAGCTTCAGTCTTGCTCACCCTTAATAACAGAGGCAAGGGAGATTGATGGTCTGTTTGTAGAAATTTTTAGCTATCAAGGGCCCAGTCCTTCCACATAAGAACATACATTTCCTGCTCTGTGCTAGGGTTCAGCTATAGGAACTGTAAAAATGTGTTAAATGGG
Organism: Grallaria varia; assembly: GCA_013396735.1. Lineage (NCBI taxonomy): Eukaryota > Metazoa > Chordata > Aves > Passeriformes > Formicariidae > Grallaria > Grallaria varia. Next base: position 693,784 of record VWZG01003361.1, on the reverse strand, counting down.
AAGTTCTGGACCTCAGAGGTTTGGGGGGAGGAGGGAGGACAACACTGAGCAACCAATGGCAGCTTACATATTCTAAATTCTTAGTGTAGCCACACCATGCTTTGAGGCCACTGCCTGTTTTCTATTACTTTGTACATGGCCTCCTTTGCATACTGGTATTTTTAAACACTTAATTGTCTAGCCTTAATTCAGCTCTAGAGGAAGCATTAAACTTGCTTCCTATACCTCTACATATGGAGTAACTAAGGTCTAGCAAGGCTTGCTTGAGAATTTTAACTATATGCAACACAGTAACGGCCTAGAAAAAGTCTTGTCTCCTTCTACTCTAAGATGTTGAATGGCATTTTTAGTGCTACATTTGCTTTTTTTTTTTTAAACTGAAGGCTGTAATTTGAAGCCAAATGAATGCTGTCAGTAGCAAAAAGCTCCTGCTGTTGCCTCTTGAGTACAACATATGGGGTACAGCTGATGGATGTTCTCACCCTGACACAGGCACTTTTAGGATACTAGTCTCAGGAGACTTGCATGTATAGCCAGACCTGTATGCTTAAATTGCTGCACTCCAGACCTCTTGTAAATCAGAGAGAAGGATTAACTCAGTAAGGCTTTCTTTAGTTTTCAGTAGAGAACAGTTCACACATGGCTCTTGTGGGTTTCAGGACAGTCAGAATCCCAGGATACAAAAGTGATACAAAGTGCTGAAGTTCTAGAACAGAACAGTTGTAGCAAGATGAATTTGTCCATTCAAGTTTACTGATTACACACATGAAGTATCTTTAATTCAGAGAAGAGAATGCAGTGTAAAGGGCAAACTCCAGAAATTATGGAAAAGTATAAATCAAAGGTCTAATTTCTCTTTTAGCAGCTGTAGGAGAAAGCCAGTGAAAAATAAATGGTCCTTAATGGAGGTGCTTCACACTGTTGCCCCTAAAAATCAGTATCTTTAAATTAAATGGATAGGTTTTTTCAAGTTAGTGCAATAGTAAAGTGCAGAAAGTGTTTTCCATTCTCCTCTTCTCTTAACTTGGGGGTATCTAATAAGTTGTTCAGTATACAAAAATATTCCATTTGATTTTCTTTTTTCTAGATCACATGGGGAAAAAGTCTTTATTTACAATGAATGTCAATAAAATTTGCATAAATACCTACCCAAACATTTGACTTCATGTAAGCAATCATTCTGTCCTGTTTCCACTACTGTGCTCTGTCTCTATGGTACCAGTATTATCAGTCCTTTCCTCCTCTGCTGTGTCAGTAGATGTTGAAGGGGACACACTATCTTCAGGGAGTGTTTGCTCGGACTGAAGGGGTTCTTTACTTTCATCTCTGCTCTGTAGCTTTGCTTCCCTTGATGCCACCAGAATTCTCAGTAAAGCATTCTCTTTAAGGAGGTTTTCTGATGCATCAGCTAGTTCTTGAAGCTTTTCAGCCATTTCTAGCAATTCTTGATTCTTCTGGTCATACGTGGCCTGTAACTGCTCACTGTGGAGCTGCAGAGTCTTGTGCTGCTTTTCCAGTGTGTGTTTTTGCTGCTGCAGCCTCTGTTCCTCTCTACGAGCTTCAGAAAGCTGTGCTTCCAGCTGGCCATGGGCCTGGTGCAGGGCACTGATTTCTGACCTTAACTTCTGAATTTCTCTCTCCAAGTGTGAGATTTGTCCTTGCTGGAGAACTGACTCTTTATGTCGGCATTCTTTGGTACAGGGCTCAGATGAAGAAAGACTTGAGTGATGTAAAATAAATTTAAGGAGATTAGGAAGGTTAACTGAAAAGTCTTCAGGGAACTTCACACTTTGCTGCTTCCTAGAAAGACATAAACAACTTAATAGTACAATATTCAGATAGGTAAGCAATCTTAACTTTGTCTAGGCATCTGCTGTTCCACTCCACCTTGATATCTTGGTTTTTTTGTCAAGCATGGTTAGTACAGCAGTGAAGAGAAACCTGTACAACACATACCGTGGACATCTCTTGTGTCCCATGTGTGTAACACTGTGTCTCTGAATTGCTTACACCATGCATCTGGAACAGGGGAATTACTCAAGTTACCAATTACAGTTCCCTCAAAAATGCCTTCTGTGAAATCGAACTCTTCAGCATATGGGACATAAAAATATGCTTGTTTTATTTAGTGAAAACTACACACTGCATTTCAGGTAGAAGACGGAGACCATGTTTTATCAATAATTCCAGAATTTCAGCCAGATGAGGCTCCTGTTCATCCAAATGAAGCTATTTCTTAGAAGAGCAAGCAACATGACTTTTTCCCCCCTGCAGACTTCTGGTGATGGACCAAGTTATTCTTGTAATTACCATCAGCAGTTTCTCAGCTGACAATCAGCTCACATCCTAGTTTAATGAATCGTGGATGATTTAGGCAAGAAATAGTCTACACTAAATCAAAACTGCCTCGTTGTATTGTGCTTTCTTAGTGATCAGAACCATGGTGTGTGTCAAAGAAGCTAAAAGGCTATTTAACACAAATAGCAAAACAAAACACTAACAGCATGTCGGGGAAAAGAGATTGAGGACAGAGTGAGTTTGCAAAAATTGGCTTGTAAGGCAAATAGGTAAGAAGCACAGAAAGCTTTAATATGAGGCACCTTTATATCCAAAATGAATATATGACTACTCTAGGAGTGCTATGGGTACTACAAATACTACCAGAACCTCATTTTCCCCATTACCAACATGCAGCAAAATGTGAAACACACTGGGGAGGAAAAGCAGGAGTGAAAACAATGACTAGAGGTAAGGTACCTCTATGAAACCCACTGGAACATTACAAAAACAAGCTTACTAAAACTATTCAGTCTGTCAGTCCAGAGACAGTCTGGAGCTGCTTTATAAAAGAGACCAAGACAAAATGAGTACCTATGAAAAGAAATAGGGAGATGATCAGATGGAAGTTGGGGTGACTCAGAACTGATATAAATGAAACTATTTCTGTACTGAACTAAAACATGAATTTAGAATTGCAAAACTTAAGGCAGAGGTTTAAAAATTTTGTGTTAAGCAACTGCACAGCACCAATAGTCTGATTTCCCATTTGCTGATGGTAGGAGTTCTCCAGGGAGAAGGGTGGAAAGCCATGACTGTTGCTTGGGTTACTTTGTGGTTTTGTTTGTTGGTGTGTTTGTTTTTTTTTTTTTTAAATCAGAATATGCACAAGGTAAGAATGCATATATGGAAATTCATTACTGTTGGGCTTTTTTCTCTACTAAGACATGTAACCAGATAATTACTGTAACTCAGTAAAATGAAGCTTAAAAATCCACAGGGAAAAGGATTACATTACCTCTGATGAGGAAAAAATAAAATGGTTGGGAGACGGTCTGTCATAAATTCCCATGGAAGATCATTTCGAGTTACATCAATTCTGTTAAGAAAAGACACACTGATGAAGAGAACAGGTATTTTCTTCTAAAACACCATTTTAGGGATTGGGAAGAAGGAAATGTAAGTATCTGTGAAAGTAAATCTAAATGTGTTATGTCAAAAACACGTTGTGCATATGAGTCAGCTGAATTAATTACCAAGCTTCAGATGATGAATCTCAGTTTGACAAATATCTGTGGGGTTTTTTTTTCCTAGAAAAATACGATCAGTATTCCCAGTGCTCTCAGCCAGCAGTGGAATCGCAGCTGCTCACTGTGTACATACCCTCACTGTGTACACACCTCCCTTCTCTGACACAGACCTGCCCAACAGTTTCAACAGGAGACTGAAGTTATTTCTAGTCATTAATTTGTTTAAGTACAACTCTACTAATATTGTCTCCCCAAGTAGTTTGGGGAGTAAATTACTTCAGCTTCTTCCAAGAACAAGCAGATTCTTAATGGCACTTTTTTTCCCTAAAGATCTGCATAGAAAGAACACAAGATTTTGTGAATGAAACACTTTGTCAACAGCTTGCTATGTTTTTATCTACATTTTAGGGTTTCTTTGATCACAAGTAACATTCTTATTAATTACAAAAAATTTATTACAGAAAAAACCAGATTATCACATCAATAATACTGCAGTGAAAATAATGAAGCAAATAAGGGAACTTCAAAGTCAGGAAAGAGAAGGGGTGTTGACTTGAGAGCAGCACTACACTTGTGGGAATAAAGCTGCAATTATAAACAGGGGATGAGACTGCTCATTTTTAACTGACTTATTTTTTACTATACATCTCATGGTGCCTCCTGGGATAACCCATAACAAGACACATTTTGCCTGTCTCAAACAACTTCTCAAGTACAGCAGAACAGCATATTAATATCTGCTACAAATTATCAGACATGGGGAAAAGTTATTGATTCACTTCTTGAAATTAGGAAGCTTCAAGGCATGGTTTAAAATTTCATTTTAATTTAACTGGGTAACTACCGCAGTGAGATTGAAAGCCACCAAATTTATACAAAGGAAAACAAAATACTGTGTTCAAAGAGAAATGAAGCAGATGACATTCATATCTACTATTGCAAGGCTGCAGAGAGAAAAAAAAGAAATTATTTTCTAGGCTGATGACCTCAGTGATCTCACATTATTCTGGAGAGATGAAATTAGAATCTTTTTTACCTTGCCACAGTGAAATTATCTGGAGGCAAAAGCCGAGCAAGTTGAATGAAGATGTGATTAAGAGAAGCACAGAATCCACACCACTGTGAATAATAGAGCAGCAGGACATTCTGGAAAATGAAATGGAGACGAGTTTGATTATCTAGTGCAGTTAATGTGCAAAAAGAACTAGTTTTCACAACATCTAAAAGTGAGAACCCCTAAAATGTGAAAGTAAACTATATCCTAATATTAATAGACTTTATTATAAGCTATTTACTGATGTCTTCTGACTACTGAAGTTAACACACACAAATTCTGAGGGAATTCTATTTCCATAAAGACAAAATAAAGACTATTTAGTTTAGGATTATTCCCTTTAAGTGAAAATAAACCAAACTTCACTACACTTCCCCAGAGTCTTTTGCAATTTTAAATTCTTGTGCATCTAACAGGGACTCTCTAATTCATATGGAAGAAAAAATAAAGAAAAAAAGATGATGTTTAGACTTCTGCTTTTTGCCTCTAACTAGCTAAGCAGGAGTTAGGGTTGCTGGAAACCAATTGGAGCTGCAGACATTCACTGCAGACTTGAACAACAATGGATATTAAACATTACTATGACATATTGAAAAAATCAAAGTCATTTAACTCCTGTTCAGGATGACACCTTATGTAAAGCAATTTCACAGCATGCAATTGGAAAACTTTTGAATTCTCAGAAAATACCTTATTTGATGTTATAAATAAGAAAAGCAACATCAATATTAAACAAGACTGAGACCCCCTCATTAAAATTGGTGCAATGATATGCAAGGAACCTTTAGAGGAATGAGGCTGTACCTTCTCACTCACAAACACAGTCTCATGAAAGGTGTGAGTAGTCACTTCTGTGATCACATGCTGTTCTTGAAAATGGGCTGAAGGGTCATCAACAAGATGCCTTTTCAAGGGACTGTAGAGAACACTGAAATTTTTAATGAAGTTTTCTGAAATGAAATTGATACATAACAAAGTCATTTGAGTTTCATAGAGGTGATTCTGGCAGTTTTTACTTTGGAATTCAGAAGAACTTACAGAGAAAATACAAATTCAAACCCGGTTGCATGTCAATAATTTCTGGCAGTTTGGTATCAACCCTTGAGTAACCACAACTGATGTGAAAACAAGATAAAGTTTCACTGTGTTTTTTTTTTTCTCATTACGGTCTTTTCACTTGCCACACTAGTGTCTAATCTTGCTTCTATCCCTATATAATATACTATAATAATTCTCTATGCCTCTAATCTAACCACATACCTGCTAAGTCATAAATAGTATCCCCTCTCCATGTTATACTTTCGACATTATCTTGAAGGCCCTACTTAGGTCCCCAATTATTTGCATTTATTCTTCCATTTTTAACTACTTCCTCTGCAATTCTCCTTTTCTTTTGACCTTTGAATACCCAGCTCTTCCCATGCCAATCTGACCAGCCCTGTTTTGTCTACAAGTCACCACCTTCCTCTTCCTTCAGCCTCCTCCTTGGTTTTAAGATGTTTAACAAGTAGCTGGCCACGGGTAAATATGTAAACTAAACTCCAAAGCCCTCAACTACCTTTGGCTACACTGAGCTTACACCATGTTCTCTAAACTGCTGCAAGGTGTGGACAATATCCTTCTTTTCAATTTGGATAGAGAAATATTATTCTATGCATTAAAAAACAGGATTATTCAAAAGAACACAAGTTCAAGGCAAAAGGTGTAATATGAAAAACAATAAAAATAATTGATTGAGTAGAAACAACTTGTATTTCCAGTATAAAAACTAGGTCCAAGTAAAACCTGCACTTCTATACAGACATAAAAAACATCAGATCATCAAGCTTACCTCTGAAATGCAAACAGCTGCACATTTAATTTTATATTTACTACTCAGCATTTCATTAAATTCTCACACTTGGCCAAATCAGGATTTTTTTTCTTTCTGGATCTCCAGATTTGGACTATTTATGCATGATTAAGTAGTAAGTGAAAGGACACATTCCTGAATTTTTAGAAACCATCTGTAAAGCCTGACATCTGTTAATGGTATTAAAAGCTGATCTGTTTTGTTATTATAAAATTTTAAAAGTTAGGAAGCTTAAGGAAGTAAAATAAAATTAAAAAAACCCCACACAAACCAATACAAATCACAACGACTCCCTGACAAAATATGTAGAAGCAAAAGTTTTCTGGACATTCAAATGACAGAGTAGAAATATTCTGAGTCTTACTCAGCAGAGAAACCCTCATCATGCTCAGGAAATCCTGTGACCTGAAAAATGTTCAGGACAGAACGTACCAGGAGCACAAAGGGGAAGGAAATTTGTATCTCCTCGTTCTGATCTTAGTATTTCCTAAGCATCCTTTTATGGTCACTGATGTTTCTGTTTGTTTTTCCAGACTCTTTTCCTGGGGGTTGGGATGGACACAAGATACAGGGCTGGATGTGATCCTTATTAAGAACATGGCTATTCATTCTGTCGTGCGTCCTTTTGGTCTTAGATTTATGGCAAAAAGGAAATGTCGTTGCCATAAGAATTATATTGATATATCTTCTTGAACTATATATTTTAATACTACGTTCAGCTGAACTTCCTTCCAAGTTTACTTGCAGAGGTAACATTAAAAAAACCCAGTATTTCCCAAAGGTGGCCTCAGTTTTGCACATCAGCACAACAGGCAAATGCACATGTTTTGTCTTAAGTCAATCAGCATTACAATACTTGGGTTGGTTGGTTTTTTTCCTGTTTATTCCTTTTTTTGTTCATTTTGTTTGCTTTTTTGTTTTCTTCTCCAATTCAGGCAGTAAATAAGAGCACTGACAGATTTGGCCACAACCACCTCAGGGCTCTACCTTGAAAACAGATACACTTTTCAAAATCAATTTACGACAATTTAAGCTGGTTTCAGAGGACAAGAGGATGACAAAATCTCTGCTGATTAGTGGGCAGTATCTCACAAAATTCTGGGATACTTTAGTACACGGAACAGCTGCGTAAACATCAACACCACCACTAATACACAAATGTCTTCTGTAACAGCAAATGTGTTAGATGGATAGTTGTTCCTTCCCCACAAGCAAATTAATTTAGATTTTCCTCATTCTTTCAATGCATCAGGCAGTCAAGAATCACACATTCTGAGGTTCACTTCTTTGAAAGCAAGTTACTTTTGGTATAGGGAACTTAGTTTTTACATCACCCAGAATACGATTCTGTTCTGGCCAACAGAATCATCCATGACTGCTTGGTTAACTATTAAATAGAACAGAATAAATAAACTACAATCCACAAAGCTGACTATAGTTTCACTTTTCAAAACGGAGCATTTGGAAACACAGTTTTCTTAATTCAAGCATTTGGATTGTGGATACCATACCCAGGGTAGGTCCAACAAGTGACTGATTCTGATCCAGGACATAGTGCACTTCTTCTTTCATATCAACAATGGCAGCAAATTCCTTAAGATGAGTAGATCTTGATGCTCCTAATCTCTCTGCATATATCCAAAAAAGATTTGAATCCAGTAGATAGAGATTCAAGGTTTTGTTGGTCCTGCAGCTCAGACCAGTAATGTTCATACTACTAATATTAAGGTCAGGAATAAAACAATTCCTATCCTCAATGTGAGGAATAGAAAATTGGGTGTTATCTTTCTTCCCATGGGAAGAAAATGCTACTTTGGGGGTCTGAAAGATGGTCTTCTCAGAACTAATGAAACTTAAAAAATGCCTGTTTACTGTCCTGCAACATGCAGTGTAATAGCTAAAGGGACTATAGAAACTTAAGAAATTGCTGCACTCTATGGTATTTGATATAACTTGAAAAAAGGTATGTTCCTGGAGGTAGAAAGAGTCCAAAGCTGCTTCTATCTCTAAAAAGTTACAGTGTGGCACATGGACTTTATTTGGTTTGACCCCAAGAGTCTGGTTAACACAGAGCTCACAGACATTGTGAGTTCTGGAGATGGAATGCCACTGTGGAAGCACCACCGTGTTACAGCAGGGGTACTTGGTGATGGGAAAGGTCTCTGCTAATTTCAGATGTGCATCTGTGACAGAGGAATCAAAAGCTGGTGAATCAGTGTCTCCTAAGTGCTGAAGATCTGGCTCAGCTGCCTGGCTTTTGTTACACTTGTGGTATTCCAAGGCCACTTTGGTAATCTATGGGGGGGACAAAAGAAAGAAAAAAATCAAGATTAACTGTACATAGTTCACTCAAATGCACTCCTCTCTTGTACGTTTAACAATTATATGCAATTACAGACAGAATTTCAGAAGCTGACTGATCTGAATTCTTTCAAAAAATGGGTATCTGACTTGGTAACAAAGTTAAGTTCTCAGATATTTGAGCATATAAGCATTAAATACACAAAATCAAAAAGTCACTTTAAAATATTCAGCCCACCACTTATCTCAAGGTTCTCTTATTGCAGTGCAGTAATACTACATTTTATGGTTAAATCCCACTACATGAAGCATTACATGAGTACAAGTTCCTGAATTTCCTTGTTTTCCAATACAAGGAGAAAATAAAAGCATTCCCAAGGAACAGAGATTTCTTCTGGCACAGGTGGTGCAGAGATTTTGTAACAATTACCAAGAGTGTTGAAGCAATGTTTGTGTTCTCCCAACCACAGGCATAGAGTTGTGACCCTGCTGGTGTATTTTGCATATAGTAACATGTGACTTATTGGGAAGAGAATAAAAAAAGCAAACCATGCCTGCCTCTCAGTGCTGTGCTGTGCTGCATCACCACTTTGCTTTTCATAACCAAGGGCAAAACAAGCAGAGGAAAAGGCATATGTATGGACCACAGGAGGAATTCCCTTTGTAGGAGACAAATGACAGAATACACAAGAAAGGAAAATGAAAGAGGAGTTCCCTTTCATCCTCATTACCACATTAAACAAAATCCAGAACATACACACCCTGCCTACAGAAAAGCTCTCTGACGAAGTCGTTATAATTATCAAAGGGATGTTGAACTGTCACATCCAGGAGGGGTGTTGTGTCACAAGACCATCACTATTCAGCTCATTTCAATGAGCCATGAGCAGAAAAAAAATTCTGCTCCAAGAACTTTCAAGGTAAAACTTGAGAGCTTTGTTTTCTGCAACTGCCTTACAGTCAAGTGGCTTCAGTGCCTGATGGCGCACACAGGCTGGCTGCACTGAGCAGCTCTTCCCATGGTAAACATGTTGCATAACATCTATCAAAGGGAAGCTATGCAAGAGCAACTGGAATATTTTGTATCTCATTTCACATTTTGATAAACACTGTTATTTAGCAGAATGAAATCTGAAGCAGAACATCTTACTTTGCATTGATTTGATCAAAATAAGTGGTACCTGTTACTAGAATGTTTCATCTCTGAATGCAACAACCATCACTGAATTAAGTCTGCCAAAAATAAGACCAGTTACTACAAGAGTAAAAGCAGTTCTTTTCCAGGCAAAGACCTCTCCAACCCTATCTTCTAACAGCCTAGTGTAGCTTTCATTGTGTTTATTTCTACTTTGGCTAAATGTTGTACCATAAGTAATTTTCATTTTTTCCTTATTGCTTCAGGCACTGCAATATTAATGAGGCCTCCCTGTGGAAACTGCACACTCCGGGACACAGGTGCCATGTATGCAAGTCAGCACTGTCACCAAAACATAGCCCTGCTTTTTGTCTTCCACAGGTGCTTCTCTGTTGTTCCACCCTGTCCTGAGTGCTCTGTGATCACCACTGGGATGTGCAGCTTCCTGTTACACTAAATGGGATGATGGATTTCAGCTGAAAAATAGCCCAGGGACAAAAATCTAGTTCTCAGCCAAGTTAGTTTCCCTATCTCAATTCTGCACAGCTACACAGACCCCTGTCCCAGGCAGGTCAGAATGGAAATAAGGGCAGAGGAAGAGAAAATTGGATGGTGACCACAGAATGCACAGGGTACAAGAATCAGAGAGGTACTGAGCAGTTTTCTGATGAGGCTGCATTTCAAATAACACTGGTTTTACAAAAGGTCTGTTCTTCCTTGCACAAGCACCTCCGTAAAGACAGTAGGAGAGGAGAAACAAAATAGGATGAACAAAACACACAGGTCATCTGTTCCAGCTGGCAAAGATCTGCATCTCTCACACAGCACTCCAGAAAGGAGGAGGTCAAAGAGGAGTTTAAACAACTGGTGAATGGGACAAAGGCACATTGTGTGGGATGCAAAATAGTGTAAGGGAGTTGTGATAATATGGTTTGAGAAAGTGTTTTTAAACAAAACTGGATACTTCGAACAGTGAAATAAAGTATCTGTCACAATTAATCTGACTGCTGACTACAGCTCTCAAGTTCTACTGGTTTTGAAGTAAAAAAAATAAAATTATTTCACTTACTTCATCTAAAAGAGGATGAATTTCTGCTAAGGGATTGTAAGGAATAAATATGAGAAGTGCTGGTCCTTTCTTCAGCTCGTTGTTTAGAAGAAGGCTTTTCCCACCATGAGGTCTCAGCCAGCGTATGAGCATCTCTCGATTTTCCAGAGCCCACTTGCAGATGTTCTCGGCAGTGTAGTTCATGATGTCTTTTGGATAGATCTTGAAGGGAGAAAAGCACAGATCTTTGTACTCACTTGGTTTAGTAATGAATGCAGTTCTCCAGTATGGCATGCTTTGTTACTGGAATGACTAGAACTCTTTTTCTAAATGTAGTATCAGACACTAGTCAACAAACTTCAGCATTTCATATGCCCTTTCCCTTTGAAAAATCCTTCCAAATGCTCATCAGATTATAGTAACACATATAAGCAAAAAGGATTTTACCAGGGAAGCTCCTCTGTCTTCTCCTAGATCTTTATAACCTTGACTTTTTCTCAATAGTACAAATTTTCCTTGTAATTGAAAGAGCCCTAAGTTGATATCACCACATATCAGAACACATAGTAGAACACTTTTTCGCACTAACTTACCCACCAAACTCATTTTAAATTAGACCCAAAACATCATTTTAAGACCCAAACATCAAAACTGGTATTTCTTATTACTGAATGCATCATAAAATTACTGAATTACTGAAATGCATAATAAAGAGTGCTCACAGCTTCTAGGATCAATTTTAATAAATTAAGGCAAGTTTATCTTAAATAATTTGCATAGACAATAGTTGTTTTAGGTACTTTGTTATTTCACCTGAAAAATCCATGTTTTCCCTCGTCTCAAACAAAATACACATCACAATACCATCTTCACAGAGTTTCCACTCATGACAGCACTACAGGTAGGTAAGGTCTCTATGCCAAACAGCTAATCTGAAAGTATTTTCAGCCTTAGCTTCCCAAAATACAAGGCACATGGATTAAGAGTTATTATGAACTCAGCTGATTTAACTTGTGTGATTTTTCTGATCAGTGTCATGTCATATCTTTAAACCAAAATGCAAGTTTTCACTACTCCTACTATCCCTCCACAATACCTCTTTGTCCACACCCTTAGTCCATCAGCCTTCTAACTCTGATCCACTGAGAGAGGCAGAAGCTTCAGGAAAAAGTCTTTGTATGGTGATTTCTGAAGTGCTTGGGTTTTTAAGTTTTGATATGATCAGCTGGGGTCTCAGTTACCGTTTACAACAGCTGCTGACAGGCATAATGACAATGTGTATTGCTGGACAAAATCATTCTCCTTAAACATCCTGGTTCTAAAGCTCTGTGAAGCATTTCCTCATAGTCCAGGAGGACAGAGCTTCAATCTCCACGTGCTGTCCCTGAGTCACTACAACCCAAATGCAACACTCACAAGGGATGTGTTGGCATGTCTGTGCAAATACACGCTGCCCGAATGCTCCAGGGAGATCTCCCGTGCCACGCGTTTATCCGTGATCACTCCAAAGCGAATCGTTCCAAGGTAATCTGAAAGGGCAGATTGCCAGGTTTGAAATACAATTACACACACCTAGAGCCTCAGAACACCCTCTTCAGAACCTGAATTGCCCAGTTTCTTCATTTGCCTATTAAATACATAAATCAGGTATCAGAGATGCACGTTGCCATATTTTATGGCATCTCAAAAACCACAATGATGCATATGTATGAACACTGTTTAAATTATGTACATTTACAATAAATATGCATTATTTAAATGTTATTGATAAATATATATTCTATAGTTATAAATATACACACACAAAGACAGATTGCCTCTCATCTTTGTGTTGCAAAGAACTGTCCCAACATATAAATGAAACCAAAGAGCAAATCAGAACAGGCTCTATATCATGTCAATGGCACAGTAAAAAGTAAGACTAATATTGGTATTAATTTCCTTTATATGCTGACAGAAAGGAATATGCGTAAAATGTGCTAATCCTAACGTTATGAAAGTTCAATCCAGAATTTATGATCCAAAGAGGAGGTGTTAATCACATACGAAGTTTGCATATTTAAACACCAGAGGGTTTGTATTTTAGATTATTAATGCACAACAAGGGTGGGAGAAAGCCCTTCCCATCACGCTGCTTTGTACCAGCTCTGTAACTCCACCCAGGAAAGCACTTTGTCGAATGCACTGACACAGTCAAATGCCTGCCAATGCCTCTGACATTGCACATGTTGCATAAGACTCTTGGATTCCACTCAAATGAAGTGCTAATGTGATTGTGGCTCTGTGTGGGTCCAGCTACACCATGTGGGGTTTTGAGGAAACTCTATCCCAGTGTATCTTGGAATAGCAGCCTGTCACACACTGTTTTCCATGACAGCTGATCACATAATAAGCTTTTTATGTAAGCAATCCTCACACTGGAATGAGATGGTCTTATAATTAGACCAACATCAAAAACACACAGAAGGGATTAATTATCAAGTTACAAAATATTGCAAAAAGCTCCTGAAGATCTTATACATAACTCATTCACAGATGCCTTAAATTATGAAAACTAAGCTTTTACCTTTCTTTAATGAATGTAATGCTGATGTGAAGAATGTTAAATAACCAGGTGGTTGAGGTGAAGCATTGAACTCAAAATATCCCAGAACTCCAGGCTGAAATAATAAGAATTAGAGCTATTTAAGCTATTTTCAAGTATAAACATATGGGACAGCAATTATTCTCCTACGGTAGAACACAACAGATTCTTAATTGACAAATTACTGAGGAACTGTCACTTTATGCTGCAAAAAAAAAAAGTTGTCACTCAAAAGCCACGTATGACAGGGTAGTTTATGCATGCTAAGTTTCTGATGGCGTATTTCCCATGTTAGCTACTAAAGTTCACTAAAAACAATTAATACTTGCTTGCAACTATTTTTTGAGTCAGGTAAGAAACATTAGCATCATAAAGATTTTGTTTAGACTTGCAATGTCAAATGTGATTTTTCAGAACATAAACAGCCTAAGCAGTAATACTTTGATTTTTCATTATGTTGCATAATTAGGAACTACATTTGAATTCACACCTTGTGTGTGACTACCTGAACCGCTAAGTGACCATCCCTTCTTTAAGGTATCAGTCACAGTAAACCCTTTCAGTATATCCTGCAAGAGTCAGTGAGACCAGCTGCACAGAAATAATGAGCCCCACATCCCATCTGCATATCCATAAAGTTCTTGAAATTGCCAAAGAAGCAATCCAAAATGTAAAAGACTCATCCTTAAATAGGTCGACAGCTTTTTTCCAGGTGAGTGACTTCACATTAAATTCAGGAAGAGAATCTGGGAGAAGCTGACTTGGAACAGAGAGGCGCATAGTCCAGACTTCTCTTGTTCCAATGTTTCAGTTAAGTCTGGGGTTTAAACTTTGCAAAATATAATCCATTAAAAATTACTATTATATTATGTTTTTAATGAATCACTCAAAATTTCAGGACAGGGTAGGTGATGGAATTTGGTTATTTTATTTGTTTCTCAGTTCCACCAGTGCACACAGAAAGCATTAGATAGACAAAAGACGAGCACGCCAGGGATTGCTGTGGAACAAAAGATTCCAGACTCACCGAGCACCCATTTGTGTGGCAAACATATTCTCACATAAATATCTTCATTTCATATTTCAGAGACTGCTTTTTTTTTTTTTTTGAGTTTTACATGGAAAAAATTTGATCTCTTCTTAAAATATGAACATACATTTAACCTGTTATTATTAATATGAATTCAGTTATTCATATTAACCATACAAACTGACCTAATTCAGTATGAGTCAGTGCTCTCAGGATGTTCACCAATAACAACATTGTCCATTCCAGTTCACAACCTGCTCTTTTAAGGCAGGAATTTTCCTCCAGGAACAAAGAACCTTTGTTCATAAAGATTCCTTATGAGGTACCCCAAGAAAATTATCAATAATAAAAATGAGATAGAAGCAGTTAGCAAAATTTCTGCAATAATAATTGCCAAGAAGGAAATAAAAATATAAATGAAATAGTAGTGAAAAAATACAGCAAAATAATAGCCCTCAGTGTTCTTTTTTAAACAACAGGCTGGTAACTAATGTTCATTTTTTCTCCTTGTTCAAGACAGTAAAAAGAATCAATCCCTTATAAAAAACTTTTAAAGCATTCAAGTGAACCAAAACAAGGAGACAGATAAGATTCTCAGAACTGTAGTTTTCCATTTCCTAGGGTAATTTTTGAATACTAATTCCATACCAAGTGAACTTATGGAACAAAACAGTGAATGAAAGATGAGTCAAATGTGACAGTAAAATGTGACAAGAAGCCAAGTTCATGGAAACCTTTAGAATTATCAGAGATTTTCATGTGAGTCATTTTTATTGGAGAACCGCCAGTGTGGTTTTATTGCTGAACCACAGCTCAAATCCACCACAGTTCTCTGAAGGGATGAGCAAGCAGATATGACCCACGCCATGCAGAACGCTGTAATTCCACAAAGCCTACAAGAAGTCACCGAGCACCTTGGAAGAAACTAAGGTGGATAAGGAGTAACATGGAAGGTCTTTTTCTAGATTAGTAGAAAAGACAAACAACTGTACATAGAAGTTCATGTTTTTCAGCAGCCAGAGACAGTCAGCCAGGCTGTGTACTGATACTCATGGAGTTCAACATTCCTATAAGCACTTCAGAAAAGGGAGAGAAAGGTGAGGGAAAAAAATTTGCAAAGTTTATGTGGAATCACTGAAACTACAGCTGGCTGGAAGAGTTGCAGAAAGACAGTATTAAATGACTGCAATGAAAGAGCTCTGAAATTTAAGGGCCAATAAATGTGAAATACTGGGAACAGAGAACAGGAAAAAAACACAGCTACTGATTAGCCCTTACAATTAGATAAATGTTTTTAATACTCAGTCAAGTTATCTCTACCCCAATTTGTGATTTTTAAAAAAAATATTTTGGCTACATTGCATTCAAATAAGGGAGGCGATGTTTTTAAGAATCTCACACTTGTGCAAGCAGGCAATTCCTGCCCCATTTTATCTGTGAACACAGGAAAGAAAACAGCAAGAGGAAAGAAATGTGTTTTCTGTGGGGAACAGAAGAACCAATATCACATACCACTAAATCTATACTGCAGAAATGCAAAGAAAGCGTTGATTGATATTAATTAAACGTCCAAGTGAGGGTCTGCTCATTTTCCAAGGATGTTGAAAACGTTGTGTATCCAGAAACTCTCACCCCACCATTTAACAGGCACCACAGCACCCCAACAAGAGCAAGGTGGATCCCCTACTGTGCCAGATCCTGCCCAGCTGGCTCATGCTCAGGGAGCACTTCCACACAACCAGGTGAAGCAGAAAGCTGACATCGTGTTAAGACACACACCAGCTCCAGCCCAGAGAGACCAACTCTACTGAAGCCAGACAACGATGTACTCCCTGGGCACATTTAACTTCCATAAATGAGTGAAGCTTTTTGTCTGACTACAGGGGCTTCATATTTCCAGCCGTGTGCCTCAGGAGGACCAGGGCATTTCCAGCAACTGGGTTAGGCAGGTGAGGAATGAGACGGGCCAGTTTGGATTAAAGTGACACTGTTCCCTCTCCGCAGTTGAGGAAACACTTGAAGTCTGATCACAGGTACTTGGAGGTACCTTGAGTTATGGCAGGAATTGTATGTCTTTCTCCTCTTGGATCCTCCTATAAATTCCAAGATTTTAACTGCTTTCCAAACGGGATTTTAACTTGCTCTCAAAAATCAAATTCTAAATTTTATCTAATTCTAATTTCGCACGAGTATCATTCCACAACCACAAAAAAAGAAAGCTTAAATAGTATCAGAAAAGGCACATCCTCAACCTGAACCGTTTTCACGGGGTTTGAGCGCCCTCTTGTGAGAGCAACACAGCATGTCACGATAGTCGTGATCAGGCCGAGGAAGGGACAGAACACTCGGGAACAAACACCACTTGTCCTTACATTTAGCTAGGTTCTGTTCCCTAGTACTGCTTTTGGTTTGCAGAACCCATTCGCTGGCAGAACACAGGGCTGAAAATCAGATCCTGACCATGACAAATCTTTCACAAATTATTCTGAGCTTCACATTAATGGGCTTTGCAATGAAGAAACCACAAAAACATGAGCCAGCAGCAGGCACTGGTTAAAGTGCACAATGAGCAACCCTTGACAGTCCTCTGGCCTTTCTCTTCTGCTAAAAGTTAATGGCTTTTTATATACAGAAGATCAAAAATCAAAGGCAGGCACTAGCCAAGGGTCTCAAACTAGCAATCAGTTTGTGCCATACATGCACTTCCCGCAATCTACGCTACTCCCCAAACTTTCTCTCTTCTTAAACACAGCAGTCACTCCTGGCTGAATCGTCTCCTACAAATGGTATAAAGCTTCTCAACTTGCATGGAACACATTAGAAACCATTCACATTTCTACCTGTTTATTTATGGTTTAAAACTAACTTTTTCCTTGTGCTTGACCATGTTTCCCAGTCCATCCACCTTCATAAACAATTCTGTTTCGTCCATCTTATCTGTTTGGTTTTTTTAATCCCCTTCTCTCCGTCCTGCTTATCTTTACAGAGGCAGGACACTGAGCAGCAATGCCATGCTCTGGGACAAAACTGAAGCTTTAATTAATGTGGGGTACCATCAGTGATGATCAGACTCTACTCTTGGGCCATTTTGGAAAAAAAAAGAAACAACAAATGCTGAAAATAAATAGAGACTTGGCATTTGGTGCCAGAGAATTTCAAGCACAGGAATGGGGGAAGTTAGAACCCAGGAACAAAAATCTGTTCACACCACTCACTACTCCCGACTCACAGTCCATGCTTAAAACCCCAGAAACCCGACCCCATGAAGAGCTCCTGGCACAGCACCTGCCCATGGTAACACCAGTGGGTGTCCCCTCACGCTGTGACAGCTGGCTTTGAATGCACAGGTCCTGCTCCATCCTGCAGCAGAACCAGTCACTGGAACATGCAGTTCCCAGAGGATCTGCTCCGTTCTGAGACACTGGAGGGTCCCTCACACCTTGTAGCCACTGCTACAGCATCAACCTGTTGACCTGGTTTTTCCAGGCTAGCTTGGGGTTTAGTAGGATTACAGTATTTCTCCAGCGTGCACTACAGAACTGAACAGTTATAAAGGGACTATAAACAGCTCTGTTGTAAGCACGTTATCTATCTGGAAGTTATTAATCCACTAGTATTGCTACAAATCTTGGCATCCCTGAAAACACCACAGTGAAAGTTAATAAAACACCATGTCCCAGTGGATCAAAATCATGAAGTTACCCCATACAAAGTGGTTATGAGCTCTAATTTCAACGGATTTCACACTTGTTTTTACTTAATAGACTTATCCTACTAGAGAGGTTTAACATTCCTGTAAAAACTAAAGTAATGGTGCTATATTTTTCAAATGCTGACCCAACTTAGACCAAAGATTTTTGTGAAAAGAGTTCTCCCTCCTTACTTATCATATGTAATGTTTTGGTGAAGTAACAACTTTGATTGTTGTCTCTACATACTAAAGTACTATAAATTAAGAGCATCACTAAATCATAAATATACAGGGAACCAACATTATGAATTTGTCATTTCATATTTTCATGATTTTAACAAATTTACAGGGCACTAATTTCAGGATCCTGAAAACAAACTAGTACTTTGGAGCAGATCAAATTTAATCCTTAAACAAGTCAAACTCTTTCTGAACCACAGTGGAAAAGCTAGAGAAGAGAGACAAGTACCTCATAATTTGAGAGGAAATCTAGTAATTTTGATCGAGACGAGATGTAGAGTAGTGGTGTCATCACCCGGCGAACAAACTTTTCAATATAAACAGCACTCATAGGGCCTTTGTATTCAATTGGTCCAAAACTAGTACCAAAAAAAATAATAGAACATTAAGACTTAAATTAACAGTAGAGAGTCCCTCCTGGGGTGGCAGATAGGAGTTACACAGACAACATGCTCAGCCTCTAGGGAATTGCTCTCCGTGTTTCACCAGCGGCTCCTGTAACTGATGGGGAGTTGTGTTACCAGAGCAAAGCACAGCACAGGAATCCCAGCACTGTCTGAGGGAAGGGGCAGTGTGATGGTGAGGACACAGGGATGGAGACCACTTCTGAGTCCCAGTAAAGTTGGTAAATTATATATTCATATACATATCTTTCCACTTGGTCCATGTGACCAATAAATGTGACTAACATACATGTGACTTAAAAATACAGATCTGAAAAGTATCACTATTTTCACTTATTTTTCAGTATCTCAAACAGTATCAACTGGAAAGGTGCAATATTTTTACACAGAGTTTTATGGGAAGCAATCAGTAAAGCAAGGACAAATCCAGTCCCACTGTTGATGAACGGACTCAGCAAATCTAGAGTTTCCCAGCCAGGCAACTGATAAAGCAGCTGACACCACACTAGAGAGTGCTAAAACACAAGGTAGGCTGGGTTTTGCAAGCTGCCATTTCCAGAGGTTCCCCTTGTCCCCTTGACATCCTGCATCTGATTTATTATCATTAGATTGGACAAAGCATCATCGTCCAAAATTAAATCAAACACAAGAAGCATGAAGAATTAGTCCATTTCCATTGAAGAATTTAATGTGATGCATTTTCAATATAGCTTGTATAGTTTGTACAGACACATTGGAAAATATCAAACTCACACTGAGATACCTCTATTCAGGTGCTCTGAAATTCTTCGAAAGCCCACTAGGTTATTCTACACCCTACATGGGTTTATTACAAACCTTTTCCTCACAGCAACACGCAGTGCTTCAACATGTCACATGCCCAGGACACCACATTCAAGATTTAGTATCTCAGGCACGAGGGGTACATTGCCCTTTGAGGTTTTTATGGATTTACACCTCATCTTGTTGCAACTCTGTTTAAAGTTACTGATAATACCCAAGTGCATCCACCTATTGTGTTGTAATTTCAAGATCAAGTAAGTTTAAGTCAATGTACACCTAAGTGGGATTGTAAGGTTCTTGTATTACAGGTTGAGTTATGCCAGTGTCACCTGTGTCTATTCCAAGTTCAGCTAACAAAGACCAGGACTGTGCCTCCTCAGTACATAAATCCCCCCGAAAAAACAATCAGCCTCTGTAATGAAAGAGAGCTGCAGTTCACGACTCGAGTGCAAAAGTAGAATGCAAGGGATAAACTGCTGTACACAGCATTAGAAAATGTGCTTCCTTACCTTCTGCTCCACAAAAAGGGAAAACAAAAAAGTTAGTATGTAACTCTGAATTCTTTAGGCAGAACTTCCAGAAGATGTGCAGGCAAAATAAAATTTCCGTAAGGACGAAGAACTGCCCAGCATGTCATTTAACTGGCATTTACAGCCCCACCTGGCACCTGAGTAGCACTCAGGATAAGCTTCACCCAGAATCTCCTCCTCTACAGCTACTTACTACAGCCAATAATGTAACATTTTCAAAATGCAGCATTTTATAAGATATCTCTGTTCCCCAAAACAACAATGAAAATCCCAGACCATACATATGCAGCCTTACCTCCGATGGTATAAGTGTATCACAGGAAAATAAAAGAAATGCTTCTGCTTCCTGCATTTCCCCTGGTTCCACCAGCAATTTACAGCCACAAACAGCACCTGTAAAGCAGGTAAAAATTCACAGCTTACAAAGTGACTTTTTTTATCTGAGCTGTACTTTTTCCAATCCATTCCAACTGCTATTTTCAGGGCCTTTTCAACTAAATATTCCATATCTGTTCCTCTTAATTCTATCACACGACTTTTTTTTTGTCATTTTGCAACACCAATCCTTTTGGTCACTATTCTTTCTAGTTTTTATGGTTCTTAATATAAATCCTTCAAACTTATTAATTTAGTAATAATCCATATTAATTACTTTCTCTGCAGGCTGGAGCTCAGTGAGTGGAGGTTTAGGACAGTTGTACCTGTGAAGTTTACACAGACACACAACTGCTATAAAGCTTATAATCTTATATGAAACTCCAAGGATCCTGGAATTGGAAATAAACTCCATGAAATTTCTGTCTGAAGGCAGGTGAATAAATCTAGGAACACTTTACAAAAAGGAACTTGCAGAGTTTCCCATTCAGGAGCAGAAATAACAGACAACTGAGCAGGAATCACAGCTTTTTACATTAACACTCTCTATACTAAATCAAAATTAAGACCACTGGCTGAGTTACCCAAATATGTGGAGATATGTGGGCATTCAAGTCCTACTGGTTCCCATGGGAAGACAGAGATTAGCATCAGCTTGGACACTTAAAAAGCTATCAGGTCACGTTTAAGATTGGCATCTTCTCTGGAGTTACCTGGTCTGACAATCTGCTGGCCACGTGTTGTATCTCTTCTCTTGCTGCAATGGACTGCCCACACCATGGAGCGTAGAAGAAATACAGCACGATTTCCGAGTCCTGCCGGAGCTGCTCAGCATAGTCCAATTGTCCCCGGAACAGATCAATGACTGGAGATCTCAGGGAGAAAAAATTCACCGGGAGCTTTGCTGGCATCGTGACATCTTTTGCTCGGCTGCAGGAAGAAGATTAGGAGTGGTTATTGAGACTGTCCGGCAGTAGTTTAAAAAGTGTGCCCAAAGCTGTAATTTTTATTCTTAGCAAAAGTCATGCAATGACAAAACTTCAGAATTGATGCAAACGACTACAGCTCACGTTATCCGAGTTAGTGTCAGGAAATACCACAAAAATCTCAAGATCACCCTGCACAAGCTTCACAAAGACACGCTGTGATACCATGCACTATGTCCATGGGTAGCTCACACTCTTATGGCTGCACAGAATTACCAGGAAGAGTGATTACTCTGGATTTCTTCCCTGGCCTCATCCTCTTTTAACACTTGTACTTTAGGTAACAGCACCCTGATAAAAAAAGAGACACTTGTCATAAAGTTTTGTGATGTACAGAGACTAGTACCCTGCCCTATGCTTTGTTTTAAAGTATTCTGCACTTCTTTAATATCTTGTTGGAAAAAAAACATGTTAAGTTTATTTTATTGACTAGAGTAGGGACTGCAAACTGTTCAGGGCATATTTTCTCTTCAGTGTAAGGACAAAAATCAACACATAGTCTAAATTTAAAGACACTACGACAGGTTAGGCTTCTGCAGAGAAATTACTTTGATTAGTAATATTAAGAAATTATTTTCTATTAAATCACCAATCAAACAATCCAGAATTCAGCATTTCCAGGGAGTTCAGAAGTTGCCATGGAATAAACTGCCTTAAATGCAAATAGATGATCATACTCCCTTTTCATATTCTCTTAATATTAAAAATTTTCCACTAGCTATATTTACACTAGAGCAAGTCAGATTGAAAACTGGACCACACCACTGTAATGCTCAATTTTGCCATGGTTTTTAATGTGGCAGGAACTTTTAGGAAAGATTGTGCATTTCTTCACTTTGTGTTGCAATGAAAAGCTAACACAAAAATCTTATTACCTGATATTTGATCTTTCTCAGGTTAGCATTTTAGTAACTGTGATAGAATTATTGAGTCCCAAACACTGTCCAACTCGCAACCTCCTAACAACTCTGCCATATTTTCAAACTTTACAATGTTTTTAGTTTGGAAGAAGTACCTTTGCTTTTACAATACAGCAAAAAGCTACGCTCTTCTCTCATTTTCAGGCTACTGAGCACACACTTAAAGCTCAACGTTTTAGAATTGCTCCCAGTGTATTCTCTAAAAGTTATGGAATTTCTTAATTTGTACCTAAGGGAAAATAATTGCTTCAAAATCCAGAATTTGGAAAATGGTTCCTCGTGTTTCTAATTCATTAAGTCCACTACTCACAACATTGTTTTCACATGATGAAACATAACACCCTGGTGATAAAGAGAAGCACATGCAAGTGTCTGCAGGACCAACCCCTTTGGCTGCAAGGTCCTCTGAGTGCAGTTGTCTGAAAGACATTTGCATAGTGCCAGAAATAATTCAGGTTCTAAACCACAGGCTTTCTATAATAATGCATGCTAGGTCACATCTCATTTGGCTATTCCTTGAATCACTATAAACCACCAATACCTCAAACTCCACAAATAAACTGCCTTGTAGTGCAGGAATTTTCCCTTTCCATACATCCATTGATCTTGAAAGACATAAACTGTAAGAAGTTAGTGGTAGTAACTATGCAGTGGTGCTGAATCTTACTTGCAAATCATTCTGACATGTGGTGAGAAACTACGCCCTGTACTCATAGTTAACATATGGAATTAACTATCCTCCAAACTGCACATGAAATTTTTACAATTGAATTTTCTGTGTTTCTGACAGCAACGGAACAGGGAACCTACTAGTATCAGTTTGTTTATTTAGCTAAATCTGAAAAGGTGAACCCCTTTAATCAAACTTCCTGTTCAGAGTACAGGTGTCAAGAAGCACATGCCATCTGTGAGCTTGCAAATAGAGCTGGCAGGAAAACCAAAGGAACATGCAGGTGTTCAGTAAAGGAGAGCTGGAAGAAAACAGAAAAATTGGTGTAGGTGTAAAAAAAGCATAATTTTTTTTCAATAATGGACAGTAGATTGGGGAGGTGATTATGTCCAGAAATCCTTCACCACACATTTTGAAATATGGCAAGAGCTTTACACTTTCATCTACATTATCTGGCCACTGTGAGACACAAATTGCTGAAACAGAGGTACAGCTATTCAGAGACACTCTTGCTAGACTTAAAATTCATTCTGAGTCAATTAATACATCCTCTGTGCATTAGTGAGAAGCCCTCCACATTTTTCAGGAGCGTTACCAGTGAGTTAAGTGTTTTGTGGAACAAAACTTTGTCGAATTCTGCAGAATAGAGAACATTCATACGGAACAGGCTACAGTTCCTTGTGGCCTTTTCCCTCTCTCAAACCCCAAGTGCAGTAGATGTTCTTAAATTAATACCGTGTGACCTGAATCACGTAACACCTTAACCCAACACTTCTCCAGGTTCAAAGCCCGGTTCAGGCTCCCACAAGGAGCAGTCCCTGCCCAGCCCACCCTGCCGGGCTCCACGGACAGCGCTGGGCAAACAGGAACCAGAGACACTTGTGCACACCAGGAAGCTCCAGCTCCCACGGGGAGAAACAGCAGCAGGGGAAGGCAAAGGGAGGCCCACACCAGCACAGGAGCCACCAGAGACTCAGTGCACCCCAGTTCCCCCTCGGCCCGTCTGTGGCAGCGAGAGGCTCCAAATACTCTGGAGAGGAGTAAAAGCAACTTTATCTCAGCAGCCTGTGCCAGAACCACAGAAGGGTCGGGCCGGACGGGACCACAGCGGGTCACTCGTTCCAGCAGGGTCACCCCAGAGCACACGGCACAGGGTCGTGCCGGGACGGTTCTGGAATATCTCCAACGAGGGGGACTCGCCATCCTGCATGGCAACCCCGTGCGTGGACACCGCACAGTGAAGAAGTTCTTCCTCACGTTCAGGTGGAACTTCCCGAGCATCAGTTCCTGCCCGTCCCTCTTGGACATCGCTGGGCACCCCCGAGCAGAGCGCGGGCGGGCGCTCGCACTGCCCTCAGGCTCCTGTGGCCCGAGGGGCAAATGTCTCCTCAGTCACCGCCGCTCCCTCCCCACACGCGTCCTCCCGGCACCGCTGCCCCGGGGCCGGCGGGTCGCGGGGGCGGGAGGAGGGTCCGCCGCCCACCTGGAGGGACCACCGTGGGATCGCCCCGGCCCGGCCCACGCAGGCAGCACCGGCCCGAGCCCGTCCGCCCCCCGCGCCGGTACCTGCAGGTGACTTTGAGGGCGACGAGGAAGGCGCAGCCCAGCACGATGGCCGCGCCGCACAGCACCTCGGGCCGCCGCGCCATCAGCGCCGCGCGGGGCCGCAGGCGCGGGGCGGGCGCGGGACCGGGGCCGCCGCACAGCGACATGGCCCGGGCC